>OX243899.1:29144152-29744152 GCA_945859665.1 Anorthoa munda | reverse complement strand
CCTCTCCACTATCTTGTAATTTGATATATTATTATATGTTGTATGTATTTTATGTTTTATATATGTAGTTAAGGTATATGTGTAATTTCTATATATTTAGTTTAGTTATTATTGTCTATTTTAAGTTTCTTTATTTCTTTCTACACACTGTGTCTTCGTCTATCATCCAACTTTCCTGTCGCAGGTCTGCTGGAAGAAATTTCTACTGAAATAAGCAGTACCTTTGTGCTCTTCTATCTGTATTCCTTCTTTCTCTGTTAATTGTTTTGTGTGTACATAAATAAATAAATAAATAAATGATTGCAGATGTGCTAACAAAAGTTTTAAATGCTAGACGTCATTGTAAAGTTGTAGAAGAATTATGTGTTATGCCATGTTTTTTTTTTTGTTTTTACTATGTATAGGCCTGTGTTTGACCACAATCTCACCGTGGTCAGTGATGATGTGGCCGATGGTGGTAAGCACACAAAGCCTAGAAGGGAACTGGCTCTCAAGTGCTGCTGTCGGAACACACCGGAAGGTGCTTGGCGACAGATTTTCAACTTGAGGGTGGTTGCCAGCCAGGCGGGTACTACAAAGTACCCTACCACCGTGCTATGGTATCCTCACGATGTTTTCCTTCACCGAAAGCTCAAGCTCATTGTAGGATTCGAACCCGCGACCTTCGTCTCGGTATCCGACGTCACTACCAATGAGCTATCATCGCCTTAAATGTTGATTTTATTATGCATGTAGATAATGATATACAAAGTTTATGTAAAGTGTAGAAATACAATGTTTTGTTTAGTAGAGGCATATTATGTAGAGTCATATTTGATTTGTGTAAGATTTTAATGCATAAGGGGAAGTATTAAGTTTAATTATCTGCGTTAAAATCTATATAGTCTGTGTTGCACCTCGTTCGGTGTTCTTGCTCTCTCGTCTCTTCCGGTTCCGGTTACCTGTGTAAATAGTTGAGTTGAATTTCCTCTTAGAATTATTACATCCATTTAATTCCAATTGATTATCTTTATAAAGCATTTAATGTTTCTGGTATATTATGACAATATATAGTGGAGCATTTGATGATGATGAAGAAGCAAACCAAACCGTGTTGCGCCGACCAAGTAACATGGGATAAGGGCAGGAAGATGATGATGATATAGTGGAGCATTTGTTGATGTTTTGATTTCACTTGCTGAGCAACCACCCTGCACATCATTCCGCCACTTGTGTTGTGGCAAAAATTAGGACAGTTATGTTTGGTGCCTTGCTCAAGTTTGCAACATGATGCAAAACAATAACACGAAACAGATACAATACAAGTGAGTGTTGTGTTATTTTAATGTTTTGTGTACCACGCCCTTCGAATGGTAGAAGAAGTGTAATTCCGCAAGTTTGTCGAGATGTTAAATCCCGGGTATAAGCTGCCGACGCGTAAGACTCTCTCTGAAAGTCTGCTTCCTAAGGAATATAATAAAGTTATGGAAGCTGTTAAAATAAAAATAGCAAAAGCGGCAGCTATTTGTATAACAAATGACGCCTGGACATCTATTGTGAACGACGGGCACATTGCCAGTACATTCCACCACCAACAGCCGATGATAATGTTGCGAATGAGAAGTGGGTCGAGGTACGTAATCGTAAGCCTAAACGGTATAACTCTGTTCGTGGTACCGCGGGACCCGAGATTACCCGACTTAAAGCCGTGGAATTTCGCAAATACATTAATGAAACACGATGTCAGGAGCCGCTGATATTCAATCTTACCTGCAAAAGCTGTGTTCAAGAGGTAACTGCACGGTGGAATAGCTAAAACCAAAAGGTAACAAGTGATAAGTAATTTAAGATTGGGGTTCCAGCAGAGTTCTTCGAAAAAGCAACGGCGGCGGATAGTTGGCCTACTAACGCGAGAGTTACGGAATGGTTTTTTCGAAGACTACCAAACAAACTCCAAACCCGTTCATCCAGTGGTCAACAAGAAACAAAGCCGGCTAATTAATTTAACCTATCAAAATGTTAGAGGCTTGAATACTAAGCTGAATTTCTTTAGACATAATCTCTTATCTCACGCCAGCGACGTCATAGCTGTGACGGAATCGTTCCTCTCGAGTTCTGTACTAGACACGGAGGTTGCGAGCCACGGGTTGAGTGTGTTACGTAGCGACCGCGCCACCGTTGTTGGTGGCGGCGTACTGCTCGCGGCGCGGCCCGGTATCACGATGACGCGCTGTTGTGAACTGGAGACAAGCCATGTAGACGCTACCCGGTTTGGTTCACAGCAGAACTAATAAGTGACATTAAACGTAACTCTGGTCTGCATCGTAAGTGGAAATCAACAAAAAGCCATGCTGATTATCACAATTTCGCCTTGCTTAGGGCGTGTTAAAAAAAGAATGTCGGTCGCATATGATGAATACATCAAGCACATTCAAACCAAACTTAAGTGTGATCCTCGTGTCTTCTGGCAACATACACATAGCTTCCAAGCCAAAGGTGACTTTGAGCCCAGGGTGAATTATAAGGGAAAAGAATATGCTGGCAATAATGCTGCACATGCTTTTTCCGTTGTTTTTTTCAGTGTTTTCTTACCTGACGCCCCTCTTTAAGATTATAAAACAGACAGTAACAATCAGAAAAACGATGCTAACTTTGTACATATTGATGCAATTAAATCAAGTGATGTAGAAACAGCTATAGATAAATTCAAACCAAACTCTGCCGTAGGACCAGATAACATTCCCGCATACATTATTAAAGGATGTAAGGAATCTAATATCACTTGTACTACATATATTTAATCTGGCATTATCTACCGGAAAGTATCCACAGCGTTGGAAGGTATCGCGAGTCCAACTATACCTAAATCTAATGCAACTTCTGACGTAGAAAATTATCGGCCCATAGCTATACTCTCCGCATTCCCAAAACTGTTCGAATCAATATTACACAGGCTTATTAGTTTCCAGATACAACCATTTTTTTGCGATTCCCAACATGGCTTTCGATTTAACCGCTCCGTTAATACGAACCTTCTAACGCTTATCTTATATCGCAGCACTTAGATAAAGGCATACAGGTAGATATTCTATATTTTGATTTAAAACAATCATTTGACCGGGTAGATAACGACGTATTCTCACTAAGCTCAATAACCTCGGCTTTTCCCCGGAATTACTTAAATTCTTCACAAGTTACTTACGAGATCGTCAACAGTATGTTCGACACGGTTGTTTTGTGTCCGCACCATATCATACTTGATCTGGAGTAAGTCAGGCTTCCATATTGGGATCCTTGCTATTTATCATTATGGTCAATGATCTCGAGAAGGTCCTCAAACATGCCAAATGCTTACTTTACGCTGATGATCTTAAGTTAATATTTGGCTTGGAAAAAGCAGCAGACTCAACTACTCTGCAGGATGACATTGACGCGGTCTATCAGTCAATGTCAATAAGTTACTCTTCAATATTGCTAAATGCAGCGTTATGACCTTCAGTCGCACGCGTAATCCCTGGCATGAAGAGTACTGTTTAGGTGGTGATAGCCCGCGTTAATTCTGTAAAGGATCTCGGAGTTCTGTTCGACACGAAGCTCACGTTTCATGAGCATATGAGGACACTTGCTGCTGAGTCATATCAAAGACTAGGATTTGTCTTACGAAATATGCGCGAGTTTACCAATCCACATGCCATTAAACTTGTATACATGGCCTTAGTCAGGAGTAAACTCGAATCAGCAGCAGTGATCTGGAACCCGTATTGTAACGGGATATTTTCTTGGGAACAATAAAGCACCATATACTGAGAACGATGTTTATTAAATGTAACCCTTGAACACGTTACCAAAGTAAATAAATTTAAAAAGGGTCGCTGGTTGCAGTTGGCTGGTCAACTTTTCTCCGTATCAAAATATTTCCCAACTAATTTATAGTGGAGGGTGGAAGAACAAAAAATAAAAATAATAATAAAACGGAAGGGTCAGAAAACCCGTCTCCTGAACCGTCGCGTAGCCAGCCAACTCCACACCGCGACAGCCTGCCTCGAGCAGATAGCCTCAGCCAGGCAATCAGCCCCAACCAGACACCTCCTGAAGTTACAGAATAAAAACTTCTTAGCACAAAAACTCAAATTAAACACAAAGGGTTTTGAGTATATAGAACAGACAGGTCGCTAAAACACTGAAAGTAACATCCTATACACCGGGCTTTACATAGGCGAACACAATGGGTGAGCCGTCCGGCACTCTTCATGATTAAACACACAGAATTTAGGGTTATACGGAGCAGACAACTCGCTACACATGGAAGGTATTATCTCACACACAGGCTTTACATAAGTGAACACAATGGATGAGCTGTCCCGCACTCTTCATGATTAAACACACAGATTTTATTGTTATACAGATCAGACAAATCGTTGGAATACGGGAATTATTATCTTAAATACCGGGCTTTACATAGGCTAACATAATGGATGGCCCTTCTGAGTATATGGAAATCATGCCTATGGTGTATGTAAATATGTATAATTGTATGGAGCCTGTCAACAAACACCCACGAAGGATAGGCCAGCCCAAATAATATAAATGTAACGGCCGCCCTAAGAAACCGAATACCAACTGACAGAGCCTTTAGGAAGTCAAACACGTACCTTTCGGAGGAAGAAAACCCGTAGGGTAGATAGGTCGGCCCAATTTCGACCCCACGCCACGTTGTTCTGAAAGAAACCAGCAAGTCAGCACACAGAACTCACAACGAAATACGATGGGGTCAATCCCCTGAGCAAGGCAACTTACCGTGAGGGATTATGAGCCCAGCTTGGGAACACTATCACGCCGGGTATCACACCACGACGGTTACATGCGGCTTCCAGGCCGCGTATCCACAATCACGCACGCGGTCACCGGCGATTTTCGGCTTCACGTATTCTGATCAATCACGTCAGGCACATACAGGAAACGCTCTGCCGCACAGAGGCCGACGCCCACGCGATAATTCCAGCCCACTCGCAATCTCCAGGTTCTGCTCAAGCCGGTCAGCCCAAGAAAAGAACGCCTCTACGCAGTTCGCCTTTCGCCAAGAAAAACTCTCTCACCGGGTGCGCTCTCATACCATCATTCTCGAACCGAAAACCTAAAACACCGAATCCCATAAACTGTTTCCTAAAATTTCCGTTTTCGAAGAATTTACGCGGAACAATTTTCCTTCAAAGAAATACACTATCCCAGACCTACGCCTCACCCTACAACTTTCCAAAACCCGACTTAAAATCAGACTACAATAAAACACTATCAATCCCTGACAGCCCGGATGAGAATTTTGAACGCACCCCTGCTCCCGCGTTTCGTTCAGGAAATCCGATCGTTCTCGAATCTTCTGAACTCAAAGGCTACCATCATTCACATAAGCAATTCCTTGAGGCACGCCAACGGAAGCGGGACAACCTCCTCACAATCCCAAAACCAAACTCGAATCCTACCCGTGTGCTAGTCCAAAGAAATAATTAAGCCAATCTTAGCGGAGACGGGCGCGTTTCCGAACGAAAACGCAGTACGTCCAAATGACAGCTGCAGTCCGTCAAAACAAACAAAGAATACAGCTTCGGTGCACGGATATCAAGTGATTCTAAGTTATTTTGGTGAAATGAGAGTGTTTATAGGGAACTCGACGTCCCAGGGTGCGGTTCCAAAGTGGTTCCACCACCCAGCGGCAGTTTTAAGGCGAATGAGCAATACAAATACGGCGGAAAGAGGTAACTAATTTTCTTTTGACAAAACTTTTATCTACCACAAAAAAAAAGTGTTACAGTATCCCCTCACCCGCCAGAATTTCGCGAGGTAACAAGCGAAATTCGAGCTGGTCCCCAGCTCTATGACCCGGTGGAGGCATAAGGCATGGCACAGAATGCGCCTGCTAATTTGCGGGACTGTTTCTTCAGCCCGTCTTTGGATACACACATACAAACACATGAAACTAAGGGTAGCCACCATGCCAGCTACTCTGCAATACATATCAAAAAAAATAATCAACACCCCTTGAGGCCCACAGTACTGGACATGATGACGCCAAAGCAAAAAAAAATAAAAAGGAACGCCCAAATGGAGGATCAATCGTCACTCTTTATGTCTTTCACATGGCAATCACTCCTTCTACCATTCTCATCTTCCAACAAGTAAACCAGATTAGACAACTTCCGCACAACCTTACATTTCTCAAACCGTGGAGCCAGCTCGTAGGAAAAATGTTTCGAGGCATCACTCCGAACATGAGTGCGCCGCCACACAAAATCATCCTTCTCAAAAACAGCATCCCTTCTACGCTGATTGTAATACTTGGCATTACGCCAATGGGATTTTCTCAACTCTTGGTCAACTTTCACGAACACTTCTTTCAGGGTGCCCAACTTGTCAACGTAGGCACGGGAAGTAGTATCAATCTCATTGTTGGATTCAACAGAAACTATAAACGTATAAACTTACCCGGCCGGGGTTTGCACGCAGTTATATTATCTACTGTCATGATTCTTGTTCTTGGTTTTTAAACTTTCTGGCGAACACTTCAACCACGCACATATATTCACACAATTCTGTTTTATCGTATACTAGCAATCTTTTCACTTTGTTTATTTACAGTAATGTCTTACATAATTTACCAGTTTACCATTATTATTTTTTTCATTTTGACAGCCGACGCGACGCCGACCACAGATAAACACGCGCTCTGTCGTTTGTCTACGGTTTTGACAAACGTTCATTGAGCCGTAGGGATTTTGGTCGTATATATATTTATGTTATTTTACTTAGATATTTGTTTTATATGTTATACGCATACATACTCACCTTCTGTGTTTATTTATACTATTTTGTTATTATTTATTTTGTTCTATTTTATTTCTTAAGTATGATCCGTCTCCGTAAATTTGTCCGTGGCATCAACAGTGGGCCCTATCAGAATATCAGCGCAGCGTTATTTTCTTTTTAATATCGTTGCACATGCTGAGATAGGAGCCTTTTTGGTCTCGCACGGGTTTATTTATTTTTATTTTTTTGTTATTGTTTGTGTTTTTCTTATCTCGTGTCTCCTGTGCGGGTCACAAATAAAAATGTTTTCTTTCTTTCTTTTCTTTAGAAACATCCTCAAACCTTTTGCAACCGTCACTAGCTAACTTTTTCTGCCCCTCAGTCAACGCACCAAAAGGGTGCAACCGACTCACTTGGGACACTATAACTTCACTGGGTTTCCGATTAGATAAATCGGCCCGACCCGTCAGACTCAATACGCCAGGCGCAAGATTAAAGGCCCTCCAAAAATTTATTCCGAATAGCAGAGGATTGGACACCTCTGGAATCACAAAAAACTTTATCACCCGCAAGACATGGTTCACCGTCACCGGCAAATACATATACCCAAGAACAGGGGAAGTTGAACCATTCGCGGTTCTCACAACATCAACATCATTCGACTTATGGATCTGGGCCATACCCGAAAAATGATCCACAACAGAACCACCAACAATCGAAATTTCCGAACCCGAATCTAAAAGGCCGGAAACAGACAAACCACAAACATCTACGTTTAAATAAGGACGGGTATCATCACCAGAGGAATGGACCGTCGCTACTTGTATTTTTGCATCCGGAGTCACCTTGTTTTTAGGAGAACACTTCGGACAGTTCTTGGTTTTTACACCCTTCGCCCCACAGCGATAACAGATCATGACGCGGGGCGCCTTACACTCAAGGAGGTTATGATCCTTCACCCGACACCGTACACAAAACTTCTCCACCGCAGTCTCAACAGTCTCACAAACAGGGCGATTACCCTTACCAGCCTTGTACGCAAGATCGGGGGCAACAGCGTGTTGAACATTGCGTGGGGGTTCGGTAAAAAATTCTGACCTGACCTTCGCCGCTTCCAACTGCCGGCAACGCCTTTTCAGTTCAGACCACGAATCGATATCAACCAAGGCCAGTTGGAGGGTATATGCTGGTCGGATATTAAACTTCGCGATGCTCAGCTTCTCTCTTTCACCCAGGGGACACCTCAAACGGGAAAAGTAGTTTTGTAGGATGCTGAGGTAATGGACTATGGACTCATCCGGACCCTGCGTCCGGGATCGGATCTCCTGCAGCAAGCGGTGGTCATAATCCGAAGGCTAATATTCCTCCAACAGCAAATTCCTTAACTGTTCCCAATTCTCAACCTCATCCCTGATACCTCGGTACCAGTACAATGCATCATCAACAAACAGCTCGACAGCAGACCTAAATAATCGATCCGAAGAGATACCACGCGACAAACAAAGCTCCTCAACTCTCTCCAGAAACTCATGGACGCCAACCTTACCATTGAATTTAACGTTCAGGGAATGGATATTAGCCGTGCGATCACACGTGACACAACGTTTCTCCGCCTCAGCATCCTTAGCGGCTCCCACGGGGTAGGTCGGCTCGGATCCGTCTACTTGTGGTTTAAACTCAAAGGTACTGGAAAAAGTATGAAACATTTTGTCCATTTGCTGGAGAATAACCAGGAGGCTCGCATCCAGCTCCGTCTTCAGTTCCATGTCCCCCTTCTCCACCGGCTCGACACGGGTTAACCTATGAAACAAGTGGTTCCCTAAACCTTGGATGCGGTATAACCGCTTTAGCAAAAGTGGCTTTTTATCTAACAGTTCCTGCAGCTCTGCCAGTTTAGTTTTAATAGTTTGTAATTCCGAATGCACATCGCCTTCAAACATATTAACCTCATCAGTCACTTGGGTATCTGTTTGGACAGAGCCCTGATTTGAGTACGCAATCGACCAACCGTGGCCTCAGGTACACCATCACGGATGGCAACCTCATACATCAGCTCATCCTTGTTTAGGATATGAAAACGAATGGGGCGTTCCTCCATTTCAATAAATAACTACCAATATAAATTATGAAGTTACACAATTCAACTTATAGACTAACACAAACACACATCAAAAATTGACCAGCCAATTCGTCCCTGAGCATAAGACCAGGGCCGAGGACCTGCACCAACAATGTCCTGTTCGGGCGCCGATGTAACGGGATATTTTCTTGGGAACAATAAAGCACCATATACTGAGAACGATGTTTATTAAATGTAACCCTTGAACACGTTACCAAAGTAAATAAATTTAAAAAGGGTCGCTGGTTGCAGTTGGCTGGTCAACTTTTCTCCGTATCAAAATATTTCCCAACTAATTTATAGTGGAGGGTGGAAGAACAAAAAATAAAAATAATAATAAAACGGAAGGGTCAGAAAACCCGTCTCCTGAACCGTCGCGTAGCCAGCCAACTCCACACCGCGACAGCCTGCCTCGAGCAGATAGCCTCAGCCAGGCAATCAGCCCCAACCAGACACCTCCTGAAGTTACAGAATAAAAACTTCTTAGCACAAAAACTCAAATTAAACACAAAGGGTTTTGAGTATATAGAACAGACAGGTCGCTAAAACACTGAAAGTAACATCCTATACACCGGGCTTTACATAGGCGAACACAATGGGTGAGCCGTCCGGCACTCTTCATGATTAAACACACAGAATTTAGGGTTATACGGAGCAGACAACTCGCTACACATGGAAGGTATTATCTCACACACAGGCTTTACATAAGTGAACACAATGGATGAGCTGTCCCGCACTCTTCATGATTAAACACACAGATTTTATTGTTATACAGATCAGACAAATCGTTGGAATACGGGAATTATTATCTTAAATACCGGGCTTTACATAGGCTAACATAATGGATGGCCCTTCTGAGTATATGGAAATCATGCCTATGGTGTATGTAAATATGTATAATTGTATGGAGCCTGTCAACAAACACCCACGAAGGATAGGCCAGCCCAAATAATATAAATGTAACGGCCGCCCTAAGAAACCGAATACCAACTGACAGAGCCTTTAGGAAGTCAAACACGTACCTTTCGGAGGAAGAAAACCCGTAGGGTAGATAGGTCGGCCCAATTTCGACCCCACGCCACGTTGTTCTGAAAGAAACCAGCAAGTCAGCACACAGAACTCACAACGAAATACGATGGGGTCAATCCCCTGAGCAAGGCAACTTACCGTGAGGGATTATGAGCCCAGCTTGGGAACACTATCACGCCGGGTATCACACCACGACGGTTACATGCGGCTTCCAGGCCGCGTATCCACAATCACGCACGCGGTCACCGGCGATTTTCGGCTTCACGTATTCTGATCAATCACGTCAGGCACATACAGGAAACGCTCTGCCGCACAGAGGCCGACGCCCACGCGATAATTCCAGCCCACTCGCAATCTCCAGGTTCTGCTCAAGCCGGTCAGCCCAAGAAAAGAACGCCTCTACGCAGTTCGCCTTTCGCCAAGAAAAACTCTCTCACCGGGTGCGCTCTCATACCATCATTCTCGAACCGAAAACCTAAAACACCGAATCCCATAAACTGTTTCCTAAAATTTCCGTTTTCGAAGAATTTACGCGGAACAATTTTCCTTCAAAGAAATACACTATCCCAGACCTACGCCTCACCCTACAACTTTCCAAAACCCGACTTAAAATCAGACTACAATAAAACACTATCAATCCCTGACAGCCCGGATGAGAATTTTGAACGCACCCCTGCTCCCGCGTTTCGTTCAGGAAATCCGATCGTTCTCGAATCTTCTGAACTCAAAGGCTACCATCATTCACATAAGCAATTCCTTGAGGCACGCCAACGGAAGCGGGACAACCTCCTCACAATCCCAAAACCAAACTCGAATCCTACCCGTGTGCTAGTCCAAAGAAATAATTAAGCCAATCTTAGCGGAGACGGGCGCGTTTCCGAACGAAAACGCAGTACGTCCAAATGACAGCTGCAGTCCGTCAAAACAAACAAAGAATACAGCTTCGGTGCACGGATATCAAGTGATTCTAAGTTATTTTGGTGAAATGAGAGTGTTTATAGGGAACTCGACGTCCCAGGGTGCGGTTCCAAAGTGGTTCCACCACCCAGCGGCAGTTTTAAGGCGAATGAGCAATACAAATACGGCGGAAAGAGGTAACTAATTTTCTTTTGACAAAACTTTTATCTACCACAAAAAAAAAGTGTTACAGTATGAGAGTACTTACGCCTTACTTCATCGTTTTCTTTATAAATAACTCTTCGGATATAACCCCTTCCTATACCCTACCAAAATTTCTACTTGGTGTTTTAAATTTTAATTCTCTCGAAGTAAGGCGTAAATACTTCTTGCTTATCTCTGCCTGCCGTAATATGCGGGGTGAGTCCGATTGCCAGGAGCTCGTGGCGCAGTTGTTAAGGCTGTTTGTTCCTGTGGTGCCCAAACAACAGCTTAGGCCACGAAGTCACCGGCTTTTGGCCGTACCTCCGGCACGTACGGTGTCCCGAGAAAACTCGCCTCTAGTTCGGGCGCTCACAATGCTAAATGCCCTTCTGACTTCAGCACCGGAGTGTGATCTGTTTGCTGGTAGATGGATAGATGTGTGTCGTGAATGTTTAAGTTTTTGTGAGAAGATGGATGAAAGTTAGATTAGTGAATACTTGTATATGTATTCTTTGCATTTATTTTTGTTTTTCCTTTTTTTTGTTATATCGTGTTTATTTTTATTTGTATATTTAATTTTGCCTAATTCTTATGTTTCGTTTTACTGTTTTTTTTTGTTATTGTATAACGCCTTAGGTATGACCTGTAAAGTTATACATGTATACTTAAATAAATAAATAAATTGCTATCACCGCGTATTTTATTGACACAGAAATACACATACTCTGCACGGTCATGATCTCCTCAAATTCAATGCAGGGTGCATGCAATGGAGAGGCACAAGTTCCAAGAATAGAACATACAACAGAAAGTCAATGTAATCGTTAGTGACAATGCTGCAAATGTGCTGGCTGCTGTACGGCTAGGCGGCTGGCGCTCATTATCTTGCTATGCTCATACGATTAATTTTGTAGTACAATCAAGCATACAAGATGTGACCATGTCGACCTTTTTTTTTGGTTCAAATCATTTTGGCGATCTCTTAAAAATAAAAATTCAAAATTCATTGATGGAATGTCTGTCAAAAAGCCTCGTTTTTTCAAGGGAGCTGTCAAGAAAAATAGCTCTGGCCTGCTGACACTCAAGGCATTAATTTAAATTTTATATTGGAAAAATTATTATATTATATTAATATATTCGGTTTATGAACTGTGTGTATTGCGTTATATTGTGATTTCTAGTACCTACTTCAAGGTGCCCTTTGGGTAAGTTATTTTGTTATTGTGTCTATGTATTGAGGCTTGAACGAGTATCCATTTTGTAATCATTTATAATTTTTATTGTTTTAGGCACCTTTATAAACCTTTAATAAACGAGGAGATTTGGACGCAGTTTTGTTATTTCGAACCCGACTTCCCCTGCCCATCAATTCCGCTGGCTGGCCGTGGCAGTGGCGCCTCAACGTTTTTAAGGCTCTCAGGACCTACTGAAGAACCAACACTGTTTCGCTGGAGTCAAACTGTTAGTCCTCATTTTCTAAATTCCAAAAGCCTTGCGCACCTTTTTTTTCCTGACCCTCCTTCTTTGGCAATAGATGCATACTTTTATTTAGCTATTAGCTATATACAAATAGAATTACTTAATTTAAGAACCTAACTTAAACCCACTCTCGTAATCACCAATTTGATTTACCTACTTGTACCTTTATGTTGATTTTATTATTGTGTTGTAATTAACTATTAATTCAACAACAATTTATTTGAGGGATTTTACATGCCATAACATTACCATAATTTATTTTTGTTGTTTATCGTCACACCGACATCAAATTGTAAACAATTTGAATTGACATTTGACATATTTTATTCTTGTTTGTTGATTCCTGATATCTGCTGGCCGCTTTTCTTAAAAAGTTTTTACTTAAAAGAAATTTTTAATTTTTATTACGGACTTGTTGCATTAGGGTAGTTACACACTTGCTACAACGGTACATACGACTTATGCGTATTATCTTTTTAATATTCTGACTTTTATCGTTTCTTACTTACACCCTAACGTTACTTAACGTAATTTTTAACAACTTTAAAATATTACCCAATTTTTAAATATGGACTTAAACTTACTCAATAAAAATGAACTAACTTACGAAGTTTTGTTAAGGGGTGCTATTCCGGCGATTACTGCGAACTTACTCCGTCAACAATTATCAGATCTCGTTTCTACCAATTCTGTAGTATCTGATGCAAGTCCTCTCGATTTAGACCAGGACTTGTTACAAATAAACAAATGTTTGGTGGATTTAAACGCAAAAATCTTACTCTTTGAAAACAAACCAACAGAAAGTTCGAAAAATAAAATTTTAACTTACCTTTCTCACCTACAAGACCGGCTTAACAGGATCGACACTTCTGAAGCTACTACTGAAGTGTTAACCATATTTAACGAAGCTTGCAAATCTCTTTCACTACTGCATAAAACTTTTAATTCTTTGACCATATTTCCTTCTTCTTCGTCCTCTCAGGCTACTTTTGTGTCGGCACAGGACAAAGATCATACTACTTCTGTTGTTGATAAACTTGTAGAGACGTTTGCCTCTCTGCAAGACAGACCTCGTGTTAACGAAATAAAACGATTTACGTTTAAAGGTGATACCTGCCCTAGGGATTTTATTCGTCAAGTTGAGGAATTCGCTACTGCTAGGGAAATTAAATACGACAAACTACATAAGTACATTTATGATATCCTCGCAGGCACGGCACTCGAATGGTACCGTTGTAGGGTCAACACCCTTACTACTTGGGAATCTTTTAAAAATCAATTACTTAATGATTTTGAAATCGATGACTACGACTATAAAGTGCTCAAACAAATCGATGAACGGAAGCAAAAGCCTGGCGAACGTGTCGCCTGTTTTTTTACTGAGATTGAAACTTTATTTAGTAAACTTAAGGAGCCGCTTTCCGAACAAAAGAAAATTGATACTTTGGTTCGTAATCTCTACCCGTCTCTTAAATCTCGTTTATTACCGGAAAATATTTCTTCGGTCTCTAACCTATTCAAAGCGTGCAAGTGGTACGAATCAATGACTTTAGGCCAAGTCTGGGTACAATCTACTCCAAGCTACTCTGGTACTCACTCTATTCACGTGGTCAATAATTCTAACAATCAGTTCTGCCGCAGATGCAGGAACAATCAACACTCTTTGAGATCATGTCCGAAGAAGGACATAGTTTGTTTTAAGTGTGGTTTAAAGGATTTTAAAGCCACCAACTGTCCTAATTGCGTTACTAGTAAAACTGAACCAAGTTCAAAAAACGCATAAGTCAGGATTGTGGAGAGTGGCAACAGTGGCTTAATTACATTAAGGTATTCATGAATTCTTATAAGACCTCTACAGTCCTGTTTAAAAATGATACTGATACTTTGAGACCGTACTGCAATGTTCAGCTTAAACACCTTACTCTTTGTGGACTACTCGACAGTGGTAGTCCGATTACTATTATTGGCAATAATGCTTATAAAGAACTTCTCAAACATGATTTTATTATTAATACAAAATATAAAATAAGTGGCTCGGTAGCTAACGGCCAACCTATTAACTCTATAGGTACGATTGAATTACCTATTATTTTTAAAAAACAATTTAAGATTATTACTGCTCACGTGATTCCTTCTATTACTCAACCCCTTATTTTTGGAATGGATTTTTGGAAATCTTTTAACCTAGCTACTGATATTCTAGAACTTATATCTTTTTCTAAAAATACTAACCCGTCAAACTTTCTTGCTACTGTTGAAGCTTCTAAAGTTTCACATTACGACACCTTGACCCCTGTACAAAAAATGGCAGCGGATCATATTATAGAACAATTTAAAATAAATTCTACGGAAACACGACCTTTAGGTAGGACGCATTTAGCGGTACACCGCATTGATACTGGTGATCACGCTCCTATTAGGCAACGTACTTACCGCTTATCACCTGAAAAGCTAAGAGCACTTTCACACGAGGTTGATATGATGCTTAAACTAGATGTAATCGAACCTTGCGAGAGCCCATGGTTGAGTCCTGTTTTAATTACTCTTAAAAAAGATGGCTCTTGGCGTTTTTGTATTGATAGTAGGAAACTAAATTCAATTACTATGAAAGACGCATATAAACTGCCTTTTATTGCTGATATATTAGATAATTTAAGAGATGCAAAATATTTGTCTTCTATTGACATCGCTAAAG
The DNA here is from genome assembly GCA_945859665.1 of Anorthoa munda. NCBI lineage: Eukaryota > Metazoa > Arthropoda > Insecta > Lepidoptera > Noctuidae > Anorthoa > Anorthoa munda. The sequence goes on along the minus strand of OX243899.1, from coordinate 29,728,949 downwards.
CTTTTTGGGAGATTCCCTTACATAAGGATGATAGGTTGAAAACCGCATTTCACGTTCCCGGTCGTGGGATGTTTTGTTTCAAAGTTATGCCTTTTGGTTTAACTAATGCACCTGCAACACAACAGAGGTTTATAGATAACTTACTTTCTGATGAATTTGATAACAAAGTCTTTTGTTATCTCGACGATATTGTAATCGTTTCTAATACTTTTGAGGAACATATATCTCTTCTTCAGAAGGTTTTAAACAAACTTATTCAGGCGAACATTACCGTCAATTTTAATAAGTGTTCATTCTTTAAGAAAGAACTAAAATACCTAGGATTTATCGTTGACGAGTACGGATTACGCACAGACCCAGATAAAGTCAAAGCTATTCTTGACATACCTGCCCCCACTTCTCGAAGAGAAGTTAAGAAATTTTTAGGCACTGCAAGTTGGTACCGTAGGTTTTTACCAAACTTCAGTACTTTAACTGCACCACTTAACGCGTTAACCTCTACCAGTAAAAAAGCTCCTCCTTTCAAATGGACGGTTGAACATAATAATGCTTTTATTAAGCTAAAACAAGCGTTGACTACTACCCCGGTATTGTCACGTCCTAATTTTAATGATCCTTTTGCGGTACATTGTGACGCGTCTAGCTTTGGTATTGGAGCTATGCTTACGCAGGACATCGATGGCGTTGAAAAACCTATTGCTTACATGAGCAAATCATTAACTGGTGCTCAAAAGAATTACTCTATTACTGAGCGCGAATTACTTAGCGTTATTACAGCCCTTGAACACTGGCGTTGTTATTTAGACAACGGCCAGAAATTTACAATTTACACTGATCACTCTTCTCTACAGTGGTTTCTTAATTTAAATAACCCTACCGGTCGTTTAGCTCGCTGGAGTATTCGATTATCTGCTTTTAATTTTGAAATGAAACACAAAAAAGGTAAAGACCATCTGGTTCCTGATGTTCTTTCACGTTCTGTTCCTATTTCTTTAATAAATTATGACCCTAGTCAATCAGCTGATGCTTGGTATAATGAAATCAGGGCTAAATGTATAAACAATCCTGCTGCTTGTCCTGAGTATATAGTTAGGAATAACAAATTATACAGGTATACTCGCACTAGCACTATTCTTACTTCCGAGTACAATTGGAAAGAAGTGATACCGGCTGAGCATACGACGGCTCATATAGTCGAAAATCACTCTACACCTACCACTGCTCATTTTGGTCTTCTTAAAACGTATAACAGACTGAAACTTAGATACTTCTGGAAAGGTATGTATAGGGACGTTGCAAATTTTGTTGCCAAGTGTGAGACATGCCTTGCTTACAAACATCAAACACAAGCTACTATCGGTCTAATGGGAAAACCTAAGGTTTGTTCAAGACCTTTTCAAGCTATATCTATTGACTTGATTGGTCCTCTTCCTATGTCCAGGAAGTTAAATCGTTATATTTTCGTTGTTACTTGTTGCTTTAGTAAATATTGCCTTTTGTTTCCAATTAAGCGGGCAACTTCTGCTATTATTGCACACATTTTAGAAAATCTAGTCTTCATGAGCCACGGTATTCCCGAAACGGTTATCCTTGATAACGGGCCCCAATTCGCTAGCAATGAACTTGCCGACATGCTTAGACGTTACAACATTCCAAAAATTAGCTTTACACCGCTATATTGCCCACAAGTCAATACAGTCGAACGTTACAATAAAACCATAATTACAGCCGTAGCATCCTTTGTCGATCAAGACCATAGGACTTGGGACTTACAATTACATAAAATACAATTTGCAATAAATACCGCAGTAAATGAAGTCACTAAATTCACACCAGCCTTCCTTGTTTATGGTCGTGAACTCGTTTCGTGTGGTTCAATTTACCCAAATCATGACACCTTGGAAGATTTGATTTTCGCTCCTCGTGACGTTTTCGCTGATAACGTAGGTTCTCTTAGCCCTATTCTTGCTGAAGTTCAGAATAGGCTCTGGCTTTCTCATCAAAATAATGCTGCTCGGTACGATGAGAAACGCCAACATATAGTTTTCAATGCAGGCGACATAGTGTGGAAACGTAATTACGCACTAAGTGCGGCCGGCAGATATTATTCAGCTAAATTAGCTCCCAAATTTATTAAATGCAAAATCATACAAAAAATCTCTCCTCTTGTTTATGATTTAGCAGACTTAACAGGTCGTCCTATAGGTCGATGGCATGTTAAAGATATCAAACCTAGACCTAGTGTTTTACAATAATTGTTCTTTTATTCATTTATTTTCTTTCGGTTTCATTAACATTGTCTCAAATTTTTCTTAATTTATACATATTTCTTTTAATTAATTAATATTACGCGAGTTTCTCAAGTTTAATTTAATTATATTTATATGATGTAAACCTAAAACATCACCCTCTTATTACTTTTCTTCTATAATAATAAAAGAAGAAATGATTCTAAAGACCTTTTGCGCATTTGAGCACACATTTTGTAAATACTTTACATCATTCACCATTATAGAGCGGATGGTGACTCTTTAAATAAGCCTACACTGATTGCAGAGTTGCGTCGGAGTAGCCTGTACACAGTTTTCAGCTACTTCATTTGCGTGATGTTTTAGGGCAATATTTTATACCTAAGACTAATATTGATAGGTTGTATGATTGTATGATTGAGTGCTTGTAGGACTCAGACTCTGTTGTAATATTCCCATTGTAAATATCACCCCCATCTCTAAATTTAGCATTTTGTAATTTTTTTTTTTTTTCCTCTCCTCATCAAATTTCTCGGCCTACCTCCAAATTTTTTCAAGGGGCGGCGGGGTATTGTGACCATGTCGACCTTTTTTTTTGGTTCAAATCATTTTGGCGATCTCTTAAAAATAAAAATTCAAAATTCATTGATGGAATGTCTGTCAAAAAGCCTCGTTTTTTCAAGGGAGCTGTCAAGAAAAATAGCTCTGGCCTGCTGACACTCAAGGCATTAATTTAAATTTTATATTGGAAAAATTATTATATTATATTAATATATTCGGTTTATGAACTGTGTGTATTGCGTTATATTGTGATTTCTAGTACCTACTTCAAGGTGCCCTTTGGGTAAGTTATTTTGTTATTGTGTCTATGTATTGAGGCTTGAACGAGTATCCATTTTGTAATCATTTATAATTTTTATTGTTTTAGGCACCTTTATAAACCTTTAATAAACGAGGAGATTTGGACGCAGTTTTGTTATTTCGAACCCGACTTCCCCTGCCCATCAATTCCGCTGGCTAGCCGTGGCAAAGAAATACCCGAAACCGTGAACAGGGTTAAAGCAATCGTGGAATATTTTCACAGAAGTTATACAGCTCAAAAAAAAAAAGTTTTCTATCTCTAAAAGAGATAGAAGAACGAATGCAAATAGCCCCATTAAAACTAAAACAAGACGTGGCTACATACAAGGTGGAATTCCACCTATGACATGCTCGTGAGATTATTAAAAATTAGGGAAGCACTTATTGCTACCTTAGCAATGATGCGTCCAGAATTAAGTTTATCGTTAGAAGACTGGAAGTTAATTGAAAAAGAAACAGATATTTTAAAAAAATATTACGAGGTCACTGTGGAAATCAGTGGAGAGGCATATGTGACGGCATCAAAATATATTGTATATTGCAAATTAATAAATCGCACACTTGGCAAATTCTCCACAGATAATATTGAAAAGATAGAGCGGCTACATAATAACGCCTTAAAATCGCAAATGCATCAAAGGTTTAGAGAAGTGAAATACAATTATATTTTGTGAGAGGCAACTATTTTGGATCCACGATTCAAAAAAAGTGGCTTTACTAACCCTCACAATTTTGAGAGAGCTGAAACAGCATTAAAATCGAGGATAGGCTCAGACTGAACCATGGAACCAATCCAAGAAGCACCAGCTCCACAGCCGACACCTGTACAAGCTTGTGAATCTAGTTCTGTTTGGGACGAATTTGACGCCGAAGTTGCTGTTTTCGTCCCCCAAAATCCAACTGCAGCTGGCATTGCTGAATTTGATAAATATATCCAAAAACCGCTTATAAAAAGAACGGGAAATCCTTTGCTCTGGTGGTGGAATGAACGCAAAGCCGTATATCCGCGATTGTACAAATATATGATGAAACGTCTGAACGTCACGGCTACATCCGTACCGTGCGAGCGTGTATTTTCGAAGGCGGGTCTAACATTAAATGAAAGACGGACACGTCTCAAGACAAAAAAACTATCACAGTTATTATTTATTAGCTGTAATTAAAAATATAAATAACATATAAATAAAAACAGTATTATAAAAAAATACAAAAAAATAATAAATAAATATAATAAGACAATACAAATAAAAAAATACAATCATTGTATATAAAATCGATTTTTAAATACGCCAATATTCATAGTCATGGTCAATAATCAATATTGCAATCCATGTTTATGTATATTGCCAGTCCTAAGCCTGGAATGCCCTTTCGATTAAATTATTCCGTAAATTAGGGTTAAGTATGAAGGAAAATCAACTTTATGTACATGATAATAAAAGCATATTCCGGCGCAGCGAGGGCGCATTGTGTTTGACGATTGTCACATCATAACATATCGCGCTACCACATCTCATGTAATGATGTATGTACGCGAGTATTTAATTACAATAACCATATATAGTGTAGCGCTTCATTTCGTGTCATGTTTGGAGTCATGGTGAAATAAATGAATTCCTCGGTACGAAACGTAATGTCATATTACATCACTTTAGAACGCACTGGTTTGCGCATGTCTAATGCACTGACAAAAAAAAATACCTTTATTAGATTTCAAATTCATGACAAGTTCCGAAATAGGCAATTTTTGTTTATTTCCTGTACCTGACGATGCTAAGTATAGTTACATTTTAGATATAAAGAATCTTCCCTTTTTAAGAGGTGGCTTTATGAGAGATGAGCTCCAACCTTGCTCTAAGCAACCTTTTAAAAAATAATGCGGAGTTATCAATTTAGATAGTTCTAAAAATTCAGGTTTCCATTGGGTAGCACATGCAAAATACAATGATTATATTGAGTATTTTGATAGTTATAGAAATCTTAAACCGCCAAAGGAATTTATAAAATACATAGGTTCTTAAAGACACTATAATTATGTTAATATACAACGTGATCACCCTTACAATTGCGGACACTTAAGTTTATTTTTTTTAAAGAATTTTTGGCGTGGTCAAGGAAAAAAATTAATAGGATCTTCTAAAAATGTTCAGTATACAAGCATGTCTATAGCTGCTACCATCTCTGGAAATAAATCAGAATTGGAAACATTCTTCGGTCACCTCTGAAATTATCTGGTCAGTATGAGTGCTGTTTGTTATACTTTTCAGTATTAAATTCAATACCAAATTTACACATTAATAACAACATTCTCCCTGTGATCAGAATCGAATGCGATCTTGTACATGGTTCATACTGTAACGGCTTACCAAGTCACATTATTCTGGAATAACGTCGAAAATAAAGTCATACGTTTCAATGAATGATGGAGAAAATAAAGTTGCTGCCTTGTAGGGGTGGAACAGATGGATTAAAAAATGATGGTAATTTTAGTGGTATTGTACCTCTCAATAATATGTATTTTTGGATTTGCGGCGATTACAATAAAATTTAGATAAATTGTAAACATGAACTTAGGCCGCTTTCACATATAGGCGACTTTAGCAGCGCGACAGTCGCGCGGCTGACGCGCGCCTGTCGCGCTGTCAAAATTTCATAGTTTAAACAGAAGCTCGGCGGTCGCGCGCTACCGCCGCGGCCGCCGCGTGCGCTCAGTCGGCGATGAGCCAGTGTTGCAAACGTACGTACTTATAGACTACACAATGAGCGAGTTTGATACCGAACGATTTATTATTGAAATTCAAATGCGTCCTGTTTTGTGGGACTCAAGAAGCAACAATTACAACAACAGGACCCTAAAAAAGAATAACTGGCAAGAATTATGTGCATTGTTTATTCCTGATTTCGAAAATAAAAGTGGGTCCGAAAAAAATGCAGCAGGTAGGTTTTATTATTTTATTTAGGTAGGTAGGTACCTAATTATATCATGTTATTCTGCCACGGTACTTCTCCTTCGGGTGATACAAAATAGTCGGCGAAAAGATTTCGAGTTGTAACTCCTCCAACGGCAACGTTGTGAACATCAGTTGGACTAGACGGTATAATATTTTCATCGTCCTCTGCGAACACGTATGATAACGTGTGATTATAATTAAATCCATCTCGCTGTCGTACAAAATTGTGTAGAACACAACAGGCCCTAATTATTTCTTCAGCAAATTCAGTCGATACGTTCAACGGGCGGTGGAATATTCTCCATTTATTACTTAGTATACCAAACGTGCATTCTATATAGCGACGTGCTCTTGACAATCTGTAGTTGTAAATTCTCTGCTTCACAGTCAAATTGTTTCCACCGTACGGACGTTGCATATGATTAGTAAGTTCAAACGCCTCGTCACCAATGAAAGTGTAGTTAAGATGTGGTCCATCACTACAAAGAGGTTCAGGACTAGGTAGTTGTAGTCTATTTTCTGTGATTGCTTTAGATATTGAACTGTTTTTAAATATTTGAGAATCAGCACTCTTTCCAAATGATCCCACATCTATATAAGTAAAATTGTAATTTGCATCACATATAGCTAGCAATACAATTAAAAAATATTTTTTATAGTTAAAGTACAGTGAGCCACTGTGTTCTGGTTTTATCACTCGGATGTGTTTACCGTCAATTGCTCCTAGACAATTCGGAAAGTTTGCATTTATTTTAAATCCTTGTGCTATATTTTTCCAGTCCGCTACTGATTTGGACGTAATAGTATTTTCTTTCAAGATACTATATATATGTTTGCAGGTGTCCCTTACTATATAACTAATTGTTGAAACTCCGCACTTGAATGAGTATTGAAGGTCTGATAACGTACATCCAGTGCCCAAATATCTGAAAAAGATTTTTTTTTTATTTCAGCAACCGATTTACAAAAAAGATGGAAAAGTATTAGGGACTGCTATTCGCGAGAATTGAAAAAAAAAAATACGAAAAGTGGTGCAGCTGCTGAATCACGGCGAGAATATGTACATTTTAAACAGCTTCAATTTTTATCGCCTCTTTTTACGACAAAACGATCACAAGAGAATGAATCCGCCGAAATTAATAACTCTTCCACATCGATTGCACCACCATCAAGGCCAGCAACGCCATCGGCATCTGATCTTTCTAAATCTACAGCTAAGCGAGGCAAGGTAGATGATACTACCGTGATGGCACTTATTGCAGATAAAATTCAAAATATTAATAGCCAACCTACACATGATTCCGATATGCATTTCATATTATCATTATATGATGATTTTCGGCAGATACCCTCAGAAAAAAAGATGGATGCGAAAATGGAGTTGATTACCATAATAAAAAGATATAACAATCCAATGTACAATAATTATCAATATGGGTACTACACACAAAATCAACAATTTAATACTTCGTCTTCTAATAATCATTATGAAGCTCCACAGTAGTGTATTATTGGGCATTCTATGCCACTGTCGGCAAGTAGCTCGGCCAGTGCGCCTCGCTACGCGACAGTGGCATAGAATACCCAATAATAAACGATCGACTCGACTGTGTAGTATATTAGTGTACTCACCTGAAGATCTTGTAAGAAATACCACTGGCTACCAGTAGCTGGGCGAGTACGCATTACTACATAAAGTAACGCTGAATAATGTAAGTACGATCGCTTCTCAAACAATCACTCTATCGTGAAAAACATGACTGTGTAGTATATTAGTGTACTCACCTGAAGATCTTGTAAGAAATACCACTGGCTGCCAGTAGCTGGGTGAGTACACATTACTACATAAAGTAACGCTGAATAATGTAAGTACGATCGCTTCTCAAACGATCACTCTATCGCGAAAAACACGACTGTGTAGTATATTAGTGTACTTACCTGAATATCTTGTATGAAATACCACTGGCTGCCAGTAGCTGGGCCTAATACTTCATCGCAACAGAATGTTTGAAGTATGTAAGTAAAACAACAGTCTATTCATTATACTTTAATTGCATCCAATAACGTTACAAGTTTTCTCATGTGTGTAACAACAGTCAGTTATCGTAAAATTTTGGTTGTTCTGGAAACAATGTGTCAGCCGAACGGACGAACTCTTGCAGTTTTCGCCACTGAGACGAATCCGCGTTGCTCTGGAACTTAACACGAACGAGCGCCTTCTTCCATAGCTCTTGAGAGTCGGTGAGGCGCGCGTCGCTAGCCTTGTAGACCTTGCAGTCTATGTAGTATTCACCGACCGTACTTGCTGTTCGACGCTCGCAACCGTTGGCCACACGGCTTACGAAGTACGATGGCAGACCAGATGAACCCGTGCTGTGCTCTGTGTCATTTTCATGGTTGCGACTGATACCAAATATATCAGTGCTGGTATTTGATAATTTGCTGAAAAATAAAACTGATGTTAATATGTTATCCTATTAAACAATTTATATATTTGTCATTTATACTAATTAGGGTAATCTCTGGAACTACTGAATTGAAAATAGTTTCTCTACTAGAAAGCTACATTATATTTCCTGAGTGACAAAAACTGTATTTTGTTTAGAATTACACCTGTGCAAATCCAGAGCAGGGCGTTAGATTAGGATAGAATATTAAGAACACATAAAAAATACACAAAAATAACAAACGAATTATTTGTAAAATCTATAAGACATAAGACTTAATTAATAGAAAGCAGCATTAATAGAGTTAATTCAAAATAAAAAATCGTTTACCTTGTTCGAATTGCATGAGTCGATGGTGAATCCGACTTGCGTTTCCCACTGACTTTTGTTGGTTTGCGAGTTGGTTTAGTTTTCTGATCAAGTGTTAGAGCTGGTTGACTATATTCACACTCAGAATCAGACCTGAAACAAAGATATGAAATGTTTTGTTTAAATCATGGCATGCTATAAATATACAAACAGATCACGGGTCTCAGTAAACACTTAAAATATTTTTACCCGACTGCGCTAGAAGGAGGGTTATATTATACTTACATTTTGCCAATCTGCAGTTAGAATTTCACTGAATTGATTTGATGAATATTAATACTGGTATTGACAACAACTCGAGATTTACACTATCTAATTATAACTGATGGTACAGAACTTCTTATAGACGACTTCCACACTTGCAAACTGCAATTAGATTGTTTAATGTACTCCAAAAACACGTAGCTTATAAAATCGATAACGCATTATAATTAATTGTTTCAAAAATTACCTCATTCAATCAAATGTGATACTATAAATCGTCTTTTTTCCTCGGACGTATAATACCAGTACAAAAATAAAGACTAAGCAGTTATTATTCGTATACCTAGTAGCGGATGACGATTTGGCGATGCAGCGAAATAACGTAGGGTTGACGAAACGAAACAGTACTTTAGTAACAAATCGGACGGTGAGCTATGGGCAGCTCGCTGTCCGACCGTTCAGAATCCGTCTGAACCGAGCCCAAGTCGTCAACGGCGCGCCCCTTTCGTCAATGCATGATTTTTTGTAGAGCATTAAAAAAAGAAAAAAAAAAAAAACTTTTGTAACAAATAAAAAAGTAATCAAGTGACTTAAATGTGACCTTTAGTTTATTGTAAAAATGCATAGCAACTAAGTTTATTAGTAAAAAAGAGTTTTTTCATATTTTTCATTCTCTGAAAGTAGGTCTAAAGTTGCCTATGGAGCGGGATGAAAGCTATACTTTTTATCCCTAGGAGTTCTATTTCAACTGAAAACTGTCAAATTATTAAAAAAAACCAAAGGAGCATAGATCGGGCGACTTAGCAATGAGATTCTTAGATATCCTTTGGTTGAACGGAACAATAACAACGTAATTATCTGAATAGGTAACATAATGTTGAATGCGTGTCAACCCTACCTAAAATAGATGATTGATGCAAACGACACAAAACGACTTAGTTGACCCAAAAAAACAAATACTTGCGCAATAAGTATTATAATACAAAATATGATACTTATACATCTTTTAAATTTATTACCTAAAATCAACGACGGAAGCCTGCTCAAAAGACGTTACTTATGGTTAAATATTTTTGTATTAAATTAATTATTTACCTAAGAATTTGGGCAATTGACATCTGGATCATTCTTAGGTATAAACATTTTGCAGGTAATTTTATACACTTTTTTTGTATTTTTTTTATTCTACTATCTGAGGGACGAATTGTTATTATTATTATTGTGCATTTCTCTTTCCAGAAACAATTATTTCAACAAGCTTCTCGAATATTTTATAAAGAAGAGATTATTAAACTAGAGGACTAGCAGCAAACTTTCTAATCTGGATGACTAGACTATCCATTTTATTGAAGGTAATTTTGTATACTATATTTACTATAATTATTTGAACTGGGCGCCTAATTAATAATATGCTTTTCTCTTTTCAGGACTATTTTGTCAAGCGACTCGAATCTCGCTAAATAAATAACTACAGCAAATTATTGACCTCTGGATCATGCCTAGGTATAAATATTTATATTTTGCAGATAATTTTATGCACTTTTTTGTATTTTTTTTTTAATTCTTAAATCTGAGGGGCAAATTATAATTATTGTGCATTTCTCTTTCCAGAAACAATTAATTTGACAAGCTTCTCGAATATTTTATAAAGAAGAGATTATTAAACTAGAGGACTAACAGCAAACTTTCTAATCTGGATGACTTGACTATCCATTTTATTGAAGGTAATTTTGTATACTATATTTACTATAATTAATAATAATAATAACATTCCAAAACTTTCACACAACGCCTTCTAGTCCTAAACTAGCAGAGCTTGTGTTATGGGTACTAGACAACTAATAAACATACTTATATATTTCTAAATACATACATATTATAGATAAATTACACCTAGACACAGAACAAATGATCGTGCTCATCACACAAACATTTGTCCTGGGTGGGAATCGAACCCACGACCTCCGTCACTAATCACTAGACCAACAGGCCGGCCAATTGAACAATTATTTGAACTGTGCGCCTAATTAATATTATGCTTTTCTCTTTTCAGAACTTATTTTTATTTGGATGTCAATAATTAGGTAATCCTCCTAATACTTTCTTCAGTTACTGTATACTTTTACTTTTTCTCTTTATTTCTTTAGTTTTTTTTTCTACTTTTTTTGTTTGATTACTTTCACAAGATCACTAATTTTAGTTCTTAGTATTATTCTTGTTATACATATTATACTTAGAAACTCTAATCTTTTAGTCAAACGTTAAGTACGTTATAGTAACGATAAGTTATATTAAATTAATCAATAATGCCCCATTGTTCAGTTTGTAATATATTGGTAGATAATAGTCGATGGTCTGGTCATTTACGTAGTAATAATCATAAAACCAATAGTGCGACCACTGTTTTTGACAATGTCGCAATTATTAATTCTGCATTTAAAAAACGAATCGTTAGTTACAAGATCACCGCAACTGGCGAACAAATAAATAATTTTCCTGAAATGTTTCTCATTAATATTAGTAGACAAGTTAAAACTTTAATAAATCAATCATTATTGAAACATACAGCTCTGAAAATAAATTTTGAACTTTTTTCTTTTTTTCTAATGTTTAAAAATGATCAAAAAGAAATAAAATCATTCGCCACAAAAAACATTATTGTTAATTTTAATTACGACTTTGATTCAATTTATAAAGCAGTGATTGATTTATTGTTAAAGAAAATTGAAGAGTTTCAGGAGAGAGATAGCGGTTGGACATTTTTAAGCAATTCCCATGTAGAAATAAATATTAATAAATATCAACCTCTCGGCGGATCTAAATTTATAACTTTACCGAAATGTATAAAAAATAAAAAAGCTTGCTTGAATATTCGTAACAATGATGAGTATTGCTTTTTATGGTGCGTAGTAGCGGCTCTGTACCCTAGCCCTACTAGCCAACATCCCGACAGAGTTTCATCTTATCCTTACTTTCAGGATGTTTTGAACGTTGATGGTTTGACATTTCCGATAACATTTTCAGACATAGCTGTCTTTGAGAAAAATAATCCGTTTTTGAATATTTACGTGTATGGTTTAAAAAATAATAAAACTATCGTTGGACCTTTGTATTCTACATCGAATCATAAATCTAAGAGCATCCATCTATTGTTCTTGGAAAATAATACTAATACTCATTATTGTCTTATCATTGATTTACCTCGTCTAGTCAGAAATCAGATAACCAAACACCATGGTAAACTGTACTTCTGCGAAACGTGCTTATTGTTTTTTCCAACGCGCACCCAAATTGATTCACACCTATGTGGAGGGATTGCCACGGTATTACCAGAAAAAGGAACATTTTTAAAGTTCAAAAATTACGATAGAAAACAAAATGTTCCTTACGTCATATATGCTGATTTCGAAACGATACTTGAACCGATTTCCGGCGAAGATTTCAACACCGCTAACACGTCATATTCTCACCGACACGTGCCGACTGCGTTCGCCTATAATATAGTGTCATCATTTAACGATACGGTTGGTGACTATAGAAGTTATCGCGGAAAAGATTGCGTTTCAAAATTTATACATTTACTGACTGAAGATGCTAAAGCAATACACAGAATTCTCACTCAAAACGAGCCTATGATATTCACAGATATAGATGCTCTTGATTTCAAACGCGCTGTTAAGTGCTACGTTTGTGAAAATTTACTGTTGAAAGATAGAGTTAGGGATCACTGTCATATGACAGGCCGGTACCGGGGTGCAGCACATCGACACTGCAACCTACAACTCAAAGTACCAAAATTCATCCCAATATTTTTTCATAACTTATCCGGATACGATTGTCATTTATTTATTAAAAAGTTAGGCGAAATACCTGGACAAATTAAAATAATACCCAAGACTAAAGAAAAATATATATCATTTACAAAGTTTATTCCTATTGCTGATAACGAGTTTATACAAATAAGGTTTTTAGATTCCTTCAACTTTCTAGGAACTAGTTTAGACAAACTTGCTAAAACATTGCAAACAGATGATTTTGTTAATCTTAAATCAAATTTTTCTGATGAAACACAATTTAGTTTGCTGATTCGTAAAGGTGTGTACCCGTATGACTATATTAAAGATTGGAAATGTTACGAACAAAAGTCGTTACCTTCTAAATATTATTTCCATAATTCTTTGACTAACGAAGGTATTAGCGATGAAGATTATAGTCATGCACAAAATGTTTGGGCTGAATTCAGTATTACTGATCTGGGCGAATATACAGATCTATACTTAAAAACAGACGTGCTTTTGTTGACAGACATATTTCAAAATTTTCGGAAAACATGTAAACATTATTACAAACTCGATCCCGCCTTTTACATAACTGCACCTAGTTTATCGTTCGATGCAATGTTGCTAAAAACAGGTGTTCAGTTAGAACTGATTTCGGATTTAGCTATCATCAGAATGATTCAAAGCGGTATACGAGGCGGCTTGTGCATGTGTTCCCATCGGTATGCAAAAGCAAATCACAAATACATGCCAGAATATGATGCATCACAGCCTCAGAGTTTCATAGTATATCTAGATTGTAATAATTTGTACGGTTTTAGCATGTGTCAGTATTTACCTTATTCTAATTTTAGATTCCTTGATGAAAGTGAATTAACTAATTTTTGTGTAGAAAATGTCGAGGATAACTCTGAGTGGGGATTTATATTAGAAGTCGATCTTTTTTATCCTGAACATTTACACAAATGCCATAATGATTTACCATTTTGTCCCGAAAAATGTATACCTCCAGGAGGTAAAACAAAGAAACTAGTTGCAAATTTACATAATAAGTACAACTACGTAATACATTATATTCATTTAAAAAAGTGTTTAGAACATGGCTTAACATTACGTAAAGTTCATAAAGCTATTACTTTTAGACAAAGTCCTTATTTAAAACAGTACATAGAATTAAACACTCGGTTAAGACAAAAGGCAAAAAGTTCTTTCGAACAAGACTTTTTTAAATTGTTAAACAACAGTGTTTTTGGCAAGACATTGGAAAATACTGAAAATAGAGTAACCGTACACTTAGTTAATCAATGGTGTGATCAATCTAATCGAACTAAGAAATTTATATCCTCCGAGAGACTTGTAGCCAACCCCTATTTCCATAGCGCTTCAATTCTAACTGAAAATTTAGTTGCTATACAAATGAAACCTGACCAAATTATTTTAGATAAGCCTATTTATATTGGATTCACTGTATTAGAACTTTCTAAGACACATATGTATGACTTTCATTATAACATTGTAAAACCTTTTTATGAAGATCGAGTGCAGCTGTGTTATACAGATACCGATTCGTTTGTCTATAAAATATTCACGTTTGATTTTTATAGTGACTTAAAGTATAATTTTTTACAATATTTCGACACCAGTAACTATGATGACAAAAATAATTTTAAAATACCAATTATTAACAAAAAAGTTCCAGGTTTGTTCAAAGACGAAATGGGAGGAAAATATATATCAGATTTTGTTGGTTTGAGATCGAAACTTTACTCAATAAAAACAGTCGATAAAGTCATTAAAAAAGCAAAAGGAGTAAAATCAAGTGTAATAAAAGACTTAAATATAACAGATTACGAAAATATTTTATTAAATGGGGGAATTATTCGTGGAAAAAATATTATGTTTCAATCTATAAAGCACGAAATATTTACTAAGAGTGTCAACAAAATTGCCTTATCTCGAAATGACGATAAACGCTTAATATCTGTAGATCGAATATCAACGCGAGCCTGGGGTCACTCGCTTATTTTAAAACGCTAAAATTAATTTGAATGTAATTAGTAATAGAGTTAGAATATGATTTATGTAACCTATGTAACATAGTTCTTGATCTTTAATGTATGATAAATATAATTCATAGTTTTAAAAAGCTAAGTTTATGTAAAGATATTAATTTAATAAAATGTGAATGATTATGACTACTTGTTTAATTTATATTTTAAGACATCATCCTCCTTTTTTGTAGTTGGTTAAATAAAATGAAACCCGACCAAGATTTAAGGGTGCCACACACGACTAAGGTACTATAATTATTATTTTATTTGATTTTTTTAATAAACTAGTGCGCCTCATCTTCAACGATTGCATTACTGCTTAACATGAGGTGGAATCGCAGTCAAGCACTGGTTTATAAAAAAAATGTCTTAAGATACAATATCACTCGTCATACAATTCAATGCACCATTACACACGACGAAGATATTTATTTAATATTTTCGTTAATAGGTGAATTGTATGGCGAGCAATATTGTATCTTAAGATAAAATATTATAGTATCGTAGCCATGTGTAGCGCTCCTAATTTGCAACATGATATGCATGTTGAAACATGAATCGTTCATTTTACGTAAAATGTATTTTGTACGCTATACAATAAGACTGATTATACAAATTTCAAATAATGAATAGTTGCATCAATTGCATAACGCTGATCATGCAAAATAACTATTACAAAGACATAGCAGTGCATTACCCTCATAAAAGCTTAGTTAGCATTTTAATCTAAATTGGAACATGTTTCGCCATCGCAATATATATAATTTTTCAATTTACGAAATAAAATTCGTCTTGAGTACTTGTATCACGCACACAGTGTCTTGCGATCATGTCATCGGTAAGTTTCTCAATTTTTTTTTATATTATTTATAAACTAGCGATTTATGTAGTGTGAATAGTGTAATCTGCTGACAATTCGTGTATGCATCACTATTTTTAACCGACTTTACAAAAAGGAGGAGGTTCTCAATTCGGATGTTTGTGTTAAATAACGAAGAGAAAAAAAACTTTAATAGAAACACCGACTGCCGAAATTAAAGTTATTTTGCACTTTTTGGTGAAGTCGGTTGTATTTTTTTTGTAAAAAAAAGTTTTCAAAGTTTTCTTTTTAGTTTAAATTTCATAGGTGTCTATTTTTGTTCCAGATTACGGAATCAGAGGTTATGTTTAGCCAGTACGCTCAAAATCCTTATGAAGGATTCTCCGAAATGCTCCATGACGAACCCGGGCCCAGCAAACAAGTGACGAAAGAAAAAAAATCAAAACAACGAAGCAGGGAAAAGTCGAAGAAGCACAATCCAACTAAATCCTTTGTGATGAGCCGATTACAGCGACGAGGCATCAAATTAATTAAAATATCGGTCCTAGATCTATGCAATAACAATCCGCAAACCAGTGAAAGTGACAGTGACAGTGAAAACGTTATTATAAGTGCTCAATATATCGTTAAAGACGCTATCGACAATGTTATGGACGAAACTGAATCTTTAGTTAAAAAAATATCTAAATCTTTGATAGATAGTGATTTTTAGTACTTGTTTGTCTAAGAAGTTGAGTACTTATTTGTGTTGTTTTGTTTAATTTTAAAGAAGATTGTTTTATTTGTAGAAGTTTAGGTGTTTGAAATAAAAGCAGTTTTACAATACATGTAGTTTTTTATTTATGAAACCAATAAACTTTAACCAGGTACACATTTATAACTCTAAATACTTTCTAATACATAACACATTTTTAAGAGCACAATGTTTTAAATGTTTTACACAATTTAAATTAGTTCTTCCTTCACAGTATTTTTTATGTAAAATTAAGAAATTAGGACATCCTTCAGTACCAAGGTCTGATACTTTACAATTCTCACAAAGTTCCTTTATCCACTTTACTTTCTCCAAACCATTAACAACGATTTCCTTATTTTCTAGATAGGGAACAATTATACGACGAAATTCTTTATAGTCGATATACCCTTCATTCCAATAAATACCTCTGTTTCTTTCCAGCCACTTAACTTGCCTCTTTTCTTCACTTGTTAAGTATTTAAACAAGTATGGTGGTTTTATCAAAAATGTTTGCGTATAATCACGGGTAGCAAAAGCCAACTCTTTTATTATAAAATTATTGTACAGGTCTTTAAACCCTTGAACATCTAATATAACAATATTAGGATTCATGATATTTTCCTGACTGTATTACTTAAAGGTTTATATTCAATAATACAATCGTTCAATATAAGACAATACGCAGAAGTTTGATCTGGTATTTCCGTATCACTCTCAATTTCCAGTCTTACGTCTACAACGGGCCCAGTCTTTAAATTGTCAGCTTGCCTAGAGCAATCGATAACAAATAGTGGCGCTAAATCTTTAAATTGTTTTTCGCTTAGTAAGGGCTGCGGTCGACGCCCGTAATAAGACTGCTGAAATCTAACGTATTGCTCATATAATAAAGCGATTCTGTTATTCGCGAAACTCACATTTAGGTTTTCATACGGGAAATAAGTAGAGTTGAGGTACACTTTTACATCACGAACATGACAATGATCGAACTGAGACATATCAGAACTGGCATTGTTTTTTCTATTTGTCTGTAGTCCCATAATAATGTATCTTGGTTTCTCTATTTGCGAGGATGTTTTGATTGACCAGGTATGTTTTGTAGTTTTAGGTAAAGCCGGATATTCGTACAGATCCCAATTTCTGAATACCATCTGCAGTGGTCGATCTTTTTCTAATAGTTTCAATAAACTTATTTTCTCTTTGTCAGACACTTTAACGTGCGGTACGCGCCAAATGATTTTATTTATCTGAACGTCTTCCGCAATTTCACCGGTGTTTAGTTTTACAGCATTCAGGTTAGTGTTACTTCGTAGCAATATCAATTCATGCTTACAATTTATCACGACTTTCTTGAAATCCTCTGCGAAACCAATGATATTACAGAGGGGTATAGAAGCAGAAAAATTACCTCCGTGAATGTTTTTTGTGCCATCGATATTCCAGCCCCATGAATTCGATGTCTTTGATTCGTTCTCATTCATTGATATTAAAGATTTCATGGTGGTAGTAACGCCAGCATTTTTTATTTTATCAATCTCTACTCCATTCAACTCATACCTTATATCTTGGAACAAGTAAAGGAGAGCATTATTCGTAAAATGAACGCTAGAAGCCTTGTCTTTTGAGTCCTTTTTGCTAACAATTACAGTTCCTTCCAAATAAAGAGTGCTAGCTGATGGTAGTACATATAGGTCCTGTTGGTTGATGGGTATGCGAATTTCATCATTTCTATTAAAACTTGTAACGTAGGGCTTGTAGGAATGAAATTCGATTCCTTCAACTGTATTGTCGTAAGTCGGAGCGGATAAAACGTCTAAAATATTCATTTTAACAAACCGATAGCTTTCAGGAATGCCTTATTATTATTGGTTAATTTTATTTTTTTATTAGAGCGCGCTCTTATTTTCTTGGTTGCTAAATTAGCACTGATATTTTTGACCTGGGGCTGCTCATATTTATTATAGTCAATCATTTTTTCGTCTGAGATGTAAATATAGTTGTACTTCTTCACCACGTAAATTTATTAGACGATTGTTAATATCTAACAGTCTGATATGTATACAGCTTATGTTGTTTTGATTGATTGGAAAGTATATTGCGTTCTTCGGGATTTCTATTATCCTATATCCAGGCGGCACATTGAGTGCAAATTCGTGGATAATGTGACTCGGATCTCCGTTTATGTAGGATCCGCTTATAATATCACATTCAATCCTGATCACGGTCGTAGGTAAAATGTTGACGGGAAACTGTGATACATGCCATTTATTACCTTTTAATATCTGCTTATCAAACCCTAGCAGACGTCTAAAGGTGTTTTCTTTTTCAAAATTGATGTCTTTCGTACAGTGTATAGTAGTTTTTAAAGTATTGTTATTGCAACCTAGTTTTATTGATGCTCCTTTTATCTCCGATTTTAAATAATCACTGATATCTTGCAATTCATAGGTTCCATCCGGTATTTCAATGATTTCGGAACCATAGTAAAACTTGTTATTCGTTTCATCAATGTTTGGAATAGAATTAAATGTTGAGAAATGCAATAATGCACACTCATACTGTCCATTTAGTTGTAACGTATTAGGATAGTACGTGGTTAAGGTAGACGAGTTTCCGGTTATCGATAAAGTGAGTGACATTTTGCAAATGATTGAAATGAAAGACACACATTAATTTTATACATCTTTATTCCAAAATTGCCACAGATATTCTAAACATAGGTGACCACAATTTACTGTGTTAAACTTTTGATATCTTGTGTAGTTGTAATAAACAGTACAATTCTTAAAATATCGCATTAATTCCATTGGAGGTTTCAAGTCTCCATAACTATCAAAGTATTCACAATAGTCGGCTACTTTAACATAAGCTACCCAATGCGTTCCTTCATTTTTAGAATCGTCCAAGTTAACAATACCACATTCAATCTGTTTTGGCTTTCTTGGCAATAGATCCTTCATGTACACTCCTCGAAAGTGTGGGATGTCTCGTGCATGTTCTTGGATGTCGATATTAGTCAGTGGGCGATTAGGTAGCTTCTTCATCAGTTTTTTGGATGTTCAATAAATAACCCTTTACCATTTTTATGCGGTTTAATGTATAAACCCTTACCCAACGCTAAAGCCTCCATAGTCTTATTATGACGTTCTGTTTCTCGCAAATTTTGTTGAGCTGATTTGTAATCATTAACGGTTTTTGCAATACCCGCTGCACCACCAGCCAAAGTGCCTAAAGCTGATAAGCCAGCAAAAATTGGAATTAAAGGCAAAATACCTCCAGTCTTTGGTATTGGTATGATTCGAGGTACCCGAATTTTCTGAATTTTTGGAAATATCTTTTTTGCTGCTAAGTAAGCAGCATTAATTAAAGCTTTACTATCTTTATGTTTAATTTTCTTAATTTTTGATTTTATCTTTGATACAAAATTTTGAAACGTTTTAATTCCGGCACCAGACTTTAATTTGGCTTTCATAACTTTGCTCACTAGCCATGAGCTAAATTTTTCACCTTTAGCAGCATCTTTTGATTTAAGTCTTTGTTTTGCCATATTCATTAATTGTAAATCAGCTTTGTGACGATGTGATAAGTCTGTGTGGTTAGCGTATGCAATGTCGTGGTGCATACAAGCTTCATCCAACTTATTAATACCTCGGTCACCACGTAATAAACGTTTCTGGAGTTTTGTTCCTGGTCCGCAATAATTATATCCAGGCAAATGAAGCTCGAATGGTAGATTTTCTATTATACTATTAACTAGTCCACCACCTTGCATTGTACAAAGCGCAATGGAAAAATATTTAAAAAAAAAATGACTATATACTTATTAACTCAATCCACTAATGCAGCTTTGTCAATCCAACTATTTTCGTTATTACTAAGACCCAACCATTTCACGTAAATTTTAGTTCCTTTCTTTTTTAAAACTTTCTCTATCAAATAAACACCAGGATAGTTTGATTTTTGAAGTTCTTGTTCATAAAAGGTTCCTAATATAGTTTGTTTTCGTTGATCTTGTACATGGTATGTCACTGGTATTGTATTATTAATCTTCTTTACAGTAAAAATTTCTGTTGACCAATTTGGAGTATAACCTTTCTCAAAATTGTGTTTGTATTTACTGATACGAACATTATCGCCAATTTGAAACTTAGGTTTATATGGAATAGATACAGGTTTATGTACTTTTAAAATACTTTCTTTTATTACTTGCTCATTAGATTTGTTTACATCGATTGGTTTTAATTTAATAGTTCGATGTTTTGTGTTGTTATACGATTCCAGTGTAACTTCTAATGGTTTACCTAGCCACTTATAGTTTCCATTAAGGCTAAAATATTTGTACAATTTATTTTTTATGGTTTTTATTAGTCGTTCAACAATTGATGCTTTTTTGGTAGAAAACGATGAGTAATGGTTAATTTTGTATGTTTTCATAAGCGCTTGAAATGTGTTATTATAAAACTCTGTTCCCATATCCGTTTGTAAATTATCAGGTTTTCGATTACTGTCAAGTAATATTCGTTCAAATGCATGAGTGACATCAAGTTTATTTTTTGATTTTAACGGCTGCGTCCAAGCATATTTTGAGAAGCAATCGATCACTATTAAAATGTAATTGTAGCCTTTGTTATATTTCCTTAGATTTTGCATATCCATCAGATCAGCTTGCCACAAGTCATCGATTCCCTTTAGAATGACATGACGTCTAAGGAAATTTCTTCGTGCTGCTCTGTGTATTTCATTAACAATTTGCTGTTTTGCCATTACTGATTTTTTTGAATTAATTTATCAACCTCTTCTTTAGTATAAAACTTATCTTGCAAATGACTTACAATTGCAGGCATCTTGGCTTTTAAAGAAACCTGAAATGTTTCCCGTGCGTCTATAATACTTTGTGAACGCAATGTCCCTATAAGTGTATTAAATTCTTTTATCATATTAGCAGTCATTCGATCTACATAATCCTTGTTCACTGCATCGTCAGCTTCTACTGGATTTTTGATTCCTCTCAGTCTTGATGTTTTTAAATCAAAATCTCCGTTTTTTGATTTTAATAATGTATTTTCATTAATCTCAAATAACTCTGATAATCGCATTCTTTTATGAATATGATGTCCGAATTTATCTACGTTCATGTTTAAGGTGTATTGTGTTGTGAGGTTTATAATAAAATGAACACACCTTTTAGAAAACGTAGATGTATTATTTATTTATAATTTTACTTTCACGTAATTCTTCAATGATAGATATAATTTCATTATCTAATCCTGTGTTACCAGCATCTCGAGATGCGATTAATAATTTTAACCTATCCACCAGTTCATTTGGATCATTCCAATATACAAAATCAACCTTTTTCTTCCACATTTTGGTTAAGGGTAGTCCTTTTCCCTTCGATTGAGGAGTCTGAACAGTGTTTTGTATTTTGAAAATAGGCTTGATAACTTGCATATACTTTTGACCTTTATTGCTTTTTATTGGTTTATCCGGCTCATAGTCTCGTCGATGTGCGTTTGTATCAAGTAGCATTGACTTATAATGCTGCATATCACTTTCTGTAACCATGTTTAAATCTACGTTCTTTTTCAGTAACAACTGTTTCAAACCAGACGTATTTCTATAATTGTGTCCAGCTACTGTGATAAATTTATCGCCGATCGTTATACGAGCAGAACCTAACATCAATCTCCCATTTTCTACTCTGACACCGAATGGAACATCTGAAAGAGCTTCTGAGGATACTGACCAGGATGACGTGTCACGAGCGGGGTTGTTTTCAACTAATGATTTATATGAAGAGTCACTTTCGATATCAGATTCATATTCATTTGAATTTTCTTTTCTAACATTGACTTCTTCGTTCTGCAAAGCTTTATCAATAAACGGAAGTTCTTCTTTTTTTGTAGGACACAGGTAAGAAGTCTGCTTACTGGCATTAGCAATCTGGTTGAGTGGTTCTGTTACAGGCTTGAAAACTGATTCCAGTGTTTGCTGATTGTTATTCTCGACATCTCTCATTTTTCTTACTTTTTTCTTAACAGCTTCAGCTGCAACTACTATTTGTCTTTTTAAAGATTTTTCCATTGCGAAAAAAATGAGCTGATAGTGATTGATGAAACGATGTCTGAAGAATAATAATAATATCACGAAGGTAACGGACTTAAATAACCCTATTCTTAATCAAAGACTACAAAGGTGTCAAATTTGTTTCTGTAACATCCTTTATTTTTTAAACAATCTTTATTAATTACTACATAACTGAAGGGCTCGTTCCATATTTTTGAACACATTTCACGAAATTCATTCCATGTCATATCAGTGTTGACATGTTCTTCATAAATATGACGCAAATTAATGTCATCTTGTTTGAAAAGTATGATTAAGTTCGCGTTGTCTCTTACTAACTGCTTAGGGATTTTACTATAAGTTTGATTTAGATAAAAACAATCGATGAACTTGTGTCTTCCCATTGCAAAATAATCACGCATGCTATCTTGATTTTCGCAAGCCACATCATCAAATATTATCACAGAGTTAGGTTTTGCGTCTTGAACTCTTATCACTTCCTCATTTCCATTATATTTCTGGAGTAAAGTACCTGGCACTCGTTGTAAAACTTTTTCTAAAAACATGTATTTGGGTTGATACAGAGTTTTCGAATAAACATAAACATTTTTAAATCTTAATCCATTTTCGTGTATGAGAAGACCAATCAATAAATTGGTTTTTCCACAGTTAGACGGTCCGCATATGATACATCGAACTGAGTCAGGTAACAATTCTCCGTGACGAAAACTAGTCTTACTAACATCCTCGCAGATTGTTGTAACATGCAGTGATTGTGGCTGCTTTACAAACTTCATGATTACACTTGGAAACAATCTGATTGGTAATGAGTAAAATGTATCTGATACATTAATATTTATAAATTGAAATAGTAGTGCAACCTTTTTCGCGATAGAGTGATCGTTTGAGAAGCGATCGTACTTACATTATTCAGCGTTACTTTATGTAGTAATGCGTACTCGCCCAGCTACTGGTAGCCAGTGGTATTTCTTACAAGATCTTCAGGTGAGTACACTAATATACTACACAGTCGAGTCGATCGTTTATTATTGGGTATTCTATGCCACTGTCGCGTAGCGAGGCGCACTGGCCGAGCTACTTGCCGACAGTGGCATAGAATGCCCAATAATACACTACTCTCCACTATCAGCTCAGTCAAATTACTCAAATGTAACGTCAGACGAATTTAATATTGACACACATTTGTTTGAGGATAGTCCGGAGCCATAACAAATTAATGCTTGATTTTCCATTATAAAGTTGATTTCTTAAATATAAGGTTTTTTATTTACCTGGTAAGTATGTAAATGACTTACCTCAGTGTTATAAGAAGTCTTTCCTCTGCTGAAATGCTATTGCGGAATCTAGTGTCACGACGTTGAATACTACTCTCAAGAAGACTTAATAATTCGTAGAAACTCGGTTTTGACATTCGAACATAATTAAAAAAAATATTATTATTATTTTTAACTACATTAAATACTGTTATATAATCACTATGCACATGACGATTTCGAAACAGAGGATTAATCCAGTACCGTCTTTTTCGTTTTTTTACGCGACATCGATGGCGCCGAATGAGTACTATCAAAAGCAGGAGCAACAATGTTTCACCGTCGGAATCCATTTTAGAAATGAAGTGCGCCACACTGAACTTAACTGCGGCGCGGCAGCGGCGCTGCTAACGCGCGGCTGTTCTTATAGTGTGAAGGAATGCGCTTCTCCCGCGCTACTGTCGCGCTGCTAACGTCCTAATGTGAAAGCGGCCTTATTCTGAATAGAAGTAACTTTAACTTAAACAGCATCATAGCGACTGATGATGTTGTGCATTTTCAAATAGACATACAAAGATTACAATGGCGTGTACCGCATGTAAAAGTGTCAGACCGCGAACGACTGATACTTCTAAAACACTAGGAAAGAGATAAACCTATTCAGATATCGTTTCGAAATTGGGATTTATATGAGTATCCTTTGCTCCCTAAAACATTCTTGGTCTGACTGCATCACAATTAGAGAAACCTCGATATGTAATTTTGTGCTTGCAGACCAACAGAAAG
This sequence comes from Anorthoa munda, assembly GCA_945859665.1. Taxonomy (NCBI): domain Eukaryota; kingdom Metazoa; phylum Arthropoda; class Insecta; order Lepidoptera; family Noctuidae; genus Anorthoa; species Anorthoa munda. The sequence continues at coordinate 29,704,359 of OX243899.1, read as the reverse complement.
AATAATAAAACTAAAGACAGTTCCCTGTTCACTGTGGGGTTACCAACGTAACAAATAACATTAATCCGCAAACCAGCCAACTCCATTTTTGTCAAAAAAAATATTATGATGGAGTTTTTTTCTTACAATAATTCCGCGTAATCTGGAAAAAGCAGTAACTCCATTTAAAGTCTATTTTTGTCGTAAATTGGTGTCCGAAAATCAGACAACTCCAAGCGTTTCGGAACGCGCCAATTTTGACAGCTAACTCCGCTCAGTCGGCCATTTTGTATGGCGATACAGCACGAGTACGTTGTAGTTACAAATTATTTTCGTAAATTGAACAAAAACAGTGTATAAGATTGAAAACGAGTGCAGAATAATATTATTAGGATTCAAGGTAAGTGTAAATCACTTTTATTTATCTAAATGCATTGTAAATTTTGGGTAATTTGGGTTTTTATTTTTTGGTTGGAGTTGGCTGATTTTCCTTGTGGTTTTTGTGAATGTGGTGGGAGTTAGCTTATCTTATTCATTTTATTTTGCAATAATGTACCTTGCAATTAAAAGTTATAATTTAATTACAAACTACATGGTATATTGTCATCATGTTGTATGACTAAGTAAAAAGGTTAATGTGTCCGCTTCGTTAGCAGCAGAAAAGTAAAAACCTTAATTGTCATAAAAATGCATACATATTTTTTTGTTTTCTCTGCTTGTGTGTGTGTGAAAACCTTTTTGTTTTTGTTTCATGTATTGTACTTATTACGCTAGATGGCTGCCCAGAAATCACGCTTAAAAAAATATTTAATAGTATGCAAAAAGAAAGCACAGATGAACAAAATAACCCAGACTCTGCTTTGTTTGTGAATAACCAGTTTCCTACAGCCTATGATGAATATACTTTGCCTTCAACTGCTTCTTCTTCTAACAACAACAGCTCTGAATTATGTTACACGCTTGAAGTACCCGAATGCCCTTTCTAATGTAGCAATGTTGTATAATGTGACAATCATTCAAAAATATTTAGAAGTCGGCCATACGCAGATGGAGGTCGATAATATGCACGCGATGATTGAAAAGAAATTAAAAAATCAAACCATCAATGTACCAGCTGAGTATATAACTGTCTGCCAAAAAGCGAAGAAGACAAAAGCTTACCATGTGAAATACTTAACCCACACATACTTCAAAAGTTTTAAAAATCTAAATTTCTACAGATCAATAAGACCGGGAAAACTAAAAGGAGATCCAAAGGTAAAGGAATTTATTTAACAAAAAAAAAACGACAAACTGTACCAAACCAAGTTCGAGCTCAAATTATACCTACCATACCATTGTAGAAGTGGGTAGATGGGTGTGGGGTAGAACTTTATGTGCTTTTTACCTACTTATCGTTTTATAAATGAACCTATTTGCCTTTAATCTAATTACTTCTCTTCGTTATTCAGGTGACCGATATAAGATGTCTGAAGTATGATCCGGATGGTCAAGTGTTCTATAAGCTTCGATTTCGTGATGAATTCGCATTACTTAATCAACGACGAAAGGCATTAAATAAAACTGCTTTTGAAAACATACCACAGCTACATACTGAACGCAGAAAAATAACAAAAAAAAAGTATTTAGATTTGCAACAGTTAAAAAATACGATGCCTGAAGACTACCGAAATTTTTATGACAACTTACCTTATGAAGAATAAACATACATACCTTGATCTACATTGAATTAAACTATGCCATTAATACTATTTTAATAAATATTTTTTTAAAGAAAACAACCTTTTTTATTTCTTACCTAATGCAGTCAAATCAGATAACTACAGATTGCTATATTTTCAGTGTTTAGCAAAAGGGCCAACTCCAAAATAACGCTTTAATTTGCGAATGAAGAGTTATTAAGTAATAAACCTAGTAAAATATTAAACTTTGTGACATAATGCACCAACGGGACTTTCAGTTTCTTTTTATTTTATTCAAAATAAAAACTAGAAAGTTTTAAGTGTCTTCTGTAAACTATAGCAAAATGGAGTTGGCTGGTTTGCGGATTAAGGTATCGATTAAGATGTGAATAGCGTCGTGGGCTACACATACGTTACATTTGTTTTTTTTATTATTCTTGTCTTTTGTATTGTTTTGTGTAACTGTTTGTTTTCCCAAAATAAACCAACAATATTTTTGAATTCACAATATTATCCTAACGAGCCCCTAAACTTAAATTTTGCCGAGGGCAAATACAATGTATTATATGAAATGTATGTGACATTTCGTCAGTCGTATTACAACTGTCCTGCAGACTCTTTGCTTGTTTTGATGGGTTTAAAGGAGAAGGCCCCTCTCTGTAACATAGACTGTTCAAGACAAAACGATAGTTTGAAAACAGGTCCCGTAGATGTGCGGTTGGAGATTGAATGCTCAGCACCAATACCAGATAACACAACTGGGTATTGTTTAATTATTAACGATCGAATTGTGGAATATAAATCTTTGAGTAACATAGTGCGCAGGTTATCATGACTGCCATTGTAGATGTTCAAGATTTTAAAACAGAAACAAATGAATTAAACATTAAATAAATTGCTGTATTAAAAAATCCGGTGTTTTTAATTAAGCCACCATTTCCATTTTACGATTTGACAACACCAGAAAAACAGCAAGTCAGTTGGATTAAACGTAATAGAAATATATATTGGAGTGAAGGATTTGTGTCTTACTCAAATCATCAGAATTTGATAGTAGATATTGTACGATTTGACAATACCAGAAAAACAGCAAGCCAGTTGGATTAAACGTAATAGAAATATATATTGGAGTGATTGTGTCTTACTCAAATCATCAGAATTTGGTTGTAGATATTTTAAGAGGTAAAAGTGTTTTACACCGAAGGTTTAGAAAGTGTTTAAAAATATTTCGAATAAAAATAATATAAATAATTCAGAAGATGAAGGTTGTCATAATTTATTAAGCTTGTGCAATAAATGAGGGGTGCTAAACCATACCGTTGTAAGTGGCACACGCACTCAAATACGTTTTATTGCAGCAACGCGTTTACTTGCACTCTTGAGGTATAAGCTCATATTGCGAAACAGAAAATACAAAGAAAACGTTGTAAGTGCCTTGTGAGCTGCAAATGCTGACACATGCCCGACGTGTGAGTCTTTTAAAGTCGAAATAGATACTGCACCAATTGAAGAAGTAAAAACCCTTGTTAAGCAAAGATTGGATATTCATCACAGACATGCTGACATGGCAAGAGACCAAATGAGTTAATATGGAATAAAATCCAGAAGTCACGATTCAGACCAAAGATTACTATTATATACTGGGTATAGATAGACAACTCAGCCTTTTTTCCGGGTTTAAACGCAGCGCATGTGCAGCGCCATCTATGAACCGATTAGGGGAACTACTTATGTATGTGTGTATGTAGGTAATGTGTGTACATGTATGCGTATGCATGTGTGTATATTCATTTGTGTATATGTATGTGTTGTTTGGCTTGGTAGAATTTAATAGAAATTCAAAAATGAAAAAAACAATTACAATATTTTTGTATATTTATTTTTTAAATTGACAGAATAAATAATTCGAGCAGTATCAGCACAATAAAGCAGAAAAGTAAGTAGAAATTTTGTTAACATATTTGGTATTACATTTTTATCAATTATTCATTTAAATAACGTATTACCAAAAACGCTGATTCTTGCAGGTCTTTCTCTTGAGATCTCATACTATATATATTAACTGTTTACATTCTCACTAAAGATGCATTGGAAACAGATCTAAACCCCCAAATAGTCTCTATGTGTACAAGTTTTAGATGATGATTTATTATGTTTTTAAAAATCTACTGGAATCAGGGTTTTTGATAGAACATTATTTAAATTTTAAAAAAAACTATTTATTTCCACATGCATATATACAATTTTACATAGTAAATAACGCTCAATTTTTTTTAAAGCAAGATTATGTGCGCTATCGATTCAGGTTTACAGTTACTCGCCCACAGTTTATTTGGTAGTGGACCCTCACGTAAGTCCTTCCCCCATTCTAGACTTTCCAACGGTAAAGTAGATTTTCAATGTTTTTTATTTGTCGAGGTTTTTTGTTTTCCATTTTTTGGCTATTTCCTTAGGTAGTTTATTCAGAATGCTTGGAAGAGCATATGTCCAGATCCTCTTACCGTATTCATGAATGATTATCCAATGAATTATTGATAAAATTTTATACATCGGGTACTGCCGGGTTATCTTTCAAAAGTTAGCCGCAAGTACCTTAAATAAAGTGCTTTAAAAAATACAATATGTTTGATTATATGGTGTATTGATAATAAATGTTTTAACTAATTATTTTCTTGGTAATTTCTTACAATTGTGTAATATTTATCAGTTTCCTATTCTACCAATCCCGTCCAAATTGGTTCGTTATAAATTGCAGACAACAGCTGTGCGATGTCATTATACTTTTATAATTACCTATATTCAGAACTAGGAAGTGAGTAAACAGAACATGTCTCAAAATTATTACAATCCTCGATATGACTTATATAATGCATATAAAATGCGTGAATTTTCTTTCTTTCTAATGATGGATTTTCTTATTGTGGAAATGGTGTAAATGATAAAGCAGCATGTTTATCATGAGGTATAGAATTTTGGGAGATGTATGGTGATCCTTGGATGCAACATATTATACATTTTACTCAATGTTTTTATTTGAACGCTGTGAAAGTTAAAGAATATATAATTAAATACTCATATCTCTAACACAGCATTAAACTCTTAGCATTGTAGCGTGATGGTTAACAAATAAACTTCAAACTATTGGGTTCTAACCAAAATAAATAATCAGTTTATCAACCAAAGTTTATTTGCACCTCCTTTCGTCGGAACTCTAAATTCAACGTGCACAACACGATCTTCTAATAGTGGAAGAAGCGTCAATGTTGCATCCTGGTCAAAATTTGAACTTCATAAAACGTAGAAAATAAAATAAATCAATTATTGTACTTATTATATTGTTTTATCAGAATTATAATTTCGCCTGCACGCCATCTAGCGCTTACATTTTTAAACTATAACAAACATGGCGCTTAGTTAGCTTGTCAAAACGAACCCACACATGTAAAGAAGTGTCAATTTTTTTCAGAATTTCACGAAAAAAAAATTTTTTCAAGGTCAAAATCACAAAAATGGGTATTTTTTAATTTTTTAGCCGAACGGTAAGTTTTATGATAAAATAGGTCAGACAAAAATTCTAGATCGATGAGGATGAATTGTCAGAGACATGATGATTGAACGGTTTTTGTATTTAATAAAACATGAATTTAGATATATATTGGAACACTGTAGAGAAAATCCAATCTTACCGAATAGCTTATCTGTTAGATATTGGCCTTTGACTTAAACTGGGACTAGATCCAACACTAATCGAACAGCAGAAAGACATCTTAAATAGAGAAATATAAATTCATGATAAAGTCTGCCGTTAAGAGCGCGGCGAACGGAGCTCGCAAATGCGATTCGAGACGAGTGAAGAATTCGTTCAGAGTATTGCTATCTCGCTTTGCACACACACGCGGTGCGCCGTGCGCAGCCGTGTGTGTGCGAGTAGATAGGCTTCCATTCATAACGACTCGAAAGCCGGCAAGCCGGCCAACGCGAACTGCGCCGGCGTTCTTTTGTCTTATTTATGTAGGTAACTATGCCTTTTACGAAACCTCAAATATGTATTGTTATAATAAATAATGAATGCAAGTAAAATAATACAAATGTTACTTAGGCAAAGTATTAGTACAAGACAAATATTCCAATAATTTATGCCTATTTACGCATAAGTAGGTACAGACAAATAACAGCGCTCTGATCTAAGAATATTAAAAATAAAAACACGAATTTCGTATAAACATTTATTTAGTTATGTTTTACTTTATAGATCATTCATCTATTTAAAAAAATATAAATCAAAACGTGATAAAGTCGTGTAGGGTGACCATAAATATTATCGACTGAACGAAATACAAAAATACAATAATGATAATCAGAAAACATTTTTACGCATGCTTTTTAGTTTATATGTACAATTGTACATTGTAATAATTGTACATTACGTAGGTAAAGAAAAAAAAAAGTTTATATTCTGTCTCTGATAGGCAGATTTCTAGGTAAACAGGGATCTATTAATTCAGGCAATATACATTTAAAATAAAACTCTTCTAATTTTAATACTATTGAATTCCAAAATTCGTTGTCTTTTTCAATTTTTTCATATGCCAGTCCTTTAGGCGTCCATATAATAAAAATACAGTATTTGCGGTTTGTTATTTGCAATTGTCCTTGTATCTGGTAAAATAGTAACTTATTGTATTATATCATTGGGATATACATAGGTACTTACTGTGAGAAACATCCCAACGCTCGGAGTCCATGTCGGCAACCAAACCAAATCGTAAATAATAAAGTCCGTAAACAACGCAAAGTTCGTAAGAAAGTAGATTACTCAATATCAAAGTTCAAATCACAAGGCAAATCTAAATCCAAGTTCATAGCTTAGGTCAATAGTGTCAGAAATATTACAATAAGTACTTAGTAAATAAATAAATACGCACGAGCAGCACAGTAAAGTGATCGTCTAACACTGACAACAAACCACAAAAAAAAAAGTTAATTAAAAAAATCTAAAAACCCGACTGCTTGAAAAGCGAACTAAAAAGACGTAAACAAGGAGAAAATCATGCTGTGCTGTCGGAGGATACATCTTCGCGAGCTGGCTGACCAAAACCAGACGTATCCTCCGACTGCACAGCATGATTTTCTCCTTGTTTACGTCTTTTTAGTTCGCTTTTCAAGCAGTCGGGTTTTTTGATTTTTTTAATTAACTTTTTTTATTTATAACTTTTTGGTTATTTTTTTTTTCGAATCAGGTACATTTATAAGTGTTATATATTTTTGAAATCACCTCTTAAAATCCTTTATTTTGATACCCCACACGATAGGTGTGGAAGAAAAAAAAAATTTGGGCCCCCACAATATGGCGCCCAAGAACCGCTATTTTCCTATTTGCCAATTTTTATGTATCCAGTGACACTCGCGGGGTTAAGGCGAATCGATTGACGTAAGAACCATCAAAATCGGGGTACGCGTTTGGTTTCTAGAACGCCACATAGGAACAAACATACATACATACATACTTACATACATACATACTTACATACATACATACTTACATACATACATACTTACATACATACATACATAAATAGACTGATAAACACATTACCCTCCTTCGGCAGTCGGGTAAAAAATATACAATACAACAAACAGTAAACAACCCCGAAGTGCCCCGAACAAAAGCCGTACGAGCGATACCTACTCAACCGTATGAAGCACGACTACACACACATTGACATGACGTGCTCGACGCGACAGCAATACTAGCTATTGAAAATGTATGATTATTTTTATGTGTTCCGTAATACCAAAAATGATGAATGAAAACTTAATGTTTATTTAATTTTTTTTCGATAATTTGTTTCTTGATAATATGAGCTATGTTATAGCGTTGACAATTTTATAGATATTGTTTTTTTTAAGATAGAAAAATCAATAAGAAAACATGTCATTTACGCTGTAAAAATGTACGAAATGAAATTCGCTTAAACTTCATTTTAGGTAACTATTTTGAAAAAAAAAAGACGTAGGAACCTAGATAAATACTGTCTGAATCCGAATATTAGCATAATTTGGTGGAAATATGCTCAACTTACAAATGATTTAGGTATTACGTTTGTATGGACAATTCATGCTTCGCCGCGCCCTTAAGTCACTATTGGATGTCGGAGCACCCTACGTCTATTCTGAATTACAAACAATAGCATATTATAGTGAAAAGGATGTAAATGTAAATTGTTGTCCTATGTTTAGAGAAGTTGTCGATAGAATAATTCCTATAATGCATAATCATGTTATTGTCAATACCGGTTTAGCTCAACCAGAGTTGGACGAAAGATTGACAAGGATTTGTAAATAAAACAACCTGGACATTCACGACTGCGTTTCTTTGGAGGTTGATACGTCGAAATACGACAAATCACAAGGAGAATTAATGTTAAAGTTTGAGGTGAAGTTTCTCAGAATCATCGGATTCAATGAATCCACTCCTTAAGCATAGGTAAGAGAACAACTTTGCACGATCAGGCAAATAGAGTCCTATGTCAGGTGAGTTACCAAAGAAAGTCAGGAGACGCTAGTACAATTACAATGAATACTTTTTACTAAATGGCCATGGGTTCGCACCCACTCGACCCGAAGAATATCGTACCAAAATTTTTACTCCGAATGCAGTGCCATTTGTACAGTCAGGCAATGTAATATTTTAATTCTAAATAACTTAATATACATAGAATATTTAATATTTTGTTATGAGACTCGTACACAATTTATCCTGGTAATCAGTGATTTCGTTTCAAAAACGTATCTTTTTTGAATACATGTTTTTTTATTTATTATAACGTAGATACCTACTTGTTAACCTTATAATTTATAATCACGTGTAAAGACTGATTTAACAAATACCACTGAACCACCAGCTATAAGATTGTAATGATAATTTATAATAATCTTTGATGTTTACTACAAAGTACAAAGCTATATTAAAAAGGGTAAGAAGTATCTTGTTTAATTGTTGATTTATTTATCCAAACATTACTTAAATTGTACACTCTCTGTGGTGTAAGCGTTAAATCGACATTTACTGTCTAACTATACATCGATGTTTTTACGGTTATCAAAACAGAAATATCCAGGTATTATTCTTCGGGTCGAGCGGGCGCGGACCCAAGGCCATGTTGGCGACATTACTTCCAATAGAGGCCTCTAAACTTGCGTGTTTTAGCGGTGACGATAGTTTAATTCTAGGAGACGAGAGTTTTAATTTGAATGTGAGTAGTTTGAAAGCGCTACTTTTTAACATTGAGTCTAAATATATTAAACACTAACAGCCTTACAAATAAACGTGGTATAAAGTTATACTTGATTATAAACTAACAATAAGCAAAATCTCTACAAATAAACAAAGAATAGCTTATACCAAGTATAACTTTGACATTTCTATTCGTACAACTCTTATACCGAAGTTATTCGCGCTCTCACCCTTGTTTAAACCTAGTATAACTTAAAAATACAACGGTTTGTGTTTGTTAACGCGCATTTAAGAATTTTACGTTTATTTCGAATATGGAATTAAATGCAATAGAAGAAGTAGAACAAGTAAATAACGTTCTAAATCTAATGCAGGTTCAAAGAAAAGTTAAAATATTTAAAAAAAGAGAAAATCCTTTTGATTTATATAGCGATGAGCAGTTCCGGTTAAAATATAGATTTTCTAAAGGTGGTGTAACGTTTTTAGACCAATTAATTGGTAGATCTCTCAATATGGACACGCGCGGAGGTGGATTATCTTCTGTTTTGCAAATAATGATTGCTGGGGACGTAATCAGGTAAGAACTATCACCTACTCATACAAGTTATTTTCTGTTTCCTTAGATACAATACAAAGAAAACCGTGTATGTCTGCAGCATCATCTTGCATCTGAAAGGGATATATAAGAAACGATGTTGTATTGTATCTAATAATAATAATAATATTATTAGATACAATACAACATAGATTTTATCTGCTCTGTTAAACTCGTTTCTTATATATCCCTTTCAGATGCAAGATGATGCTGCAGACATACACGGTTTGACTCAGCAGTCTATTACGACGGTATGTCGTCGTGTAGCCAGGGCAATTTTGGAGTGAAAAGCAGATTACATTAATATGCCAATCTCTTTAAATGAACAGCTTCGTGTTATGGAAGATTTTGTAGCTATATCGAGATATAAAAATGTCGTGGGTGCGATAGACTGCACCCACGTTAGGGTGCCCAAAGTAAATGGACCTAGCGTTCAGTTTTACATAAATCGAAAGGGGTACAGTTCCTTGAATGTTCAGGTGCCTACTTCGTTATTTTTTTGTCATTGTGTAACATTGATATGCATAGTTGCATATACTATTCCAATACATAGGTAAATAACAATTTTATTTCAGGCAGTGTGTGATGCCACACTGAAAATACGAAATATTGTTGCACATTGGAGGGGCAGTACTCATGACTCACGTATATTTAATGAAAGCTTATTAAAGGGAAGTTTTGAAAATGGTCAATTTTATGGCAGATTACTGGGTGATTCTGGTTATGCTTGTACACCATATTTGTTTACGCCTTTATTAAATCCAGCGACAAACAAAGAAGAATCTTATAACTTTGCTCACATAAGGACTCGAAATACTATTGAAAGGTGCTTTGGTGTGTGGAAAAATAGGTTCAGATGTTTACTAACAGGGTTTAGAACATCTCTAGATAACACCAAGATGTACATTGTAGCTTTGGCAGTCCTACATAATATAGCCATAGTGCTAAATGAGGAACCTTTTCCAGACGACGATTTTGTAAATATCCCAGGTCAACCTCCAGAGGTGCGACCACAGGGAAATACATTGCGTGGTGCAGCAGTTAGAGCCACCTTTATAGAGGAGAACTATTAAGGTAGGTAAGTAAAAAAACCTAAAAACCTTTTTATTTATAAATTTATTAATAAAAATAAAATAATTTTCTGCTTCATTTGTTTAACATTTTGTGGAGCATTTCTTCTTGCAGTTTTGGATTAATCATGCACTGGTTGTGTAACTCGGCCATGCACTTAATCCTTAATTCATGTTCCTTCATCCTTAATTCGTGTTCTTTTTGTTGGCGTTCACTTTCCAGAACTCTGAACTTGTGCATGTCTTCAAATGAGGCATCAGAAAAATTAAACTTGTCAGATAACTGAAACAAATAAAAATGCATTAGATAATCCAGTAATTTAGGAGGGTTTACACAACAAAAGTTGCAAAGGTGGTGCGACAGATTAGTTTCAACGCAGGTGATACTAGAGATCACCTATTTACCTTATTACAGAATATAAATACTGACCGTTCTTTATTTTGCAGAACATTTTGATGTCTGCTGAGTGGATATTGGCTCCCTGGTGGACAGCACTGGCTGGCTGGTAGATGCTGTAGGCTGGATATCAACTTCTATTGCCTCAATGATGGAAGGTGTCTGCTGGCTGATTGATTCCACCAATTTGTTATCATCTATTATAATAGTCTGAAAACAAGAGGCAGTACTTGTAATAATACCTTTTCAATAAAAACTTACTTGTAATTAATGGCTTTCTTTTTACTTACGATATCATTTACATTGTTGCATTTGCTCGATAAGTTTTTTTCCACTTCACTGGAAATATCCTGAAATAGAAAAAGAATAGTAATTTTCTACAGTAGTAACTAATTCAATAATGTGACATGTTGCCTACCTCTCAGTTTATTTTCACCATAGCTATAAAGACTCATGGGAATAAGTGGGGGTAAACCTTTTTCTTGTAACATCCATAATACTTCATACCCACCCTAGGCTAAGCGGTCAGATAATGTCATAATAACTATTGTGGTAACACTAATACGCGTGAACAAACCAAGATATTCTTTGCTAGAGCCATGAAGCATTTTATTAAATTTTAGGAATAATGTTCTTTTGTAAATATTTACCTTTGCACCATCACAGTCAAATTCATTACAATCTACTTCAAATTCTTGAGGCAGTAATTCCAATATTTCCAATGTCTCTGGACCAGGAGACGGTGGTTTAGGCCCACCACCAGTTTGTATGGTTCGTTGTCTATACAATGAAATCTTTTTTTTGGAATTAAGTTTTGCGAGCTTCCATTGATTTACAAGCTGTTTTTTGTCCCACATTCTTTTATTAGCTCTGTTGAATCTGAAATACATATTTTATTTAATCATTTAGCACATGTTTTTGTTATTTTTAATTCGGCTATCGAATAACAGAAATAAAAGTTTGCTTACTGTTCTGTTATTTCCTTCCAAGCGTTGATTTTGGCTTTATTCGTGTTTGTTGTAATATCTTTGTTTTCTATAATATTTGTAAATGGTCTAATTATTTCCCTTAGTAGAGCCTGTAATGAAACAAGAGATTTAAAACATTTATTGAAGCATTGAACTTAAAAAAATACCACGCATGATGTTCGCACCGTAGTTTAGGGTACATACCTTTTCTTCTTTCTCCCAGTTGATAGATCGGTCTCTCTTAGCCATCTTAATAATCACTTTCATAATTATTATTTACTTATCTACAAAAATACCCAAATCTAATTATAACAGTATCGAGTCAGTACGCGCGCAAAGAATAGTATACAAACAAAACGGTCGAGAAATGTCAAATTGACAAAGGGATACAGTTGTCAAAGACAAACTGCGTATTTTTTTTGAAGTTTCTCTTTGGTCGCGCTGTTGCCAACTCGTGCATTTTGACATAACGGGAAGAGTTGTTATACCAAAGATATACCTAGTTTATTTGTAAAAAAATATTCTTTGTTCAAAGTTAATTTCGGAAATGTAAAACTAATGACGGACGACCCTTTAACACTTATTGCTAAACTTTGTAGACACTATATTACATCGAACCTTACCGCTCATGTGAAACATCATGATGTTGGTAAAATCCGGATTGCGTAAAATTCCCAAACGTAAAATAAAAATGTTCATCTTAGAGATTTAGAGAGCTATTGAGCTAAGTAAACTACTCCAGCACTCATATTCTGTATTTAACGCGTGCCATGACGTATTGTTGGAACAACGGTATCTGTTCCCTCAATGAGAAGGATGAGCCAGTCTGCCAGTGCATAGGAGATTATGATCCCCCAAGAATTTGCATCTGTAAAGCATTGCCATACTGATTTTTCCAAAGCTTTAATAAATTTTTCTTCGATTTTTCTGGTCTATCGTTAATAGATTTTTAGCAAAATGCGCTCTTTAATTTTAGCATCTCTTATTCTGCGAATTTCTCTTTTAAATATGTACAAAACTTTTCATAAGGCCTAATTAAAAAACGTCTTTAAAATAATATGAGTGCGGGCGCTGCTGAGAGAAATATTATGCCATAAATTAATAAATCGTTTTGCAATGTCCGTTAATACTTTTTGATAATAAATCCAACAGAACTTTACTTTCAAATAATGGTAAATCATAATTATTAAAAACTTTTATTAATTTACTATTGTAATAACTATAAAATTACTTTTGGTTTTGATGGTATTATCAAAAAATCATAAAATTTACAATGCCTATTCATATCAATCAATACAGTTTTAAGTCTATTCACAAATGGCTTGTTTACGAGTAAAAACTATAAAAAATAAAAGATTTAGGTAAAATCAAGAAGTGTCTTAGTGTAAATGTTACTTTAAATAAATCTAAGAAATTATGTCAGGCAGATTATATTAAGCAGCTACTGTATAAATTTAATATGAGTAGAAGCAAAACTATTTAAACTCTAATTGAGAGTAAGCTACATGTATTAAAAGCCTCATTTTGTTTCCACTAATTTCTTTACAATTCACGTCGACAGAATTGATCACGAAAGTGTGTGCAAATGCATGTTCTGGTAAAACTCTATTTTAACTGAAATAACGAAGACATATTTATTAGGTTTTTACCAGTATGTACACGAATATGCTTTGTTAAAAGACTATTTTGAATAAAACTACGCTGAAAATTTACAAATTTGTAAGGTTTTTCCCCAGTGTGTACACGAATATGCATGATTAACGTTCTCTTGCCTGAAAAACTACGCTTACAAATATCACATGTGTAAGGTTTTTCCCCAGTGTGTACACGAATATGCATGATTAAAGTTTTCTTGCCTGAAAAACTACGCTTTCAAATATCACATGTTTAGGTTTATCTCCAGTGTGTACACGAATATGCTTTGCTAAATAACCCATGTTTTTTAAATTCTATAATTCTACGTTGGCATAAATCCCATTCGGCAGGGTTTTTCCCAGTTTGTACATAAATATGCATAGATTAAGTTCTCTTTTCTGTAAAACTACAACATTGAAAAGGTTTTTCACCAGTGTGTACAAAAATAGGCGTAGCTAAATGCGGGAGGGGATAGTGGCGTGATGCGGCAGCCTGCGCTCGAGTTACACGCTTGTAACCAACGCTCGGGTATGTAATACCCTGCCACAGACGTATACATTTTATGAATAAATCTAACATAGCTGTTTTTATTCAAAAGCAAGGTAAGGTCATCTGCCTAATAACATCCGAGCAGTCATAGCTGTCTCAGATAAAAAGGAGCTAGACAGCTTGGCGAATTTATCCAACACTATTTTGAAGTCCACACGCACCGCGCACGTTAATGAGGTTTCTCAGCAGCAGCAGCCGAGCTCCAGCGTCGCCAAGGAGGAACTAATTATGGCGGAGATAGCCAAACAAAGGAACAGAGTTGCAGACATGGAGCGATCAAGAGGGTATTAAAGTGCTCTATTATAGGGGAAAGCCCGAATTATGCTTTTAATTTTTTTTACGATTTTAGGTTCATAAGTACACTAGACATACACGATCTCAGACGACTCCTTCAACTTTAAGTTCTGAGTGGAATCTTTCGTGAATTTTAAAATGATACGCTGTGAAAGTGTTTCTTATGTGTGGACACCCACCCACTCCCACCATGGGCATGGTAATTCCATTAATGCGAGGACTGCAGTATAACTTAAATTGAACCAACACCGAAACACAAATAGGAGCCCAAGTGTAAGAAACATTATTACCAGTCCTAGGACGACTTGGCTCACTAGAAAGCAACAACCATGTGGCAATAGCTTGTCTGCTGAATCTACGTTTTAAAAAACTTGCGTTTGGTACAGATAGTAATGCAGCAAATACTTGACAACGTTGTTTGGAACAGCTTACATATCTCAAAAACACCACTTCAGAGACTAGTGAGCTTGTAGTTGCAGCAACTTGAGCAAGTAACTGCAAATCAATCTGGGATCATTTTGAACAGAAGAAATAAAATTTGTCGCAGCATCTTCAACAGAAAACATAATAACATTACGACAATACTTATTGCCTCTACTTGCAAGGACAAGCAATCCTCTACTGTATTGGAAGAGCATGAAAACAAATTACCCGCATCTGTACAAATTGTTAGTAAAGCCTTTTTGGCTATGTTTATTAGTTAAGAACTGTCTGAATTTGATTTTTTAAAAGTGTCATTCGATGATGTGTCTTGATTACAAAACTGTACAGCGTACGTTTCTTTTCTTTTTATGTGGGAATGTATGAATGTAAGGTGTAAGTTAAGTGGCAACACTTATGGAATAAGGTAATGTAAGATGATTGAGTGACAACACTGTGTGAAAGAGCGAGTATGTGAGAGGACGCGATTTTGAAGACGATAGACGTTAAGTTGTAAACTGGAATTGTAACTAATTTTCGGAAGAATAAAATATAAGAAGTGAAGTTCGCTCAACAAGTTTTTATTTCGAAGATCCTATAATAAACACACTACATTTGGGGGCTCGTCCGGGATTTCGAAAATAAAAGTTTTACGAAGCGAAGCAAAGTGTGGCCGCGTGGCGGGTTTGAAAAAAGAAAACCAACCACAATGACGTCGGCCTAACAACGAGCGAAGACGGATGCAGCAACAGGTTCCACGCTTCAAATAAGCGCGGACCTGGTATCAAAATTTAACGGCCAGGACAAATCTTATCCGGCATCCCGATGGGTTCAGGAGATGGAAGACAACGCTTTGATCTTCGAGTGGACCTCGATGCAACAACTGCTGGTGGCGAGGCGTGCTCTGGTAGGCACCGCGGCACTTTGGCTGAAGTCGGAAAGGCCATTCAAGACATGGAGTGAGTTGAAGGAGGAATTACTCAAGGAATTCGCAGACACCACCGACCAAAAGACGATCCATGAGATGATGAGTACCCGAAAGAAAAGGAAGGACGAAACGTGTAGGGATTATTTGCTCGTCATGAAAGAGATGGGCAAAAGAGGTAAGATGCCCGATTATGTAGCGATAAAATATATTGTGGACGGTATCGTCGATTCAGAATTACATAAAATGATGCTATACGGTGTGAAGACCTATCCCAAGCTGAAAGATAAACTGAAAATATACGAGACTATAAAAGAAAAAGTCGAAAAAGTCAAAAAGGAGGTGGTCGTGAAAAATGATAAGCCGAGTTATAGTAGAAAGTCATCGCGTTGCTATAACTGCGGGGAACCCCATCATTTGTCATCCGAGTGCCCGAACAAGACTCAGGGATGAAAGTACTTTATGTGTAATCATTTTGGACATGATCATGCATCAGACTGCAAAGCCGGTAAACATGAAGAAAAAGATATGTCATCATCAAAATGGAAGTCATCATCACCATCAAGGCAGGTACAGCAGGGCTCCCAACCGAAAGAAACTTATTTTAGTTCATCCGGTTCGCCACTAGAAGTCGATGGCAGCACCGTGCAAGTGCTACAACAAAGTTCGAATTGACGTGATGTTGGCACTAACGGTTCATTTAATAATGACTGTTGTTTGGGATCTTGATAGAAACCACTATGTTTCATTATATTTCGTTTATTAGAACACTGCTTACACTTTCGTACATTATTAGGATTCACAAGTACTGATATCTTATATAATATCTATGAGCTCTCAAGAGACGCATGCGCTCCGTCCATTGAGAGGATCGAAGCCCCCAGACAAGCATCTGTCAAGCTAATATTTAGTTTGACAATGACATGACATTGACATTACTAAACAACTGTTATACATGTAAACAAGCGCGTAATATTTCGGAAAACCGTTGAAAACAGTGAAATTAGGTGACAATATTCTAATTACGGCATTGATAGACAGTGGCAGTGATATAAACTTAATGTCAAAGCAGTGTTACGATATATTAGGGTCGTCAACATGTGATACCAACAATAAAGTTACGATGTCAGGTTAAGGTTCAGAAAAAGTGTTCTCCACGGGATATTATAAAACGAATATTGAAATTGATGATTACAGGTACATGAATATAGGTTTCCACATTGTTCCGGAAACATGTATGCCCTTTCAGTTGATAATTGGTCAAGAATTTTTGAAGAATGTGTTGTGTGTATTTAATAATTTAATAGAATAGAATAGAATATAAGTTTATTTATCTCAAAAAGGTACATTTTCGGGAATATTAACTAGGTTACATCAGATTCAAACCATTGTGAGAGCTGGAGTCTGTACTGGGTTCGAGACCTGTATGACAGATCTCCAGGCTCACACCCTTAAAATTACAATATTATGATGCGCTTACGTACTACAACAATGAGAAAGTATCAAATTAAGAGGAAGAGATATACAAAAACAAAAGGAGATGTGCCGTGTGTGTCTTTGGAGAGTGTTGTGTCCGTGAGTGCAATATAAGTCCTCACCCTAGCGCCCGTGAAGGGCACCAGGCGTGAGCACTTACTAGCCCGAGAGTGTGTGTGCGTGTCTGTGTGTGACAAGGTGAAACGATCTCTTGGATGGAGGTGAATATTTCCGGTATGCGAAATTATTGTAAAATATTTAGTATATTTTCAGTCTCTGCGTAATCCAATTTAAGTAGCCATGTCGTTAAAGTTTTTTTACATTTTGATCTGCACATAGGGTATATATTTAATATTTTATTTGCCTTGTTATAGACGTAGCCACTGAGGAAAGGAAAACTATGTTGGGTCGATCGACTATTTGTGCGGATGGAGGGACAGACAGTATGTTTACGTCGTTGGGTGACAAACTTGCATGGATTGTAGGGAATCTGAGAGTGTGTGAATGGAAGTTTGGTATGGATGAGACCAATAGATGAAGAATGGTTAGGTAGATTAAATTGTTTTCCGTGTGTTTCAGATAGTATAGGTTATATTGGCAGCGACCAACTGAAGAGCCAAGTGGTAACTTTGATCGAAAACTACCATCCAAATCAAACAAAGGATATTCCCATTCAACTGAAGATAGTTCTCAAGGATGATGTTCCTATTGCCCAAAGACCACGACGAATTTCATTTGTGGAACAAGAAGAGGTTGACAAGACAAGTAGCGGAGTGGTTAAACCAAGGCATCGTTAGGGTAAGCTATTCAGAATATGCTAGTCCCCTGGTACTGGTGCGGAAAAAAGATGGCACCATCCGTATTTGTGTAGATTATAGACGGCTCAATGAGAAGATAGTGAAAGATGAATTCCCACTTCCGTTGATAGAAGACTACATTGATAAGCTGGCAGGTGCTAATATTTTCAGTGTTTTAGACCTGAAAAATGGGTTTTTTCATCTTAAGGTTTATGAAGACAGTGTAAAATACACATCTTTTGTTACACACAATGGTCAATACGAGTTCTTGAGAGCACCGTTTGGTCTGTCTGTGTGTCCTAAGTATTTCATGCGTTTTATCACCTATGTTTTCAGAGATCTAATAGCAGAAGGAAAAGTAATGATCTTCATCGATGACATCTTGATTCCGGCAAATGATGAGTATCAAGCTGTGGAAAGACTAAAGGAAGTTCTGGAAGTAGCATCCCAGTATGGATTGCAGTTCAGCTGGAAAAAGGCAGTCCTTGTATGTCGTAAAATTACTTACCTTGGTCATGTGATCGAAGATGGGAAGGTGAGGCCTTCCAGTGACAAGACTGATGCAGTGCTTAAGTTCCCAGAGCCAAAGACGGTAAAACAGTTACATAGTTTGGTTGGTTTAGCCTCATACTTTAGAAAGTACATTCAGGATTTTGCATTAATAGTTAGTCCATGGACTAATTTACTAAAGAAAGATTCAAATTTTAAAGGAGAATGCCCATTTTGTATGGAGAAATGTACTGACCGAAACATTTGCGTGTAATGATAAAAACACCTTTATTAGATTATGTTACCTTAATTAATTACACGTACCAACTTTAGTCAATTTTCATGGCGGGAGTTAAGAGATATTGAACAAATTATGTTCCTTTCTAGGTTGTAGTAGATTCACAGCAATATGGACTCTATGCCAGCATATTTAAGATTTGCAATCGTTAGACATCTTTTTAAGTGCTGGTTAGACATACAATGTTCTTCTTACCGGTGTAGATCCAAACCCGTAATATGATCAATATATTATCAGGAATTAAAATGCAAAAATGCGGCAAAATATTATGTCTGCGCATATAATTATGGCGCCAACATCAAAGTACATTTGAAACACCAACTTCGAGCCGTAGCCATGTCGGAAATCACAAATATATAGTCCTGTCTTATTAAGCATTATTTTCACAAACACACGGCGGTGTTGTATTGATAAGATTCCGCCCAGCCCGTTTCATCATCGGACTACCAGACGTACCGCGATGCGCCATCGGTACATGGTGGACATGAAACGTTTTGAGAATACTTTTATTATACGTACAGCTAAGGAGTGGAATTCCCTGCCGGAGTCTGTGTTTCCCGATATCTACAATCTAGGGGTCTTTAAGTCAAGAGTGAATAAGTTACTACTAGGCAGGCGTGCTCCATCGTCGACCACATCATCGCTTACCATCAGGTGAGATAGTGGTCAAGCGCGAGCCCATAATAGAAAAAAATAAAAAAATAAATTGAAGATCGTAGTAGAAAAATGTTAGTATAATTCGTTTTCTTTACTTTCCAAAAGGGCCCCAAATTCTTGTGTGCCCAAGGGCCCCAGCATAGTTAAAGACGGCCTTGTGTGCAGCCTGGCCACGGGAACGGGCGACGCTAACGGCACGGCGCACGGAGCGGCCGCCCCATACTTGAAAGCGGTCAATTTTTTTATAATAAATTGTGCACGACGCACTGTAATATAGATTAAATGAAATACTGAATTGTTCCGTGTCTTTAATTTTATTATTGTTTAACTTTTAGCTTTAGGGTATCTTTGTTACTTTTTTATATTTATTAGTTTTTATTTTAAGACGCTTGCATGTGCAAGAAGTTCTTAAATAACGACGCAAAAGGGCTGAGCCAATAATGACCCTCACGCGAGTTTGCCGAGCCGCTGGCAAGCTAGGCGAGCACTTTTGCATCGTTGTTGCGGTCTCTTTTTTTGTGTATATATACCGTTATAAATACTATGACGCTCAAATGTTCGCCCCTGTTATCTTTGTGCCTTGCCTGAGGCAAGTTTACTATGTAATTTCGTGTGATTGATTATAAGCCATACTTAAATCTGTTAAGTGTTTTTAAATCTCGAATCCTTACGCACCTATGAACGTCTCGCGCTACAGTCAAACCATCTCCCTATAAATGAGCTCTCTGACTGTCAAGAACACTGGTTCTTCGTAGCCGAATAAAGGTGCTTAGCAGCGAGAACCGAATTTGTAAGATTCAAAATGGTAATAACACGTAGCCGTAGCGGAGATTCGAGACAAGAACAGACTCCACAGGATCCTTCGATGGCCGCGGGACCGGGGTCCAGCGAACCTGTCCTGCATGCTTATTACGTATCTTTTGCGAGAGCAAAACGGTAGCGATCAAACTCTTTATGTCATAAAAGTCGGCATTACCTGCAGTGTAGGTATGGTAGGTCCTACTGTAACACTTTTTTTTGGTAGAAGGCGATCTTGCTAAGGGAAGGTTTGTTACCTGGATTATCATATTTCATTCACTATATTGCATTCCTTTTTTGTGTCGCTTCTTTATTTAGGACTCGTGGCTGAATTGTGTAACCACTTAGAAACGGCACTCTGGCATAATAATCTCCCCGATAAATACATTCTTTACAACTAAATATTCTGTGAATATTTCAAGCGTCTACCTGTTGCCGTTATTAATATCGAGCAAAAAACGGCAAAAATATCACGTTTGTTGTATGAGAGCCCCCTTAAATATTTATTTTATACTATTTTTTTTAGTATTTGTTGTTATAGCGGCAACAGAAAGACATCATCTGTGAAAATTACAACTGTCTAGTTATCACGGTTCATGAGATACAGCCTGGTGACAGACGGACAGACAGACAGACGGATCGCGAAGTCTTAGTAATAGGGTCCCGTTTTTACCCTTTGGGTACGGAACCCTAAAAAGGATGAGTTAGTTAAGAACGGTTTTGAACCCGTTTACACTATACATGAATTTCAAGGAAAACAGAAAGAAATATACAATTCGGTTCCTTACGCGTTGGTTGCTTTTTCTAGACACAAATAATCACTCATTTATCCAACCGTGCGCCCATTTTAAATGTGAGTTATATGACAAACATCATCCAGTGTTGCGCACTTCTGTTCCAATTAATAGACCCAATTTTCAAATAGAGACGCTATTGGCGATGATAAAGCGTAATCAGTCAGTCACCTGAATGGAAGGTAAGATCGATGAGGATGAATTGTAAGACATAATGATTGAACAGTTTTTGTCTTTGATAAAACCTGAATTTAGATATATCTTAGAATACTATAGAGAAAATCCGATCTTACAGAATAGCGTATCTGTTAGAAATTTGCTTTTTACTCAAACTGGGTCTGCGTTGGATCTTATCGAACAGCAGGAAGACATCTTAAATAAAGATCTTATTAGATATAAACTCAAAATAAAGGCTGCCGTTAAGCCACAATTGGATGTCGGAGTTCACCACGTCTATTCTTCATTACAAACAATAGCATATAGTGAAAAGGATATAAATGTAAATTTTTACCCTATTTTTAGAGAAGTTATCGATAGAATAATTCCTATAATGCATTATCATGTTATTGTCAATACCGGTTTAGTTCCACCAGAGTTGGACGAAAGATTGACAAGGGTTTGTAAATAAAACAACCTGGACATTCACGACTGCGTTTTTTTGGAGGTTGATATGTCGAAATACGACAAATCACAGGGAGAATTAATGTTACCAAAGAAAGTCAGAAGACGCTAGTACAATTACAATTAATACTTTTTACTTAATGGCCATGGGTCCGCGCCCACTCGACCCGAAGAATATTTGTATTTTTTATAAAATATTAGATATCTACTTGTTAACCTTATAATTTATAATCACGTGTAAAGACTGATTCAACAATAACCACCGTGTCACTAGCTATAAGGTAATTAATGAAAACTAGCAATAATCTGTGATGTTCACTACAAAGTACAAAGCGTATACTATATTAAAAACAGGATAAGAAGTAACTTGTTTAATTATTGATTTATTTATCCAAACATTATTTAAATTGTACACTCTCTGTGGTTCAAGCGTTAAATCGACATTTATCTGTCTGACTATACATCGATGTTTTTACGCCTATCAAAACAGAAATATCCAGGTATTATTTTTCGGGTCGAGCGGGCGCGGACCCATGGCCATGTTGGCGACATTACTTCCAATAGAGGATGCTAAACTTGAGTGTTTTAGCGGTAACGATAGTTTAATCCTAGGAGACTAGTGTTTTAATTTGAATTTGAGTAGTTTGAAAACGCTATACTTTTTAACATTGAGTCTAAATATTTTAAACACTGTAGTGTTAATATTTTTGACTGACGCCGGCGACCCTGTAACACTTATTACTAAACTTTGTAGACACGATATTACATCGAACCTCGCCGCTCATGTGAAACATAATGAAGTTAATAAAATTCGGATTGCGTCGAAATCCCAAGCGTAAAATAAAACATGTTCATCTTGGAAAATTAGAGAGATATTAAGCTAAGTAATCTACTCCAGCACTCATGTTCTGTATTTAACGCATGCCATGACGTATTGTTGGAACAACGGTAACTGTTCCCTGAATGAGAAGGATGAGCCAGTCTGTCAATGCATAGGAGATTATGATCCCCCAATACTTTGCAACTGTTAAGCATTGCCATGCTGATTTTTCCAAAGCTTTAAATTGTTTTAAGTTTTTCATATTAGAGATTTAGAGAGATATTGAGCTAAGTAATCTACTCCAACACTCATGTCCTGTATTTAACGCGTGCCATGAAATACCACACGACGTATTGTTGGAACAACGGTATCTGTTCCCTGAATGAGAAGGATGAGCCAGTCTGTCAATGCATAGGAGATTATGATCCCCCAAGAATTTGCATCTGTAAAGCATTGCCATACTGATTTTTCCAAAGCTTTATTTTATTTTCGAATTTTCTGGTCGTCTATCATTAATTGATTTTAGCAAAATACTAAATTCTTTACAATTCACGTCGAAAGAATTGATCACGAAAGTGTGAGCAAATGCATGTTCTGGTAAACCTCTATTTTAACTGAAATAACGAAGACATATTTATCATTTATAAGGTTTTCACCAGTATGTATACGAATATGCTTTGTTAGAAGACTATTTTGAATAAAACTACGCTGAAAATTTACAAATTTGTAAGGTTTTTCCCCAGTGTGTACACGAATATGCATGATTAACGTTCTCTTGCCTGAAAAACTACGCTTTCAAATATCACATGTGTAAGGTTTATCTCCAGTGTGTACACGAATATACTTTGCTAAATAACCCATTTTTTTTAAATTCTTTAATTCTACGTTGGCGTAAATCCCACTAGGAAGGGTTTTTCCCAGTTTGTACATTAATATGCATAGATTAAGTTCTCTTTTCTGTAAAACTACAACATTTAAATGGTTTCAGTGTGTACAAAAATAGGCGTAGCTAAATGCGGGACGGGATAGTGGCGTGATCACAGTGACGTGATGCGGCAGCCTGCGCTCGAGTTACACGCTTGTAAACATCGCTCGAATATGTAATACCCTGCCACAGACGTATACATTTTATGACAAAATCTAACATAGCTGTTTTTATTCAAAAGCAAGGGAAGGCCAAAACACTAAGAGGGAGACAGCAATATTCGCTACAAAAAAAAATAAAGAGAAAGCTATATACGTTATCAGGTCATTTCGGTACCGATAAAGACTAACTTAAGTACCAGGAGATTATAATCATAAGGAAGCTAGGCTGGAATCATGAGCAGTAAAAAGTGTACCGGGTGATTTTCGATTCTGAAGCCCTAGTACTCCGTTAGTCTCTACCGCTAATGATTCTAGCTCTGCAAATACTTCTTCATGATTCTGGCCTCCTGGTAGTTTGAATTGCTTTCCTAGTTACTAGTACAATATCTATTAACTTCGATTAATTCTGCATATTATTACTGAGACGGGTGAGCACGACTGTACTTTTATAATGTTTGTTCTCTAAAATAAAATTCGGGCGAATCGTCCACTAAATAATTTTGGATTGGTCAATTCGCCCGTCAATAAATAAACTTCGGGCGAATCGACACAGAAAAATGAATATTTTTAATAGTGGACAATTCGCCCGATTCGGGCGAGTTAAATTCGGGCGAGTCGTCCTATAACCCTTATCTTTGTATTAGATTTGGGAAACAAGAGCAATGAGAAGTAAAATTTTAAGTTAACTTTTCAATTGGCTTAAGTATCAACAATTCAAAATTATGGTGGTACTCATTACCAAAATTAACAACACTGTCATATTGATGACAAAATGGTAGATTCAAATCAATATAGACTAGTATTAAAGGAATATTATGTTGATTTGGCCTACTTGTCTCCACAAAATATACCTGATGTCTTTATACGGTTGAGGGAGAGCGTTTTTCCAGAAGAAGCAGAAGCTGTCACTAAATATTTCGAAGAATATTACGTTCTATAATATAATAATATTTACACAAGCCCTCAGATCCATAATGAAATAATAGACATTTGTGATGAAATTATTCAACTTAAGATAATCATCTCCCAGGACTATTGTGGACGCTGCCCCAGCTAAGAGGATTATAATGCCCGTTTCTTTCGATCTTTAACTTAAAAGCTCCCCCAAACTAGCCACTAAATTAAATTTCGTTTCACCATCATTTCTATCACCGAACTAGGGGACACATAACTATGTGACATTTGGTTTTCGATAACAGTGACTGCTTCGTATTTGAAGTAATCGTTAGTTTGAAACAAGATATTTTTTTATGATATTCTCTAAAATATACACTTATATGGATACAGTTATTAATGAATCACGTTTTGATAGGAATAATAAATATTATTTCAATCATAATTTTAATTAATTTCATAATTTCTTGCTTAAGTAATCTGTGGATCATTACGAAACCTCGCGTGTTAACTGTAGTCTTTGACACTTCTATTTCGTAACGTTGTATTTGTTTGTTTGTTGTGACTTGTGAGGGTGCACATGTTATTTAACAAATTTTTTCGTGATATTTTTTACGTCAACACGTTAAGTAATCAAGCTTTTACTTTATAAACTATCTTTATAATCGCAGAAAAAAGGAAGAGTAGCCAAAATATCACCATGGATGAGAAAGACAAGCTGGTGAAATTGGTGTATGCCTACAGAAATGTTATTTTAAATAAGAGAACAGATGGTACCACCAACCAAGCCAAGAACGAAGCTTGGATAAACCTCTGTACCCAATATAATTTAACGGGAAACATGTACAAGTTAGACATCTTCAAATAGGTACAAACCATAATGCCGTATTTTATCAATATAACCTTGAACTTAATACCATGTGAGAAACTTATATTGAATATTTATTTTAGGAGTAAAGATGCTCTCATAAGAGTGTGGTAGAAAGTGAAGCAAACATTTACAACTCAAGAAACAAGAGTTGTACAACTGGAACGGGTGGAGGACCACCTACTTGAAAAACAGACCTAATACTCGATCAAGTCTGCGATTTAATGGGTCGAGGCTGCAGTGGTATATAGCTGATGTTCTAGATTCGGATTCAGTTATCACCATGGCTATTGATACAAAGGTCGCAGATTTGGAAGTGGTTGATGAGGAAATGCAGACTATAATTTGGAATGCTGACCTAGTTATAGTAAGTACCATTATTATATGGCAGGTATATTACATATTTACAAAATTTGCTTTCTTGTACTTTAATCTGATTTTTTGTTTTCAGTACAAGTCAGAAATAAACGAAGACGAAAATAAGGAAATAAACACACCTACATGTTCTAAAATACCTACAACGCCTCTTTGGAAAAGGCGTAGGCCTACTTAAAGAACAGAACTAATAACAGTCTGAAGTTTGGCAACCTTGTGTACTGGATTTCAAGGGATGAACAAAAAAAATTGGAATCGAAGATTTAAAACTAAATTGTTAGAAGAAAAATTGGATTTAAATTAAAAGAAACTTGTATTATTTAAGGTGTTGAAGTTTCACCTTTACATCTTTTTAAAGAGAACAGAGTACCCTTCTTTCATTCCCACCTCATTGCAGCCACCGGCTCCAGCTATTCGACAGATCAGTGTAACCGTTCAAAAAATATGTATACACAGTATGCGGCAATTGGATGGCATCGAACCCTGGCAAACCAATGACCAATTATAACATATCTGAAATTGGGTTTCCAATTACAGGAATTTATATTATAGTATTTCTATTATTGAAAACATTTATCCCGAGCCTGAATTTATGGGTTCCATGTCAAAGGCAGGTTGAAAAAATATTGATATTTTTGATTCGATATATCGATATTTTTTGCCGATTTATTTTCATCCGATACATCGATACAAAAATTCTGTATCGAAAATCGTATCAAAAACTATTTCTTTTTTTAAATTTTAATTTTTAGCAGAATTCAAAGCCGTTAAAGATAGGAATGAACGGGAAAAATTACTATATTGTCTATGACTAGTATGTTTTGTTTGTGTTGCGTGTATGTGTGTGTATGCGGCGGCGACGGCCATCATACGATGTGTCACTCGTCCGTAACTGCTCACTCACAGTCACTTACTTTTAAAATAATGTAACTTGTTCTTTTGCTTTGCGTTGTGTGTACCTAAATAACCTCAATCTGAATTGTTTGCTTTTTCTAATTCAGAATTCGTTTTAAGTGGTTGTGACGTGAATCATGTCGTCGTCAAGCAATAGCAGCACTATTGCTTGATGACGACAGACGAAGTATGGAACTTTTAAAAGACCAACAAAGATAATGTCACATGCAATCTGTGTGGTAAAAACTATAAAACAAGTGGTAATACGACAAATTAAGCCGCACATTTGCGAAACAAGCATTACCATGTGTACTCAGAGTTCAAAAATGCTGGTGACAATTCGATCTCGAATGCGGAACGTAAAACGGAAAAAAACCCGCAATGGAACAACAACGAAGATTGCCATTCAGAACTAGTTCTCCTATCCACATTGCTCATGACGCCGAAACTGGAAAGATAGTGGATTTTTCTGCAACCAGTTCCGAAAATGATGGTGTAAGGAACTATAACTAGACTAGATATGTCAGTGTTGAGTCAGTGACCAGTCTCAGTAACGAGTGATATGAAATTGTCAAAAAGAATCGAAATCGATAAACTCAAAATATCGTGCGTTTCTGTTTCAGGCTCAATCATCTACTTCCGTTATAAATATTCAGTGCAAACTTTGTTTCTTTCGTGCGTAGAAAAAGCTGGATTGAAAGAGTTCGCACGCGTTATTTGTCAACGCTACAAGCTTCCTTCGCTGGCTAAGTTTAGTCAAACTAAAATATTTTATTTAAATTTTATTCTGTCTATTTTTACCCTATTTTTGTTTTCATTATTCTTTGCAGACAACCAGCTTAGTAGAACAGCGATATATTACAACAAAAACCACAATAAAAAAAACTTAGTGAAACAGCAAATAATGCGTTGACGAGTGATATATTAACACCTACCAACTCGACATGGAGTTTCCTAGTTAAGACGGCGCATTTCTTGAATACCACAGACGACTTTACTCCACACAATTTTTTTGTGGTCAAGGAGTTTTCAATAGAAAAGACAAGTATCCATTCAATTACCACTGATGGTGGTAGTACTATAGTGTCTACAGTTAAGAAAATTTTGGGAGACAACAAGAGAATGCCTTGTATGGCGCATTTGATCAATTTAATAGTAGATGTCGCATTGACGATAGATAATGCACCTGTTCTGGAACTTGCTGATCGAATCAAATCTATTGTGACATATTTTAAACAAACTGTCAACGCTATGGACGAGTTTAGAGCAGAGCAGCAGAGTCTTCAAAAAAAAGAAGGGGATGTCCTGATTCTCATTCGGTCGGTCAGCACTCGATGGAATTCATGCCTAGATATGCAGGAAAGATTCAATAAGCTATCAGCTATACTTAGTCAGTATAGATCAGCAGTCTTAAAAAAAAACCGGCCAAGTGCGAGTCGGACTCGCGCACGAAGGGTTCCGTACCATTATCGCAAAAAACGGCAAAATAATCACGTTTGTTGTATGGGAGCCCCACTTAAATATTAATTTTATTCTGTTTTTAGTATGTGGTGTTATAGCGGCAACAGAAATATATCATCTGTGAAAATTTCAACTGTCTAGCTATCACGGTTCATGAGATACAGCCTGGTGACAGACGGAAAGACAGACAGACAGACGGATCGCGGATTCTTAGTAATAGGGTCCCGTTTTTACCCTTTGGGTACGGAACCCTAAAAAAAGATGGGGATGTCCTGATTCTCATTCGGTCTGTCAGCACTCGATGGAATTCGTGCCTACATATGCAGGCAACATTCAATAAGCTATCAGCTATAGTGGCTAAAATTTTATCTAGCAAAAGAAATGCGCCAGATATGCTAATATCATCACAGCTGAATGCCATCCGAGAGCTGATAACACTGTTTTCCCCATTTAAGCAGGCTACTGAAGACATTAGCGGTGATCATTATGTGAGCGCTAGTCTAGCAATACGAGTAACCAATTTTCCGGCGCAAGGACTGGAAACACTTTTTGTTTCGGCATTCGCAACAAAACCAATAGGAAAATATACATTAAACCTTATTATTAAAAATTGGATCTCTCGGATTCGTGCCACCATACGAAGCCACGGCGGACATTTGAACGATGTCATATTCCATCCATAATTGGCATAAATGGGCCTTTTAAATAAAAAATAAATTTCGTTAATATCTCACACACATCTTGTTTTATTCAATTTTAACATCGACCCGTCCTTGTTGAAAGACCCTTTATATAAATAGGCATCAAAGCTAACTCATGTTCAATAACGTAATTTTGACGCAATACGTTACTACAATTCAACGCCACATTACTCAAAAGTTTTTGATGAAATGTACGAGTATTGTACATTTTTGGAATGCTTATAATAATCTCCTCATAACGTTTCGTAATTAATATTAAATATATTGGTTTAATAAAATAAAGTTAACTAATATAGTTTAAGATGGTATATTTTTTGTAGTATTTTTTTTAACGAGGCTTTTGTCCTTTACCGCTGCTTGCCGCTGTTGAGATATTTGTTGAATTAAGATCTTTGCTTCGCTCACCGGTGAGCGAAGTCTGACCGCCGCCCCACGTTCGCGGCGGGAGGCACACAGTCGACGCGACGAAGATCGACGACGCCGAAGAAAGCGTAAACCCGGTAAACATAGTGAACGCAGTGAATACGGTAATACGGTAAATCACTACAGTGAATAAGAAGGTAGTCAGTGACAAAATGATCGATGTGGAGACGCTCGCCGCGGCGCTAGCGCAGGCCATGCGCAGCACGCGCGGGCCTCCAAAGTACATACAGCAGCTGCCATACTTCGACGAAACGCCCGGTGAGTGGATATCTTATAAAGCCGCGTATTGTAACTCACACATATATTTTTCTACGGTAGAAAATGTGGCTAGGATTAGGATGAGCCTAAGAGGTGCCGCCAAAGAGGCCGTTGGCTGTTTGCTTTTCAGCCATCCCGACCCAGAAGTAGTGATAGACGCCTTAGAAAGACGCTTTGGTAGGCCTCAGGCATTAATACTAGGTGAATTAGATAAAATTAAATTACTGCCAAATCTAAATGATAATCCTAGGGATGTATGTATATTAGCGAGTCGTATAGCTAATATGGTGGGTACGGTAGGGGCGTTAAAACGTGTACATTATTTACATAGCCCAGAGATGTCAAGAGCTATAGCTTTTCTAATTTAACGCCTATACTTAAAAATAAATGGTATGATTACGCCGCTAACAGAAAACGCATACCCGAGTAGAAACGATTGTGTATTTTATAAAACGAGGAAGCAGATAAGTGTGGCGCTTACGCACAGCCGGAGTGCGTGAATGACGACGGTGGTCGGCAGCGACGTCGCACTGAGCGCTCGTATAACATAAAAAGAACCGTCGACACAAAGCGAGTGCTGCGATGTAAACAATACGGGCATAAGCTACCTAACTGTGCAAAGTATAGGCAAGTAGATGTAGACTCTCGGTGGGCAATATAAAAAAATAATAGTGTGTGCTTCAGATGTTTAGCAAACATAGGCGATATATGTGCAAGGCGCCTACATGCGACGTTAAGGAATGCAACATGAAGCATCACAAGCTACTGCATCAAGAGCGTGAGCGCAAAATAATAGAACCGCATATCGTCGCGACGTCTATAGCAACGCACGAGTCCGTAACGTCAGCGCGAGAGATAGTAGCGGCGACCGCGCCACTCGAACGTCGCGCGTATTTGAAAATAGTACCCGTAAGGCTGTAACCCTTAGTGATCCACATGCAAAAATCGACACATACGCCCTACTAGACGACGGTATTACGGTCTCACTTTTGGACTCGTCGATAGCCTACGTCCTAGGCGCAGACGACCCGACTAAGGCTATAAGGATACAGGGCATCGGCGCAGAGGTCAAACATGAGCACAGTCGAATGGTTAACCTACATATACAAGGCAAGCATCAATGTGATAACCACACAATAGAAACAGCGCGCACAGTTGATAGGTTCGAAATTACGACGCAATCTAAAATGACTCAACTATCTAGCTATCACGGTTCATGAGATACAGCCTGATGACAGACGGACAGACAGACAGACAAATACACGGATCGCGAAGTCTTAGTAATAGGGTCCCGTTTTTACCCTTTGGGTACGGAAACCTAAAAAGGATGAGTTAGTTAAGAACGGTTTTGAACCCGTTTACACTATACATGAATTTCAAGGAAAACAGAAAGAAATATACAATTCAGTTCCTCACGCGTTGATTGCTTTTTCTAGACACAAATAATCACTCATTTATCCAACCGTGCGCCCATTTTAAATGTGAGTTATATGAAAACTTCATCCAGTGTTGCGCACTTCTGTTTCAATTAATAGACCCAATTTTCAAATAGAGACGCTATTGGCGATGATAAAGCGTAATCAGTCAGTACCTGAATGGAAGATAAGATCGATGAGGATGAATTGTAAGACATAATGATTGAACAGTTTTTGTCTTTGATAAAACCTGAATTTAGATATATCTTGGAATACTATAGAGAAAATCCGATCTTACCGAATAGCGTATCTGTTAGAAATTTGCTTTTTACTCAAACTGGGACTGCGTTGGATCTTATCGAACAGCAGGAAGACATGTTAAATATAGATCTTATTAGATATATACTCATGATAAAGGCTGCCGTTAAGCCACAATTGGATGTCGGAGTTCACCACGTCTATTCTTCATTACAAACAATAGCATATAGTGAAAAGTTGTACCCTGTGTTTAGAGAAGTTGTCGATAGAATAATTCCTATAATGCATTATCATGTTATTGTCAATACCGGTTTAGCTCCACCAGAGTTGGACGAAAGATTGACAAGGGTTTGTAAATAAAACAACCTGGACATTCACGACTGCGTTTTTTTGGAGGTTGATATGTCGAAATACGACAAATCACAGGGAGAATTAATGTTACCAAAGAAAGTCAGAAGACGCTAGTACAATTACAATTAATACTTTTTACTTAATGGCCATGGGTCCGCGCCCACTCGACCCGAAGAATATTTGTAATGTTTGTATTTTTTATAAAATATTAGTTACCTACTTGTTAACCTTATAATTTATAATCACGTGTTAGACTGATTCAATAAATACCACCGTGTCACTAGCTATAAGGTAATTAATGATAACTAGCAATAATCTGTGATGTTCACTACAAAGTACAAAGCGCATACCTACTATATTAAAAACAGGGTAAGAAGTAACTTGATTAAGCGTTAAATCGACATTTATCTGTCTGACTATACATCGATGTTTTTACGCCTATCAAAACAGAAATATCCAGGTATTATTTTTCGGGTCTAGCGGGCGCGGACCCATGGCCATGTTGGCGACATTACTTCCAATAGAGGATGCTAAACTTGAGTGTTTTAGCGGTAACGATAGTTTAATCCTAGGAGACTAGTGTTTTAATTTGAATTTGAGTAGTTTGAAAGCGCTATACTTTTTAACATTGAGTCTAAATATTTTAAACACTGAAGTGTTAATATTTTTGACTGACGCCGGCGACCCTGTAACACTTATTACTAAACTTTGTAGACACGATATTACATCGAACCTCACCGCTCATGTGAAACATAATGATGTTGATAAAATCCGGATTGCGTCGAAATCCCAAGCGTAAAATAAAACATGTTCATCTTGGAGAATTAGAGAGATATTGAGCTAAGTAATCTACTCCAGCACTCATGTTCTGTATTTAACGCGTGCCATGACGTACTGTTGGAACAACGGTAACTGTTCTTTGAATGAGAAGGATGAGCCAGTCTGTCAATGCATAGGAGATTATGATCCCCCAAGAATTTGCAACTGTTAAGCATTGCCATGCTGATTTTTCCAAAGCTTTAAATTGTTTTAAGTTGTTCATATTAGAGACTTAGAGAGATATTGAGCTAAGTAATCTACTCCAGCACTCATGTTCTGTATTTAACGCGTGCCATGACGTATTGTTGGAACAACGGTAACTGTTCCCTGAATGAGAAGGATGAGCCAGTCTGTCAATGCATAGGAGATTATGATTCCCCAAGAATTTGCAACTGTTAAGCATTGCCATGCTGATTTTTCCAAAGCTTTAAATTGTTTTAAGTTGTTCATATTAGAGACTTAGAGAGATATTGAGCTAAGTAATCTACTCCAGGACTCATGTTCTGTATTTAACGCGTGCTATGACATACCACATGACGTATTGTTGGAACAACGGTATCTGTTCCCTGAATGAGAAGGATGAGCTAGTCTGCCAATGCATAGGAGATTATGATCCCCCAAGAATTTGCAACTGTTAAGCAATGCCATGCTTTTTTTTCTAAAGCTTTAAATTGTTTAACGTTGTTCATATTAGAGACTTAGACAGATATTGAGCTTAGTAATCTACTCCAGCACTCATGTTCTGTATTTAACGCGTGCCATGACATACCTACCACATGACGTATGGTTGGAACAACGGTATCGGTTCCTTGAATAAGAAGGATGAGCCAGTCTGTCAATGCATAAGAGATTATGATCCCCCAAGAATTTGCATCTGTAATGCATTGCCATACTGATTTTTCCAAAGCTTTATTTTAGTTTCGAATTTTCTGGTTTATCATTAATTGATTTTAGCAAAATGCCCGATTTTAGCATCTCTTATTCTGCGAATTTCTCTTTTATACTGTGGTTCCAGCAAGATGGCTGCCCAGCGCATTATGCCCGTTTAGTAAGAGAACATCTTGATGAAGAATACCCGCTCAGGTGGATAGGGCGCGGTGGGACAATCTTGTGGCCACCCCGTTCGCCTGATTTAAATCCCCTAGATTTTTTTTACTGGGGAGCGGTAAAAGAGAAAGTGTACTCAAAAACAATAGAGAATTTAGCCGAGCTGCGGGAAAGAATAACGGAAGCCGTTGTCTTTGTAAATAGGGGAAGATTTGCCCGGAAAATAACCAGATCTTTTTTAAGAAGATGTCGTGCTTGCATTGCCGTCGAAGGCAGTTTGAACATTTATTGTAATAAAAAAAAATTAAATCTGATAATTTTTTTTTTTTTTCTAAGATGAGAAAACTGGTCCTGACTTAAAGTAAAAAGGTTGAGTCACTATCATAACTTTGCTCTTAAATTACGTAAAATTTCGATTTCTTATCTCGCTCACACTTCGTAAAATGACTCCGTCTCTATCGAACTAGAAACGGAGTTTAGCAAAGCTTTAGGTAAGCTAAAGTTATTTTAACCCTCTGCCGCTGAGGTTACGTCTGACAGACAACGCAACATAAAATTTTGGTTGCTATGCCGCCATTTTTCCGAGAATCGTCCTGCGCCGCTCAGTAGCTTCCTGCGCCCGCGCGTCCCTCCCGTCAGTGCGGCGACGACAGCCGCGGCGTGCGTACGTGACGCGTATTACAGCTGTGGTGTCCGTGATACGTAAGGTCAGTAATAAGTGTATGTGTCGTGTAGACGTATTGTCAGTAAAATGATTATATCCCAATACTGTATTATGGACGTCACGTCAGTATTTTCATAGTGTATTTTATACTACACGACAGCAAAATAGTGGATATGTACGTAATTCATTGTTTATTTTGAAATATAATATATATGCGTTATTATTTTTAGATGGATTGTAACCAACAACAACCCACTGACCGACCGTCTAGGAAGAGAAAGGGTATCGACGACCATATTCAGCAATGGTTGGAGGAAGAAGACGAGTTAGAGTTTAGTGATGTCGACGATGAGGTTGCCGATCGGAATTTCACCATTGAGGAGGAAATACATGAAGAGAGTGAAATATCGAGTGGTGATGAACAAGAAACATTACAGGAGCAGCCGGCCAGTCCTGGAAGCATAGACTCTGAAGAGGTTGTTTTGCCAAATTCAAGTGGTAATAATAAGTACGTAGGTAAGAATGGATTCATTTGGACGAAAACTGAATTTTCAAGGACCTCACGAACACCTGCACATAACATTGTATCTTTGCCAAGGCCAACTACGGAGCATGTATTTCTTGGATTTGAAAAACTATGGCAAAAATTATTTGATACCGAGATGATAGAAACATTGGTTTCCTGCACAAATAAAAAACTTGAAGCCTATCGCAGACAATTCGCAAATTTTGCCAAGCATGAGCTCAAAGATACAACTTCCATAGAAATGAAATCACTACTTGGGTGCTTATATTACTCTTCGGTTTTTAAATGTAATGGTGCCGATTCAAACTATTTGTTTGCAACTGATGGAACAGGTCACGAAATATTTAGATGTGTAATGTCTAAATATAGGTTCAACACTCTTTTGAACTGCTTGAGATTGGATAATATTGGTGACCGACAGGAACGCTTGCAAACAGATCCACTTGCTCCTGTTTCTGCATTTTTCGATAAGTTTATAGCGAATTGTCAAGCTCATTTTACACCCGGTCCTTACACCTGTATTGATGAAATGCTTTTAGCTTTCAAAGGTCGTTGCAAATTTATTATTTATATGCCCAATAAACCTGCTAAATATGGTATTAAAATTATGATTTTAAGTGATGCTAGTCAATTTTACGTTTACAATGCCTACATTTATCATGGGAAGAGTACTGATGGTCTGGGGCTTACCGAAGCAGAGAAAAAGTTAGCTGTGCCTACGCAGTCTGTATTGCGACTGGTGAAACCAATAGAAAATTCGAACAGAAACGTAACAGCTGATAACTGGTTTAGCTCTATACCCTTGGCTGAACTTTTACTACAAAAAAAATTTACATATTTAGGAACATTAAAAAAAAACAAACGCGAGATTCCACCTGAGTTCAAACCAAGCAAAAATAGAGCTGTTGGAAGTTCTTTATATGGATTTACTAAAGATTTGACTTTAGTTTCTCATGTCCCAAAAAAAGACAAGGCAGTGATCCTCCTCTCTTCTAGCCACCACCATGCCAGTACAGATGAAGTAACTAATAAACCATCCATGATTGTGGATTATAATCACAGTAAAGGAGGTGTGGACGAAATAGACAAAAAATGCGCCATTTATTCATGTAGCCGCAAAACTCGACGTTGGCCACAAGCAATTTTTTATCGATTACTGAATATAGCTGGTATTAATGCATATGTGCTTTACAGTGAGTATCCAGAATGCAAAATGAGAAGAGCTGACTTTCTTATGCACCTTGCAAGGGAATTGGTACTGCCAGCTCTAAAACAGCGAGTTTATAATGAAAAACTTCCAAGAGAATTGCGTATGACTCTTCGGCGCGTTTTAGGACAAGATTTGCCACCTCCTCAGCCACCAAGTGACACTGGCGCATCGTCAACAAGAAAGTTGTGTCGTATCTGTCCAAGTAAATTGAAGCGGCAAACGAGATTTATTTGTTGCATTTGCGCAAAACCGATCTGTTTGCAGTGCGCCGCTCAAGTTTGCGCTGATTGTAAGACTGAACTTTGAGACTGTATTGTCACAAAAGTACTCTAAGGATTTCTATTTTTTATTTTTTTATGAATAGTTTCAAGCCAGAAGAAGGCAAAACTAAGTTTTTTTTGTTATATTTTTTAATATTTTTCATTTTGTTAATTTTTAATAGTCATTGTACCAAAAGTTCCTTGATCTCGTAAGTGATACAAATCTTAATATATATATTTCTTGTGTGCGTGTGTATGTGACTGAACTCCTCCTAAACGACTGGACCGATTTTGATGAAATTTTTTGTGTGTGTTCGTGGAGATTCGAGAATGGTTTAGATTTACAAAAAAAAAAAAAAAAAAATGGAAAATTAGGGTAGGGTACGTAGGGTAGGGTAGGTAGGGTAGGGTAGGTAGGGTAGGGTAGGTAGGGTAGGGTAGGTAGGGTAGGGTAGGGTAGGTAGGGTAGGGTAGGTAGGGTAGGGTAGGTAGGGTAGGGTAGGTAGGGTAGGGTAGGTAGGGTAGGGTAGGTAGGGTAGGGTAGGTAGGGTAAGTAGGGTAGGTAGGGTAGGGTAGGGTAGGTAGGGTAGGGTAGGTAGGGTAGGGTAGGTAGGGTAGGGTAGGGTAGGTAGGGTAGGGTAGGGTAGGTAGGGTAGATGCATATTAGGTGTTTTTATGGCAAAACAAAGTTTGCCGGGTCAGCTAGTATAATTATAAATTCTTAAATCTGAGTTTTATTGCAACTCTCATTGTAATTCCTATTTAAAAATATGTCAACAGTTATATTCATTCTAGGTCCAAGACAAAATATATAATACCTACAACATAAATAGTACTCTACTTACACGTCTGTTAGACTACTCCTCAATATAATAGAAATAAAAATGGCACCTCAGTTGCAGAGGGTTAAGGAAGTATGGACATTTTGTGTAAAAACTGAGACTATTTACAAAAAAAAACTTGACCAATTATTGAAAACGTAATCTAGCATGTGTTACACCATTTTTGAATCCTTATTAAATGCGCCAATTTTTCATGTTACTTGCCAAACTAGCGTAGTACATTTTTTTTTCAGTACAGTCAGTTAAAGTTGGGCGAAATAGTAAATTTGAATAATTTGGTTTTGAAAAAGTTTAATTTTCTTCCAAGTAGGAGGAGTTGGCTTTGAATTTTAGGCAAAAATCTACACAAGCATTATTCAAGATTACATAATAATAAAAAAATTAGATAAATTATGGGATTTGTAGCAATTGGAGTTAAAGAACCATTACAGGGATTGATTTTTTTAGTAAATTTTAAAGTGACCATAAATTTTTAAAAACATGAGATAGATTTTTTTTAGTATTTTTCTGAGAACTGTTATAACTTGGTCTATCACCCATTTACGGCTTGACGTCGATTTCTGGGACACCCTGTATATGTACAAGTTTTTTCATAAGGCCTAATTAAAAAACGTCTTTAAAATAATATTAGTGCGGGCGCTGCTGAGAGAAATTTTATTCCAGAAATCAATAGATCGTTTTGCAATGTCCGTTATATAAATCTATTTGATAATAAATCCAACAGAACTTTACTTTCAAATAATGTTAAATCATAATTATTAAAAACTTTTGTTAATTAACTATTAATTTTAATAACTATAAAATGACTTTTGGTTTTGATGGTATTATCAAAAAATCATAAAATTTACAATGCCTATTCATATCAATCAATACAGTATTAATTCCATTCACAAATGGCTTGTTTAATAACTACAAAAAATAAAAGATTTAGATAAAATCAAGAAGTGTCTTAGTGTAATTGTTACTTTAACACATATAATGCCGTACTAACAAATGAACTAACTGTATTTTTTTTTTTTGTAAAATACGGCCATGGAATGTGAGGAATGTCTTAATTCACTATTTTCGTTACATTTTACATAATGTAATAGTGAAATAAATAAATAAATAATGGTGGCTGCCATATATGGCTGACGCGGCGCCACTGTAATAAAATTCTCAATGGGGCCGCGTCAGTCATTTTGTCAGCCATATGATTTCAAAAGCGCGCGAAACGAACGCGTCGCTCGCCGCCGCCGGCGCCATTTTGATTGTTTAGCAGCGTGTGTTTGCCCCCCGCGCGTCATTTGTCGCTGTGCATCGAAGAAGACTGCAGTAAATAGTTGTTCCGTTAGTGATTTAGCAAGTTATTTGTTACTGATTTGTGATTTTCAACAAAAAATGGAAGATTTTGATGATGATTTGGACTACGAACTATCGCAATTAGATTTAACAGAGTATAATCAAGAATGTAACACATTATCAAATAGTGATGCTACACAAGTATTTGACGTTGATCTCGATGATACAGTATCAATCGCACGGACCAAAAATCATCATCGATGGCAGATTTTATCCGACAGTGAAGATGATCAGATTCCCGTGTTACCAACCTCACGAAATACTGAAGTATGGTTCAATCCGTTGGGTAAGCAACCAAGTATTATTCCATATACTGAATGTCCTGGGCTTAAGCCATTTTCATTGCGATCCAGCATGAGTTCAGCTAAACCAGCAGAATTTTTTTTAATTATGAGCCGAAATCGATTTGAACTCATTTTGAGGATGTTGCACTTTGCCAATAATGAAATAAATCACAATAAGGACGACCGATTGTTTAAAGTTAGACACTTATTAGATATGCTAAATGCTAATTTTAAATGTCATTATACACCTAATCAAGAAATGTGTGTTGACGAAAGTCTAATCCCATTTCGTGGCCGCGTTATTTTTAGGCAATACAATAAAAATAAGCGACACAAATACGGGATAAAACTTTTTAAGCTGTGCTCAAACCCAGGATACACTGTAAAAGTGCAAGTTTATGCTGGCAAAAATTATGACAATGTCAATACTACACCGACTAATGTTGTCCTTGCCTTGTGTGACGATTATCTAAATAAAGGACATACGGTTTGCACAGATAATTGGTATACCAGTTTGGATCTGGCACGAAAACTACTAGCAGGACAAACTCATCTCATAGGCACACTTAGAAAAAATAGACGAGGTTTACCTCAAACAGTTGTCCAAACCAAACTGAAGACAGGAGAATTCTCAGCTCAAGAAAATGACGATGGAATAACAATTATGAAATGGAAAGACAAGCGGGATGTACTGCTGCTGTCTACTAAGCACTCCGTAAGTTTCAGAAGAATAACTAAAAAAGGAAAAGAAAAAATTAAACCGAAGATTGTGGTAGATTATAATCATGCAAAATCAGCGGTTGATCTGTCAGACCAAATGTCCTCTTACACGACCCCTCTTCGGAAGACAACGAAATGGCCCAAAAGATTGGCGATGGAGTTATTATTGAATACAGCGATTGTAAATTCATATATTTTATATAAATTAACAACCAAGAAGAAGCTCTCTGTCGTCCAGTTTAGAACTGCGTTGGTTGACTACCTCGTGCATACAGGAGTCTCGGAAACTAGTGCCTCCTCTAGACCTAGGCGAGTAAAGCATGAATTGAAGAAAAGACAAGGATTGGCCTCTGCCTGTCGTAAATATTGTGTGAGGTGTTATAAAGAACACTGTGCCCAATTTGGAAGAGTTCATGCTCGAAATAAAACTAAAAGAGTGGTAACATACTGCGAAGATTGCCCGAATGAGCCACACTATTCTATCAGCTGTTTCAATTTAGACCATAGATATGTTTGAGTTTAAACGTGTTTGAACATGATGATTGATGTAGATTTGATTTATTATTTTGCCAATGCCAACTTAAATATGAATAAAAGCAATTAACAGCTTCGCTGCCATCCACGCACCGGTGCGAGGGGCACTGCCGAAGTGGGGGGCCGAACACGCACCGGTGCGTGTTCGCGCCTAGTAAAGTTTAAAGAATCAGTGCAGTGCAGGCATACAGCTTGGTACGTTGTATTTAAAGCGGCACTATGCTTGAAATTTCAAAAATTCGTTACGTGTTTGTGGTTTTTTTGTATCTTGAACGGTTTTGTTTTTACGTGCTAGTAAAAAATAATAAAAAATGGACTGTGGAGAAGGCCCTTCTGGGTCGAAAAGGCGTCGAAAACAAGTTTTTACGCCTCTGGATGACAGTGATATAGAGGAGACACTGTACGATGACGATTCGGAGGACGACTATCAACCTGATGAGGAGGAGTCAGCATCAGACAGTGAAGGTGAGGTAAACCTATCAAATTTTATATTGCAACCTCCCAGACCCCGATTATCGTCATCTATAGCTCAGAATCAAGACCTAGAAACAAGCTCACCAACTGTATCAGGCACTGAAGAGCAAGTTCAGCATAACCAACCCTCTGAACTAAGCTCGATGACCGATTGGACCACAACAGGTGAAATGCTTAAGATTGATTTTACTAAATCAAACCAATTCTACGGCGAAGTTGCAGGAGTAAACCCTATAGATTATTTTAATTTCTTTTTCTCCGAAGATTTTTTGTCGATGATTTGTACAGAGACAAACGCTCAGGCACAGAGGTTACTAAATAATAGACCAATTAGGGAAACACCAGGCAGACGAAGAGATTTTTCGAGAATAACTGGATGGAAACCGATCATCGTCCCTGAGCTAAAAATATTTCTTGGTTTGCTATTCCACATGGGAACTATTCAACTCAGTCGTCTACAAGATTACTGGAAAAAAGACAAGTTATTTTCAATGCCTATTTTTGGACAACAAATGAGCAGGAATAGATTTCTCCTTATAATGAGATGTTTGCATTTTACGTCAGAGGAAGAGAGTGAAGACCCCCTGTTCAAAGTAAGAAGTATCATTGATTACTTCAACAACAAGATGACTGAATGTTACTATCCTGGAAAACAATTATCTCTTAATGAAAGTATGGTGTTGTGGAGAGGGCGTCTGAGTTTTCGCCAGTTTATAAAAAACAAACGCCACAAGTACGGCATCAAATTATATATGCTCACCGAACCAGATGGTTTGATATTAAAGTTCCGAGTGTATGCAGGTGGAAAAGATACAGAAGTCACCGGAAAAGGTCACGCTGAGAAAGTGGTAATGGAGCTACTTCAGGGGAAATTAAATAATGGCCATGAGATATATATGGATAATTATTATAATAGTTTCGGTTTGGCGAAGAAGCTGCTTGAAAACAACACCTATTGCACAGGGACTCTGCGAAAAGATTTGAAAGAAAATCCTCCCGAAGTAATGAAAAAAAAAATAAAAAAAGGGGAAAATTGCTCAATGTTTCGGGAAGGAGTTCATGTTGGCATGTGGAAAGACAAACGTGCTGTGTCATATATTACTACCCAGTATGAAGACAGAATGGTTCCAGTCGCAAATAAACGTGGTCAGGTTACTCAAAAGCCGGAAGCCATATCTAAGTATAATGATTATATGTCAGGAGTAGACAGGCAAGACCAGCTTTTGGCTTACTATCCTTGCGAAAGAAAAACTTTGCGTTGGTATATGAAAGTTGCCATCCACACATTCCAGCTTCTGTTCATCAATTCGATGAAAATTTATAATACGTATTCAGGGCAACCTAAATTGTCTCTGTATGATTACCGAATGAACATCATAAATGCGCTGCTGCCAGAAGATTTTACAGAAAATAGATTATCAAGTACTCAAAGAAGTCGAGTGTCAGGCAATACACATACAATAAAGAAAGCCACTGAAACTACTTCGAACGGGCGGCTCAAGCGAAAGCCATGCCGACAGTGCACCAAGAATAAGAAACGTTGTGACTCTCCTTGGTATTGTGAAACCTGTCCTGACAAACCTGGACTTTGTGTGCTGTGTTTCGATAATTACCACTCAGAACTTGGCCTGTAATAATCATTTTCTATGTTTGTTGATTGATAATTGTGTGTCATTACAATTAATACTTTTTTAATGTTTATTTTGAAGTTTTTTTTGATTAGCGATATGCAAGTAACAAATAAAAACCACTCTTAAATAAATGAATGTGAGTAGTGTATAATTGGGGGTTCTGGATCACTTGCTCTCCCCCAATCATACACTACTATAACATTTACACCTGTAGAGTAGAATTGATACAGTGATGGTGACACAATTTATGTGAAACAAATTTCATTCCCTGGCAGTATCTGGTAGCAATCAATATCTTCTAATGCAGGTAAAACTAACGCACGGGCTGTATCACTCTCCTGATAAAATAAATCTGCTGTTGCTGTCGATATACTACTCCCACTAGTCTTTGACGAACTCGCAATCGATTTTTCATTATCAACCTGTTTGTTGCTAACATTAACGAATGTGCGAAGAAGCTCACCAGACTCGCTTTTGAGTATAAGATACTTAGTATTTTTCAATTTAGATTTCTCTGGATCTTCCAACTTCTGGTAAAATAAATCTTCTGTTTGTGTTATAACATTATCCTGGTGTTTTAATTCACCTACATCCGATATTTTTTTTCTAGGGTGCATATCTTGAATATGTATTATCTCACCCCTAGCATTCTTGAAAATCATTTTACGAATGCCATCTAAATTAGATTTCGCTGAGTGAAACATTATAAATAACATCAATAAATGTAATTATTTATTTAAGAAATAAATTTAATATTGAACCTTTGCACTGTAATGTTCAAAGTTAAATTGCTGTGATGCACGACACCTCTGTAATATATACCCATAATTTGACTAATTTTGAAGTGCAATGTGACATCCTATACATATACACTTTAATAGGGTAAGTATTCCAAACACTTTTTTGTAATATAGTTTGTGCCCTTCACAGCGTTTAAATAAAAACATTTAGGAAAATGTATGGCATGTTGCGTCCAAGGATCATCATAAATCTCCCAATCTTCAATAACACCTCCGCATGAGAAACATGCTGCAATATCATTTATACTATTTCCATAATAAAAGAATCCTGCGTCAGCCATTTCCATCACTAATCTTTTCTTTTTATTAAGTGTCCCCCAGTAATAATTAAAAGAAAATTCACGCATTTTAAATGTGTTATACATGTCATATCGAGGTTTGTATTCATTTTGAGACATGTTTTATTGACTTTCTAATTCAATTAGATACAAACGTATAATGGTATGGTCCAGCTTTTGACAGCAACATATATAGACTGGACAGAAGTAGGAGGAAGGGAAAGAAAACTAAGATGCATTTCACCTAAATACAGAAATAAAAACAATAAAATATTTATTTTAGAATTTTATTGTCAACGCACCACTTATTTAAACACAATACATTTTTTAAAGCACATACAGAGTCATGATAAATACAGTTATATAAATCTTGAGAATATTTATATTGATCGTATAAGCTTATCAAACTTGAACATCCTTTATCTTCTAAATTGAATATATTACAATTACTATTTCCTAAAATATGCTTTAACCACAACACTTTTTCTAAACCCTTAACGTACATACATTTATCTCTTAAAATATCTATAACCAAATTCTGATAATTAGAATAGGGAACAAATCCTTCACACCAGCGTATCTTTCTGTTACGTTCAATCCAACTTACTTGTTTTTTTTCTTGCTTCGTTAATTTTGAAAATGGAAATGGTGGCTTAATTAAAAATATTTGTAATGTTTTATTATACAATATAGCGATTTCTTTTATTATAAATTCATTTGTTTCTGTTTTAAAGCCTTGAATATCCACAATAGCAATCATGATAACCTGCGCACGATGTTGCTGAGAGGTTTGTATTCTACAAGTCGATCGTTTATAATCAAACAATATGCAGTCGTCTTATCTGGTATTGCTGTAGAACATTCAATTTCCAACCTCACGTCCACTGGACCAGTTTTCAGGCTATCGTTTTGTCTTGAACAGTCTAATATAAAGAGAGGGGCTTTTTCTTTGAATTCCTTTAGGTCAAGCAACGGGTCTACTGGATAGTTGTAATACGACTGACGAAATTTCACAAACATTTCGTATAATATACTATATTTGTTCTCAGAAAACTTTAAACCTAAAGGTTCATAAGGATAATATTGTGAATTCAAAAAGAGCGTAACGTTTGTTACTTCACAATGATCGAATACTGAACTATCTTTAGTTTTATTATTTTTTCGATTAGTTTGTAAACAAAAAATTACATATCTGGGTTTTTCTAATTGTGAAGCAGTTTTAATAGACCAAGAATGCTTTGTTGTTTTAGGTAGTAATGGATACTCATATAAATCCCAATTTCTATACGCCATCTGAATAGGTTTATCTTTTTCTAAAT
Organism: Anorthoa munda; assembly: GCA_945859665.1. Taxonomy (NCBI): domain Eukaryota; kingdom Metazoa; phylum Arthropoda; class Insecta; order Lepidoptera; family Noctuidae; genus Anorthoa; species Anorthoa munda. Next base: position 29,660,125 of record OX243899.1, on the reverse strand, counting down.
GTTTTAAAAGTGACAGTCGTTCTCGGTCTGATACTTTTATGTGTGGCACCCTCCACTGAACTCTTTGCACATCTATTTGAAAATTAACAATATCATCAGTAAGGATAATGCTATTTAAATTAGTGTTACTTCTGTTCAGTATAAGTTCATGTTTACAATTTATCACTATTTTATTGTAATCCTCTGCAAACCCTAAAACTTTATTTAGTGGTATCACAGCACTAAAATGCCCATCACTTTGAAATCCCTCTAAACACCAACCCCATAGGGCAGCAACTTTATTTTCTGCTTCATTTAATGAGATGTATGATTTTATTGTTGACGTTATTCCAGAATTTTTTATGCGGTCTATTTCAATACCATTCATTTCGTATCTAATGTCTTGAAACAAAAACATAATAGGGTTGTTAGTGAACGTAACACTTTTCTTGATTGGATTCCCATCTTTACCGAAGAACTTCGCTTGTCCTTCGATGTAAATTGAACTGGCTGATGGTAGCACGTATATGTCTTGCTGGTGGATGGGAATTCTGATTTCATCGTTTTCTCTAAAGCTGCTATTGTAGGGATTGTATGAATGGACTTCATAACTTTCGATCGAAGTGTCAAAGTGCGGTAATTCAGCAATCTGTAGTATATTCATATTTTAAATCCTAGAGCTTTAAGAAAATCTTTATTTAGTTTAGTCAATTTCTTAACTTTTTTCTTGCGTCTTTGCACCTTAGCAATCGCAGAAGAACTAAGACGTTTTTCATTCGCTTGAGTGTTTTTATAATATACTATCATTTTGTTTTTCTTAAATGAAGACGTAACTCAACTTGTTTCTCTCCAAAGTTAACACAGTGGCCAAATTGATCTACAATCTTAACCGATATTGATGAAATTATATTTTTGTTTACTGGAAAGTAAATAACATTTTGCGGTATTTCCACACACTGATGACCTGGAGTAGTATCAGACACGAATTCGTGAATAAAATGAGTTGGTAATCCGTTGCAATACGAACTGTGAACAAGATCACATTCGATTTTGATTACAGACAGACCTCTGTTAATAATGGGGATATTTGGTGTTGATTGTAATACTGAAAAGTATATCAAACCGCACTCATATTGATCTGACAAATGCAGCGGTGGTTGAAAGTATGAAACCAATTCCGATTTATGTCCAGAGATGGTAACCGTAGTAGACATGCTTCTATACTGACTTCTTTCGGCAGATCCTGTTTATTTTATTCTTCCACTACACCAAAAATTCTTCAAAAAGTTTAAACAAAGATGTCCACAATTATAAGGGTGATCACGCTGAATATTATCATAATTATAATGAACTTTGGATCCCAAGTATTTTATAAATTCCTTTGGAGGCTTAAGATTTCCATAACTATCAAAATATTCAATATAATCATTGTATTTTGCATAGGCTACCCAATGAGAACCAAGATTTTTAGAGCTATCTAAATTTATAACACCGCATTCTTTTTTAAAAGGGTATTTAGGGAGCTTATCTCTCATAAAGACGCCTCTGAAATAGGGAATATTATTTCCATACTTCAAAATGTCTAAATTACTCAAGGCTCGATTGGGTAGCCGATATCTTAGTTTTTTTCTTTCGATACAAAAATTCCGAGTCCACCTTTATATGGTTTAAGGTGTAGTCCTTTTGCCATCTTGAATTCATTTATGGTTTTAGCAATACCAGCTGCACCGCCTGCTAAAGCTCCCACCGCAGATAAGCCCGCAAAAATCGGAATCAAAGGCAATACTCCACCAGTTTTTGGTATAGGAATAATACGAGGAAGTTTAACGGATGAATCATCAGCTAATTTTCTGGAAGCAGCCATAGCTAATTCTATTGCCACTTTCTTGCATTTCGGTTTTAATTTTTTGATATGTCTTTTCGTTTTTCTAATAACATTTTTAAATTTGTTTTTAAATGCTTTTTCAGGTTTAATTTTGGGAGAACACTTTTTGCTATCTTTTTTTAGGCCAAAACCAGTTTTGATTTTTGTTGCCATAGCGCTGCTTACTAAGCGTGCTGACAGTTTTTCTCCTACAGTCGCGTCTGAGGCAAGTGCTCGCTCTTTAGCCATATTTAACAAAACTAAATCTGCCTTGTGGCGATCCTTTAGGTTTGAAGACTTGTGATAGGCAATGTCGTGTTGTTTGCAATATTCGTCTAATTTATTAACACCTTTATCTCCACGCGTAAGCCTTTTAATTAATTTAGTGCCAGGCCCACAATAATTGTATCCCGGTAAATGTAACTCAAATGGTAAATGATTTATAATCCAATTGAGAAGACTACTCTCTTCAATACCCATCATAAGACTGAAACATTTGGACTGAACACTTAATAAATATTCGATTTATCAATCCAACTGTTTTCAGAAGAAGGAAAGCCTAACCATTTTACCAAAACCCTGTTTCCTTTCCTTCTAAGAACTTTTTCAACCAAATATACATTAGGATTTTTTGTCTTTTGAAGCTCTTGTACATAAAATGCCCCTAGAATGGGCTGGCCCCTGATTGCATCTTCAATTAAATAGGTGATAGGAGTTGTTTTTTGAATTTTTCGAATTTTAAATATTTCTGTCGACCAGTTGGGAGTATATCCTTTTTCAAATGTCCCCTTATACTTACTAATGCGTACATAATCACCCTCTTTAAACTTGCTTTTTATGCTATCGGTTTTTACCAGCCTGAAATATCTTTGTAATATGCGTTGTTTATTATTATTGTCCACGTTTGCGGGAATTTCATCAATTGTGCGATGATAGGTGTGATTGTATTCATAAATAACTTTATTAAGAGTATTATCGATCCAGTTATAGCTTCCTTTTAGACTAAATTCTTTATAAAGTTTAGACTTCAATGTTCTGATGAATCGCTCAACAATTGAAGCTTTTTTTGTTGAGAAGGTTGAATAATGATTAATATGATAAGATCTCACAAGTTTTTTAAATTTATCATTATAAAACTCTGCCCCATTATCAGTTTGCAGATTTTTAGGCATACGCCCTTTTTCCAATAAAATCTTGAAAGAATTGCATACAACATCTTTGGTCTTACTTTTCAAAGGAAAGATCCATGCATATTTTGAAAATGTATCAATAACAGCAAGAATAAATCGAAAAATTTTATTGTCTTTAGAAATTGATTGCATATCAATTAAGTCCGCTTGCCATAAATCATCTATATCTTTCATAATAACATGTCTTCGCGGAAAGTTTACCCTTGCATTTTTATGAATTTCGTTTACTACGTCGGCTTTACTCATATCTTTAATTCAGTATATCAACATTTGTCTTGAACCCACCATTGATACTGAATAAAAACCATAGTATCTCCACTATTTATTATTGAATTATGTCAGCTTCTTTTAATTCTTCAACTATCGATAAAATTTCATTATCATGATTGGTATTGCCAGCATCTCTCGAAGCTACTAATAATTTTAATCTCTCAACCAATTCATTGGGATCATCCCAATATATCAAGTCGGTGTTGTTTTTGTACTTCTTTAACTTTGGCAAGTTTCCTCCAAATTTAGTGTGAACAAGTTTATCATCGTTTGACAATTCGGAAAATAGGTGTTTGATTATTTTACAATATTTTATACCTTTGTCACCTCTTATTTGACCTTTAGGATTAAAATCTCTTTTATGTGCATTTGTATAATGTAACATATCCTTATAGACAAGTTTATCTTCACTCGATATTAACTTTAAATCAGGTTTTCTTCGGAGTAAAAGTTCTTTTAGACCAGCAGTTAAATTGTAAGCTTTTTCACCGATTTTAATTAAAATGGTGCTTTCGTTATTCAAACTATCAATTTTAGAAAATGATACTATTGAATTACCCATCAATAAAGTATTGTTTTCACTTCTAATTCCAAACGGTATACTAATACCATCATAAATACCAAAGATGTCATCACCTTCTAATGAAATTTCTAAATTATCAATCGATTCCTTTTTAGCATTTTGTTCGACTAATTGGGTAGATTTTATTTTTGGATCGTAATAGTCATTGAACTTTATAGATGAACTAGCATTATTTTCATCGGATTCGATTCCTTCAGAATTTTTTAGAGTTGTATTTTCATTTTTATTATTTTTTTCTGCAGATCTATTAGAATTAACTAAAGTCTGAAGAGGATCTGTCACCGGTTTTAGCATTTTATCAAGTGACAAGTTCATTGCATGTTCCTGATTTTTCATATGTTTTATTTTATTTTTTATGGAGTCAACAGACTTCATTAATTCCATTTTAATATTTTTCTCCATATTATGTAACCACAACTGTATTCAACTAAGAAAGGAATAACACTAGCAATGTTTTTGTATACAATTCATTTATATGTACATGTATTTGCTTTCATTCAAATTTAAAAAAAAAATCAAAATTCTGTCTGTACCTTCCATTATTTAATGATGAGTCTTTGTTAATAAGAAGAAAGTTGTAAGGGTTACTCCAAACACTTTTACAAATATCTTTGAACTGATTCCACGGTACATCAGAGTTGACATGTTCTTCATAGATGTGCTTTAAGTTCACATCATCTTGTTTAAATATTATAAGAAAGTTAGCATTATCGCGTAACAACTGTTTCGGGATTTTTGAGTAGGTTTGCGATAAATAAAAGCAATCAATTAGCTTATGTCTACCCATACAGAAATAATTGCGGATATTTGTTTGATTTTCACATACAACATCATCAAATATAAATACAGAATTTGGTAAAGCTTCATTCGGAGATATGACATCTTTATCGTCATTGAACTCATGAAATTTTATCTGAGGCACTCTTCTTAATACTTCCCGTAAAAAACAATATTTTGGTTGAAAATTAGTCTTCGAGTAAAGGTAAAGGTTTTGAAATTTGAGCCCATTTTCATGCAGTAACAAACTGATCACAACGTTTGTTTTACCACAATTTGAGGGACCGCAAATTATACAACGAATCGTATTTGGCAACAAAGCGCTATGTCTAATCTCTTTAGAAGACTCACCAAGATTTATATTTTTAACGTTAAGTGATATGGGTTGTTTGATCAACTTCATCTTGTCAATTAATTTAATTATTAACTAACATAAACTTATATACTTTATTTGGGGCTATCTTTAGCCTTGTCCCAACAGGAATGGTTCTAGTCTCATCTTACAAGATAGGTATGTATATTTAAGAGCTACGTAATGATCCATATTACTCATCGCAAATCAAATAATTTTTGCACGTATTATAAAAATAAGCGATCACTTCACAGCTGGTGTTCTATGCATAAGGAGGTCGTTTTGTTAACGATTTTATATTTTCAAGGTAAGGTTTTTTTTTAATTTAATTAATTAATTATTTAAACAAATAATAATAATTATGTAATGCATCTCTTTTTTTACAGAATTATGTCATACTCACCATCGTACAGCCCCGTTGTAGATATGGCCGCCCCACAAAATTTAGCGGTATGTAACTAATAAGATTATCTTAAATCAAACATTAAATCCATAGTTCATGCTGTTTAGTTATAATATTCTTGGTATTCTTTCAGAATGCGATAGAAGACTCAGACCCTGTCACCAATCCGTTTTACTATGCTCAAGATGGGGAGAGCTGGTATGCGGAAGTAGCAGCTAAAACATGTGAGGAGAGTCGAAAGAAAAAAATTGAGGAACGAAGATTGAAGAAGAAAAAAAGTAAATCTTTTAAAAACTCTTCTTTTATCATGCGTAAGGAGCAAGGACGTGTTCACCAGTTAATAAAAATTATGGTCTTTGATTTGGAAGGCCGTGATATGGAAGAAATAGACACTGAAACTGATAATGCGAGTGTGAATGTGCAGTATTTAGTGACAAGTGATTATGACGATATTGTTGACAAAACTGATCATTTAGTAAGTAAAATAGTGCAAAAGTTAAGCAAATCTAATGTATAATGTTTTATTATTGTTGGTGACTGTAATAAGGTTGATAATTGTTTGGCTAGGTTTTTTAGGAATGAAATGCGTGCTTTCTTGACAACACCTTTAATGCGACTAAAAAATATGAACATAGGTTTACGTCTTTATACAACATACCGGCCCCCAAAGGACTATCATGTCCTTTTAACAAAATAAACTAACATGCAAAATCGTATCAATAACAAAGGCTGGTATGCTAACTTTATTATAAAGGTAGATCCAACTTCATGGATTAATAAACATTAGTAACTAAGACAAGTAGTTAACTATTCAATTTCACAGATAAGTATACATGTTATATTAAGTGTTTTTAACAGGTACGAGTGTAATACGAAAACAGTGCAAAGTAAGGTAAGTAAATTATTAGAAATTTTAAGAATCGTCATTACAGTCCACAGGTAAGTGACACAATTTAGTAATGCATCTTTTGATGACACTGTCTCCACTTTTTACACTATAGACTCTGGTCAGACCATCTGGTCCAGGGTGTTTTTCGATTATTCTTCCTAATTGCCATTTGCCAGGTGGTAAGTTGTCTGTTTTTATAAGTACTATTTGTCCCTTTTCTAATTCTGTCTCTCGTTTTATCCATTTAGGTCTTTGCTGCAGACGTGTTAAATATTCCATTTGCCATTTTTTCCAGAAATCTCCCACAAGTTTCTGCATGTGCTGCCAACGTGAAAGGTAAGTGAATTTTATATTTTCTAGGCTTGGATGTGGCACTACAATTGGAGATTCTCCAATGAGAAAGTGACCTGGAGTTAGCATTTCCATTGCATCAATATCTGACTCGTCTGCAGGTGTGAGCGGGCGGGAGTTTAAGCAGGCTTCAATCTGACATAATAAGGTTGTCATTTCTTCGAAGGTTAAATTAGTCGTAAGTACTCTCTTTAAGTGGTGTTTAATGGATTTAACCCCTGCCTCCCAGAGACCGCCGAAGTGCGGACTGTACGCAGGTATGAAATGCCATTGGGTTCCATCCTTTGCTAGTGAGTCTGCTACGTCTCTTGGGAGCTCACATTGCGCGTCTTTTAATGCAGATATGAGATCCTTACTACTGCCAACAAAGTTCCTGCCTTGATCGCTCCATAAGTGGGCGCATTTGCCTCGTCTAGATGTAAATCTTTTAAATGCACCAATAAACGCTTCCGCCGTTAAATTGCCAACCAATTCAAGGTGTATTGCTTTGACTGCCATACAGATAAAAATGGCAATATATGCTTTGTTGGTTCTAGCTCCTCTCCCTTTTGATATCAATACTTGAAATGGCCCTGCAAAATCGACTCCACTATGAAGGAATGGTCTGGCTGGAGTAACGCGCTCTTTTGGTAAATCACCCATTAGTTGTCTTTTTGCTGTGGCACCATGTTTAGCACACACCAGACATTGTCGGATACATGCCTTCACGACGTCTTTGGCTCGGACTATCCAGTATCTGGATCTAATATAGGCCAACATCAATTGCGCCCCTCCATGAAGTGTCTCTGCGTGTGCATTCTTCACAATCAATCGAGTCAATTCGCTTTTGTTTCCAAGTATGATTGGGTGTTTACTTTCAAATGCAATATCTGCATTTCTCAATCTTCCTCCTACTCTTATGACTTCATTGGTATCTAAATAGGGGTTCAACGATTTCAAAGGGCTTCTTTTCTTTACTTCATTTCCGTTTTTTAGTTGTTTAATTTCCTCTTCAAAATCATTTTCTTGTGCAATTTTAATACATCTATGTAGTGACTCTTCTAGTTCTTTTGTTGTGATATGTTTCTCGGATTCAGAAATAACTATGTTGTTTTTATAATGTAGGAATCTTCGACAGTAGCAGATGACTGTAAGCAATTCCTTTAAATTATTGAAACTTTTAAACTGTTCTGTCATTGTTGTGTAATCATTGTCCATGTTATTAAGTTTTAAGTTTGTTTGTAACTCTTTGATTGTTTTCTTTTCTTCATCGGTTTGTGTGTTATCCAGCCGACTAAATTTGATTTCTTCCGTGCTCAGCCAACTTGGCCCCTTCCACCAGAAATTACAGTCCTTTAATTCTTCTACTGGTAGCCCTCGAGAAGCAATATCGGCGGGATTTTCATTGGATAACACGTGATACCATTGATTGCAGTTTATATTGTCCAATATCTCCACCACCCGGTTCGCCACAAAAGTCTTCCACCTGGACGGCTCACCAGACAACCACGCCAAGACTATTGACGAATCTGTCCAAGCGAAGGTTTGTGATTTAGGTATTTTCATTGCTTTACCTACATGGTTTAACAGTTGTGATAACAGTAATGCTCCACACAATTCGAGTCGGGGAATAGAAATAGTTTTTAATGGAGCAACTCGTGTTCTAGCTGCCATCAGATTGGTATGAATTTCACCGTTGGGGCAAGTTACTCTCACGTACACAACCGCTGCGTAAGCACGTGATGATGCATCGCTGAATCCATGCAACTGTATGCATTCTTTGTTTTCGGCTGTTGTGTGTATCCATCTATCAACACAAATATCGTTAATAAGCTCAAAATCTGACTTTATGTGTAACCATTCATTTTCTAAATCCTTACTAATTTTATCATCCCAGCTGATTTGTTCAAGCCAGAGTTTTTGCATAAGTAACTTAGCTGTAATTATGCTGGGGGACAACCATCCCAAAGGATCATATAATTTTTGCACATCTGAGAAAATGCTTCGTTTGGTTGTGTCCCCTTCCCCAGGTTTCAAGGTAAATTTGTATTCAAATTTATTTGTTTTCAGGTTCCAAAGGATTCCCAGCGCCTTCACCTTTCCAGCGGTATTCAAATCAAGGAGTGCATTTTGAGATCTCTCGTCTGGTGGTATGGATTTCATGAAATCCACATTGTTTGAAGACCATTTTTTTAACACGAAACCGCCCTTTTTCATTAACTCTTTCAGTTGGTGACTGGCTTCAACAGCCGTTTCTAGCGTGTTCGTTCCAGACAAGAGATCGTCGACGTAAAAATCTGACATCATTTGCGCAGCGATAGGATAATTTTGACCCTCATCGGTCGCCAGCTGGAGTAAGGTTCTGCATGCTAAGTAGGGTGCTGGAGCTGTGCCAAACGTTACGGTAAGTAAACGGTAGTCTTTGACAGGTTCGGACGGATCTTTTCTCCAAAGGATACGTTGAAAATCCGTTTGGGTTTTGGACAGCCCTACCATTCTATACATTTTTTCAATGTCGGCTACAAAGCAAACGGCGTGCATCCTCCATCTCATTATAATGCTGCGAAGGTCGTCTTGAATTAAAGGTCCAACTAGTAATTCGTCATTAAGTGAGATGTTATTGGAACCTTTGCAGGAAGCATCGTAGACAACTCTTGTTTTGGTAGTCTCTTTATCACTTCGGACAACTGCATGGTGAGGTAAGTATACAGCTTTCTTTGTGTTTAATTCTTCTGCAGGTACTTCTTCCAGGTGATTTAGCTTTACATAATCTTCTATAACTTTCTCGTATGCCTCTTTTAAGTCTGGTTGTTTTGTAAATTTTCTTTCTAATTGTAACAATCGACGCATTGCAATTTCTCGTGTATTACCGTCTGGTGATTTAGGGTTTTGTGTTTTGAAAGGTAAGGTAACGACGTATCTACCTTCTTCATTCCTTGTATATGTTCTTTTGTAAATATCTTCACATAACTGCTCTTCTTGTGTATATTTTCTTTTCGTTTCAGTGTCTATTTCCCAGAGTGTTTTTAACATATTATCCATATCTACTTGATGGTGCATAACAAGAAAAGAGTTGTCTTCATTTTTGTTTTGTATCTCTCCAAATAAAATCCAACCCAGGCTGGTTCGTTGTGCGCATGGTGTGCCCGGTGGACCTTTGATTAGCTCCGGTTGTAGAATGTCTGCATATTCCCTCACTCCTAGCAGAAGATCGATCGATCCTGGTAAATGGTAAGTCGGATCTGCCAGGTTTAGACATTGTAGATGCTTAATATCATTGTATACAGCTAGTTTTGGTAACTTAGTGGTCAGCTGTTTATTCATCACATAGGCTTGTATGTTAAGACAGAAGTTGTCTTCTACTCTTGATATAACCTGTAGCTGAACCACTTGCTTGACATCTGTTTTAGTGGAGCCCACTCCGATCACGCTGCCTCTCCCTGATTGCCTTTTGAGTTTCAGAAGCTGAGCCGCCTTCTCACTGATGAAGCATGCTTGCGATCCTTGGTCGATAAGTGCTCTTAGTACAATGGTGTGTCCTTCTTTATTCTTACATTTCACCATTGCAGTTGCTAACAGTGCTGTCACCTGTCTATTGTTGCATTGTGCCGCCATTGTTATTGTTGTGTTCTCTTCTGTGGTATGATTCACAGACACACTTGACGTTGTAGTTGCTGTCTCATTCTGTGTCTTTGAAACGTCTTCTTTTTTCTCGTGAAGAAGAGAATGATGTCGCTTGTTGCAGATGCGGCAGTTAATAGGGACTCGGCATCTGAACACTGCGTGCCCTGGTAACAAACAATTATAGCACAATCTATTTTTTTTCACATACTCATTCCTATCTTTGACATTCATGTCCGTAAACTGCTTACAATGACACAATGTATGTTGTTCTTCGCACTTAATACACGTTTTTTCAGTTGACGTAGTAGCAGTAGCAGCAAATGATTTTTCCCTAGATTTTTCCCGTGCAGGTGCAGCTATTGCTGGTGACACTAGCTCAAGAGTGCGAAACTTCGACTCGAGGAACTTCTTCAGGCTCTTCCATGAAGGTAATTCGTCTAAATTTTCTTGATATGAATACTCCTCCCAGTTTTTTGTGAGTTTCTTGGTCCAATTTCTGTACAACAAGAAATATTATCATAGGATCCCAAGAATCCGTGGAAACTGACATATTATTGAGGTTATTAATGCACTCATGAGTTGTGTCTAACAATGATTTTAATAGACTGGCACTCTGCGTTAACTACGCAGACTTTTCTTTGATTAAACAAACGTTTAATAACCGCGTTCACTATGAGTCGTTTGTTTCCATACCTTTGTTTCAGTGCGGTCCAGGCTTGCGAGTAATTGCTTTCCGTTATCTGAATGTGTTTCAATAGCGCCTCTGCTTCGCCACCAATGCTAGACTTCAAATAGTGTAGTTTTTGTACGTCGCTTATTGATGTATTTTTGTGAACTAATGACGTAAACAAATCGTGAAAAGAGGTCCATTCTTAGTACCGTCCCGTAAATTTTGGCAGTTCTATGTTCGGCAATCTAAGTTGTGATGTAAATGATCCTGACGCTTCATATGCACCTGAGCTGCGTGACGGACTGGCATCCGAAAATTGTAAACATAAATCTTTCAGGTCCGCTTGCATAGATAAATAAAGATCTTCGCATAAATAGTAATCTTCGTTCACAAAATAGCTCATTGTATTTCTATTTTCGCGTGTCGTACTTTTTATTAATTCTTGGTGAGTGGTGGTAAAATTCTTCCAATATTCTTCTAGACATTTCATTCTTGTTTCAACATATCCTCGCGTCAATCTCTGTTTAGGACATTTCTTCAAGTTTATTTGTGTTTTTTGTAATATTTTTGCAACTTCTTCTAACACTCCAAGCAATTGTTCAGACTGAGACATCTTTTATAAAACACAAATATTCTTCAAAACAACGTTATGTTACGATGCGAAGATTCGTTTATAATAATATTGTAAAAAACTTGCACAAAACTCAGCTAATGGCTCGCTTCTTATCTAAGGAATGCGGCAGTCCTTTGTTCTCTCGACGCTCGAACACGATCACTACGGTGCACTATAATCCGGCTCGATTTCGACCATATGGTGACTGTAATAAGGTTGATAATTGTTTGGCTAGGTTTTTTAGGAATGAAATGCGTGCTTTCTTGACAACACCTTTAATGCGACTAAAAAATATGAACATAGGTTTACGTCTTTATACAACAATTGTAAAAAGTTAATTTAGTTATTATTTGAATGTATTCTTGGTAAAGCAAAATAAATGTTTAAATTTAGTTAAAAATTAAGTTCGCCTACAGATAGACCTTAAATGCAGTTCATATGTTATTGTTTAATTAAATGTGTAATAATAAATTAAAATTGATTCTACATAATGTGTTTTAATCGCCTAATAAATTAGAACAGATGATACTTCTTATTAATAAACACTGCATATAGTTATGACAAACTTATATAAATAAAAACTATGACATCATCTATGCATAGTGTTTATAAATAAGAGATAAAATCTTTCGGAAAGGGAAAACAAAAAAACAAATGAATATAGATTATACATTTATTGATTATACGATTATAGTTACATTCATTTTATGAATATAGATTATACATTTATTGATTATATGATTATAGTTACATTCATTTTTTTACATTTTTTATTCGATTATTTATGTTGATGCAAGGCTAACTTAAACATTAAAAATATTAACTTAAAGCTCATTTTTAACAGTTAAATGTGGCTTAGCATAGCTTTGCATCGACATGTACATATTACATATACACATTTAAAATTGTAAGTAGCTTTTATATCTTACAATATAGGTTTAGCTCAGTAGAACAAATAGAGTACTAAAGTATTGAACTATAATGTCCCCAAGGTAAAGTGTTGAAACAATCCTCAATTCTCTGCCTTTTATCGTCATCACTATTAAGTATGAGCTTATTTATTTTTTGTGTAAAAATTTGATGATTTTTAGATCTTATAACATACATATCATCTCGTAGGTTATCATTAAACATTAATGCCCTTTTATATTTTTCAATATCCAATTTTTTTGTTATTGGCTTTGTTACTCCCTTTGCTTTCTTTATAGTTTTATTTTCAGTGCGTACACAATACAACTTAGCTCGTAAACCTACAAATTCTGAAATAATCTCTCCACCCAATTCGTCTTTGAAATAGCCGGGCATTCGCATATTGGCTTTAGGTAACCCATATATATTGTTATCCTCAAAATTGCTTGTGTCAAAATAACGAATATTGTTTTTCATATCCTCATAAAAATCATCAGTTTTTACAAAATAAAGCAAACTGTCAGTATCAGTATAACATAATATTACATTGTTTCCATATTTTTTTTTAATTACAGAATAATGAAAATTGTATATATGTGTTTTAGAAATTTCAAGAATAGAAAATCCGATATAAATAGGACGATCTAATATAACTTTTGTCTTATTTAATTGAATAGCTACTAAACTTTCGGATAAAATTGACAAATCTTTAAAATGTGGTGCGCTAATATACCTTTCAGCACCAAACAATTTGTTGGTTGTATTTAACTTATCTTTCCATAATTTTACGAGCCTAACATCAACTTGTTTCCGTTTGTTTTCAATTGTTTTCCCAAAAATAGAATTGTTTTGTTTCTTAAAAAAATCTTTTTCAAAATCAGATTTAGCTTTTTGTCTGAGAGAAGTATTTAATACTATATAAGGTTTTAAAAAGTTATCTTGATAGAATGATAATATTTTATATATTTTCAGCAATATTAAACCATTTTCTAAGCACTCTTGTAAATGTGCATAATGGATAACAAAGTGATGTTTGCTGTATAAATTTGCAATTAACTTTTTACACTTGCTTTGCATAGGAGAATATTTTTCGGCAGCAAATGGTAGATCCGAATGAGCATTATGAATGTTAGGGGGGTAATATAAATCTACCTCTAAAATGTATCCTTCATAACCGTTTTTGTTAACATCATTTATATTGAACTTATTTATTTCATTATCACTAAGAAATCGGAAGTTACGCATTGGAAGTTTCTGCATCATTGCAAAGCCGTATAAATTCACACAGTCAAGATAAATAAGGTATGTGCTTGCCTTGTCCTTATTATACGATGATTGATATTTGTTATTAGCTTTGGCATATCTTAATGAACATTGGGCAAGGCCTCCCCGAATTCCATTTTCTAGCATTTGGTACATTTCTACATCCGATATTAAATCAAGCTCTACTTTAGTGTACAATAGCATAGCATCCCAACTTAACGATGGTGATGAAACATAATAGCAAGGATCTAAATTATAATAAAGTAAACTCATTTCTCGAAACTTTTCGAAAATATCGCATAATAACAGTACATCACATTTTAAATAAAGGTCTGTATACTCTCCCAAATTTTTTATTTTAAAAGTTTGCCATACGTTTAAAGCATGTTGATAATCTTCAATTGAAATATTTTCTCCCGTTAGTTTACTGAAAAATTTTGACTGTTCAGGCAGCTGCGTTTCATTATATTTTTCCCATTTGTCTACATAGTCATAACAATATACGCCTTTTCTACACGCTAAATTAAATAAACGATCATGATTGAAAAACAAGCGCATGTTTAGAAAATCATCCGAGTGCAACGTTTTTACCAATTTATCTAAACTAGTACTTAAAAAGTTAAACGAATCAATAAATTTCAACTGAACTATATTTTTATTATCGATAGGTATGAATTTTGTAAACGATATGTACTTTTCTTTTGATTTAGGAATTAAAGTAATTTTGCCAATTATATCAGACAGCTCTTTTATAAATAAATGGCAATCATATCCAGATAGATTATGAAAAATTATAGGTATGTATTGACATTGTTTCAAATTTAAATTACAAGCATTGTGTGCAGGACCTCTATATTTACCTGTGAAATGATCATGATCTTTAACTTTTTTATCATTTTGTACAAACTTGGTTTTACATATGTGGCATAATTGAGCTGTTTTAAATGAGTTTAACTCATCAGAAGTAAGAGGCAGCATTGGCTGTTTATTTTGTAAAATTGTATACAACCTTTCTACGTCATTTGTAATGGTTTTAACAAATGTTTGTGCACAGTTTGGACCTCTATAACTAACAAAATCATTTAATTCAGGTTTAGATTTACAACAAATATAATAAGCATACGATGATGCTTGATGTGACTGTACAGATTCAGTAAAAAGAGATATATTTTTGTCTGAGTATTTGCAAAGCAAACTTTCAAAATCTCCGTATATTACAATTGGAATTCTCTGGGTTCTCTCAATGTTTGAAAATTGTAATTTGCTATGTTCAGTGGGCAAAACTGTTTTTATTCTACCACAATTGTGATTTAATAATTTATCTTCATTGTCATAATACAAAAAACACTCATCACATAAAAATACTTTAGATTTATGTTTGGTTAATTGTCGGTGCACAAGGCGACTAAAGTTTTTTATTAAACAAAAATGTGCTTTACCATCTTTAGTTATATACAATAGATTGACATGTGTAAGCTTTCGTTCACGCGTTAAATATAGAGGACCCGTTACATGATTATTAGCTTCAAGACCATAAACATTCACACTTATAGAAGGATTATTTTTCTCAAAGATTTTAATATCAGTGAAACTTGGTGGAAAAGACATATCATTTATGTTTAAAAGCAACGTATAGTGTGGGTACGATTTCATTCTATTAGCATTCACTCTTTTCGGAAACATATGAGCAATAATACACCACAAAAAACAATTATTGTCATTGTTGCGTATATTCAAACATGACTTTGTGTTTTTTATAACCGCAGGCAATTCTAAATATGTTCCAGCTCTTAAAGGATTGTACTTATTTATGTTTATTTCCAAATGGTTTATACAATTAATAGCCCAACCAGATTCAGCAAGTTCAAACTCTAAACATTTAGATATTAATTTTTCAGAGCATTTCAAATACATATTATAAATATTTGTGTTCGGAACTGCTATCATATATTTAGTGTTGAAAGATTTCATAGAGCTTTCATTATTTTTTGGCAAATTGTATGACACAAATAATTCAAAATTAACTTTAATTGCTTTATGTTTTTGAATCATAAGATTGATAACTTCACATACAGATTTTGAAATTTGATTTAAAAACGTTTCTGGAATTATTGTATCTTCACTAGATTTAAGTGGATTCACTTTGTAACTTATGATTCTATTTTTAAACGCAGTAGCAATAATTTGAATATTTTCGAATTCAGAGCAGAGTAATCGATTAGATTTATGAATATTTGTTCTACTGTGTGCTGTTAATTTTGATACATAAATATTACAGTCTTTACAAAAAAACATGTTCATTTAACTTATCTTAAATTTTACAAAAAAAGCTTTTTTTTACTAAATGTACTTGTATTTTTATTACAGTTATTCGATTCTTTATATTTTTTATAACAGTAATTCAATTTTTATTTAACAGATGGTAAATTCTCATTTTAAAATTTCTTAGTTTTTAATATCTTATTTCGGGTTTTTAAATTTCTTGGTTTTTAATATCTTATTTCGGGTTTTTAAATTTCTTATTTTTCAATTTCGATTTACATCGAAACTCTGAAAAAAAGGTACATGTATTAAAATTATTATTCTAAATCAAATAAATGTTCACATATTTCTTTATAAAGACTGTATCTAATATAAAATCAGTTTGTAAAAATATGTAAAAGAGATTAAATAGATTTATATAAAAAAAGGTTAAACAATTTATATTAAAGTTATTCGCAAATTACAAAAAACTTGCACATAAAGAGAGCATAGAAACTGAATAAAATTAATTTTAATTTAATTTAAGGTTTACTGTATAGAACAGGCTGAATTTCTTTAAACTCTTCCTTTCCAGTATTCACAAGGTGTGTTAAAGCCTTCCACACAACATTATCTTTATCGGTCGATAATTTTAACGTTACAAGAGATTGTTTCCAACGCTCGTTTGGGGCAAGCTTTTCCACTTCGTTTGTATTATAAACCCTTATTTCAAAATAATACTTTCCAACCCTGCCCGGGTCTGATTGAAAGGTATAACCATCAGCCACTCGCTGACTGATGCAGCTCTTCAGTGTGGCAGCACGGACCAGCGGTCGAGATGATTCCTCCTGAAATACATAAGATAACTAGTTTTAATAAATAATAATAAAACGCAAGGGGACCACGTCGATTAATCTACCTTTATAATAATTATAAATAATCTTTTAGAAAAGTCTATTTAAACGCGTGGACCTGCGAGTAGTTGAAGTAGTAGAGTAGCAAATAAGTATACTTTAATGGAGAAAATCGCACACTGCAAAAACATTGATAGTTTATGAATGTTTCTAAATGAAATGGAAATTTAACGTTTGAAAAAAATCTTACCTCAGAGTCTGAAACGATGGAAATCCGTTTTCTTTTTGGAGCTAGCGTTGTAGCAACTGCAAGCCCGTCGCTATCAGACTCTGATTCTGAAGCGAAAGGGCTTTTAGAAAGCAAAGCCTTCTTCTTCCGAGACACTTTTTTATCTCTCTTCACAGCTTTTTTTTTGAGCTGCCCCCGGTTTTTTCTTTTGTTGCTCGAGAAGTTGAAGGCGCGGAGTCCTCTTCTTCAACCCAAAAAGGATTATTCATCGACTGTGCCCTGAAATCATTGTTAAAATGCAATGAATAATTTTTGTTACCAACATTTCGAGCAACATGAAACAACAGCATCTGTATTCTTCAAAGGGTTAGATAAAGAGGTGGGGTTAGGCCTCCCCTACTTTTACAGGAACTTTTTGAAATCTCATGGAATAGGGAATAATATATTTACAGTATCAGACAAAAAAAACCTTAAGAATCGAACCCAGGTCTTATGTTTATTGCATGATAGAGCAACGAAGCAAGAATTGTTAAAAGTTTGTAAAAATATTAATATTATTATGAAACTACAAATACAGTACCTAAAAGTACAGTAGTTTTAAAATATTAAACTAATATATTGTCTTAACTTAATTGATTAAGTTCAGTCCTAATACTTGTAATTAAACCGTCGTATAAATCGAAGAAAAATGATTAAGGGTCGATTTTTCAATAGTCAGTTACGTTTTACCTGAGGTATAAAAATGGTGGCTTGACAGCTTTTGTATAGATAATAATGTCAAAATGTCTTATTTATTCTTCAGTTAAAAATTACCTGGCTATTGCAAAATCGCTTATAAGAAAATATAATACTCACATACTTTGTATCAGCAACACTTGAGAACAACCACAAACAAATTTAAACTCACTGTTCGGTGAAACGCACTTCAGCACAACAATGACAAAAATAAAAGGAATAATATCTCAGATGCTTATTTTATAGACCTGAATCCTAAAGCCTTAGTCATATGTTAGTTTCCAACAAAAATTGCTTCGAATATTTAATAAAAACAATATTTGTTATTAGAATTTCATCTCTATCACCTGAGCACTTAAAGTAGATTTTTATTTTATTCATTTCTCATATTGAAATCACAATGTGAATGCTTCCGAATACTCTAGTTAAAGAAAGTGTTTTCGCAGCACTTTATCCTTATTAGAGTTTTTGGAGACAACTGGAGACGAAAATCGTAAAAGGAATGAGGTGTCAATTAACTCTGGCTGATTACATACAAACATTATAAGAAACCAATAAAATTAGAGCTCTGATAGTTATTTGTCTTGTATGCAAAAATGTCGCCTTATTCTTTAAGCTCTCAAGTTGTAAAGACTGTGCTAGATATAGCTATCCTGCTCATTTTAATGGTAATGGAAAGAAGTGGCAATGGATTTCAACATTATTATTTGTTATAGAATTCGTATTATGATATTACAGAATTAGGCTGGGTGAATATTGAATGTTGGGAAATAAAACAAACAGAATTTTATTTTTTAATATTTTAATTAAAATAGTAGATAATTACCTAATCTTCCAAGAAATAATTCCTTACCTAATGTAATATCTATATTAAGTTGTGTAATCATAGGACAAAGTGGTCCAATATTTTATCACATCTTTGATAACACATTGGCTAAGAGCTCGATTCGCTACATCACAATGCAAATAGTAGGTTTAATAGATGTTGCAATTAGTCCAACAAAGTGTTGCGGGTTCGATTCCCACACGGAACAAATGCACATCTGTTCCGGTTTGGATTTTTGTTTTTATGATTTTTACTAGCTTTTCATATAGTTTGTTCCCTCCACGGTGTTTAAATAAAAACGTTTAGGAAAATGTATACCATATGTTGCATCCAAGGATCATCGTAAATCTTCCAATCTGAAAAGCGATCCAGTAATTTTGCCATATTTTCGACGACACGTTTGGCGCTTTGAATAAGAGCTCGACTCGCTGCATCACAATGTAAATATTAGTATATAAGCTACTAAATGCGTCAAGTGTCGCGGGTTCGATTCCCGCACGGAACAAATAAGTATTTGTTCCGGTCTGGATTTTGTTTTCATGTTTTATATTTTGTCATTATTTAATTGAATATAAATAATAATATTATTATATAGAATTTATCGGGCGCAAATCTAAACACCTCGCATTAAGAATTATTTTATAGAACATAAATAACACTTGGACTTGGAAATCGAACTGGATGCCTCATGCTCGGCAATCGCAAAATTGAAATCGCTAGACCAATGAACGAACTACATATTATGCAAGTAAATTGTTGAACTACTAATTGATGCACTCTGCATTGTTCTACCTATGAATATCATAGGTACTTTCGTCAAGTAATAAAATGTAGAGACATAAGTTGATCAACGAGTCGAACTTGATATTATTGTTTATAAACTTGAAGTACACATCGCACCGTTGATTAGGACGTTTTGCATGACAACCACTCCGACTGGTAAAAACAAACCTGTATCAAGCTGTCCACGATCCACTTTGAATGAAACACAATACTCAATCTATATTAAGAACTATATCGCAGATCGCATTAGTAGCGTATGATTGGGGAGTTCTGGATCACGCGCTCGAGCAAAGCGAGAGCAAGTGATCCAGAACCCCCAATTATACACTACTAATGTGTATTATTCGTAATTAACGAAAAATCTTGCAATAAACTGATAACGCACCCGTGCGTTGTTCGGCACTGGTAATGAAAATTTCATTCCCAGTGCCGAGCACGCACAGGTGCGTGCTGGATGTTTAAATACTGTAAACACATTTGGCTTTACGAATGAATTTCTATCCTGTGGGTGGCAGCGAACCTGTTAAAACATTTACCTATAAATTTTATTTGCAAAAACCAACTATTTTTGTAATCACTCTTTTGTTTTCGAAACTTCCACTAACAAACTTGATATTTCTCAAAATGTAAGTAAAAGTATCAATGCCATCATTATAGTTATAATTTACCAGGCCTTGTCAACCATACTACATACAGTTTAACATCAAAAACGTGGCTGACGACGAAAAATCGCGCTTTCAAAACAAGCATATTCCGTCAGCCACATATGGCTGACACGGCCCAATTGGTTTGGAAAATGTCAGCCATCATTATATGTGTTAAATAAATCTAAGAAATTATGTCAGGCAGATTATATTAATCAGCTACTGTATAAGTTTAATATGAGTAGAAGCAAAACTATTCAAACTCCATTTGAGAGTAAGCTACATGTATTTAAAGCCTCATTTTGTTTCCACTAATTTCTTTACAATTCACGTCGACAGAATTGATCACGAAAGTGTGTGCAAATGCATGTTCTGGTTAACCTCTATTTTAATTTAAATAACGAAGACATATACATCATTTATAAGGTTTTCACCAGTATGTACACGAATATGCTTTTTTAAAAGACTATTTTGAATAAAACTACTCTGAAAATTTACAAATTTGTAAGGTTTTTCCCCAGTGTGTACACAAATATGCTTTGCTAAATAACCGATATTTTTAAATTCTACGTTGGCGTAAATCCCATTAGGAAGAGTTTTTCCCAGTTTGTACATAAATATGCATAGATTAAGTTCTATTTTCTGTAAAACTACAACATTTAAATGGTTTTTCACCAGTGTGTACAAAAATAGGCGTAGCTAAATGCGGGAGGGGATAGTGGCGTGATCACAGAGACGTGATGCGGCAGCCTGCGTTCGAGTTACACGCTTGTAAACATCGCTCGGGTATGTAATACCCTGCCACAGACGTATACATTTTATGACAAAATCTAACAAAGCTGTTTTTATTCAAAAGCAAGGGAAGGTCATCTGCCTTATAACATCCGAGCAGTCATAGCCGTCTCAAATAAAAAGGAGCTAGACAGCTTTGCGAATTTTCCCAAAACTATTTTGGAGTCCACACGCACCGCGCACGTTAATGAGGTTTCTCAGCAGCAGCATCCGAGCTCCAGCGTCGCTAAGGAGGAACTAATTATGGCGGAGATAGCCAAACTAAGGGTCAGAGTTGCAGACATGGAGCGATCAAGAGGGAATTACCGAAATAAGCGAGGGAACAATCGACCGCGCTCCGCTTCTCGGAATAGCAGTCAGGTTCCGCCAGATGAACGTACTTGGAGAACACCAGAGTCCGGACTGGCTATGTTTCTATCACTACTGTTAACGTGAGAACGCGATGAACTGCAAGGAGCCATGTAACTGGAAGCCATGACAGGGAAACTAAAGGAAGTGCAGACAGCGGCGGAGGTCTGTACTATCACTACATGTCACCGCCTTCGAATCACAGACCTGCATAGCGGACTTCATTTTCTAGTAGATACAGGCGCGAACGTATCGGTTTTACCCGTCACTAGTATCTCGAGTGCAGTGACTATTTGCGGCAAATGAAACTGAAATAAAAACATACGGAGTGAAATCGTTAGTGTTAAACTTAAAATTACGCAGACCATACCGATGGGACTTAGTTAAAGAGGACGTAAATTCATGAAAAGTTGTGGATCAGGTGACCGATTTGAATGTTATTGCATCTTCGTTAGCGTAAGTGAACTTTGTACCATAGTCTGTTCATTGTGACCATACCATATCATAGTTTGTCATTAAAATACCCGAGTATAACCAAATCCATAACATTCAAGGAAACTTCGCAAATTCCTGTAGGTACGTCATTATGTCGATACCACGGGTCCCCCAGTTTACGCTAGGGTCAGACCGCTTGCTCCGCCGAATAATTGATTGTAATCGATTATCAATAATCAATTACCAAGAATATCGTATCATTCAGATAATCGATTACAATCGATTATTGCGAGAAACCTATTTAAATTATGGTAACTCTACTTCTTTCTAGTAAAAATAGTGATGGGTCGGGATTTCCCCGAATTATGCTTTTAGCATTTTTTATGATTTTAGGTTCATAAGTACACGAGACATACATGATCTCAGACGTATAAAAATATTTTTCTTTCCGACTTAAAGTTCTGAGTGGAATCTTACGTAAATTTTAAAATGAAACGCCGTGAAAGTGTTACTTATGTGTGGACCCACTCCCACCATGGGCATGGTAATTCCATTAATACGAGGACTGCAGAATAACTTAAATGGAACCAACACCGAAACACAAATAGGAGCCCAAGTGAAAGAAACATTATTACCAGTCCTAAGACGACTTGGCTCACTAGAAAGCAACAACCATGTGGCAATAGCTTGTCTGCTGGATCTACGTTTAAAAAAACTTGCGCTTGGTACAGATAGTAATGCAGCAAATGCCCAACAAAGTTGTCTGGAACAGCTTACATATTTCAAAAACAACACTTCAGAGACTAGTGAGCTTGTAGTTGCACAGCCACAGCAACTTGAGCAAGTAACTGCAAATCAATCTGGAATCATTTTAAAAAGAAGAAATAAAATTTTGTCGCAGCATCTAGATCTTCAACAGAAAACATAATAACATTACGACAATACTTAGAATTGCCTCTACTTGCAAGGACAAGCAATCCTCTACTGTATTGCAAGAGCATGAAAACAAATTACCCGCATCTGTACAAATAACATTTAAAATATTCCTGCGTCCCAACCACCTCCGTTCCCTCAGAGATAATTTTCTCCAAAGCAGGTCAATTGACAAATGAATCACGTTTTGATAGAAATAATAAATATTATTTCAATCATATTTTTAATTAATTTCATAATTTCTTGCTTACGTAATCCGTGGATCATTACGAAACCTCGCGTGTTTTCTGTGACACTTGTTGCCGCCGATACAAGTGTGCGAGTGGGAGGGGCAGCCGGCACCGCGACACAGTCTCGCTTGACCGCCAGCAGAGACCTTTGAGACCACCGCGAAGAGCGCACGTAGTACATAATACATAGACACATCATTATATCTACCTACATTTATATCTAAAGTTTAATATATGTAAAGGAAAGAAAATACACCAGTTTAGTTGTAACAGTTCAAGTCGTTTTTATTGAAAAGTACCCATTAATCAAAACAAGATCAAGAAACCCAACATAAAAACTGGCGACCGTGACAGGACGTCACGTGGAGGCGTGACGTAGCAGTACGACGAGCTGAGCAAGAGGATCCAGGGCGAGACAGCAGGTCGACTCCATATACAAGGACGCAATTCCAGGGGAGTGCCCGATCCATCCATTTTTTCCATAAATTCCTATTATTTATCCTTTTCACCTATTTAATTTGCCAAACCCAACATTCATCTCTTTTGTAACGTTGTGTTGGTTTGTTTGTTGTGACTTGTAAGGGTGCATATCGAGTTATTTTACTAATTTTTTCGTATTTTTTTTTACGTCAACTAAATCAACACGTTATGTAATCAAGATTTTACTTTATAAACTATCGTTACGGTGCATTATAATCGCAGAAAAAAGGAAGAGTAGCCAAAATTTCACTATGGATGAGAAAGACAAGCTGGTGAAATTGGTGTATGCCTACAGAAATGTTATTTTAAATAAGAGAACAGATGGTACCACCAACCAAGCCAAGAACGAAGCTTGGATAAACCTCTGTACCCAATATAATTTAACGGGAAACATGTACAAGTTAGACATCTTTAAATAGGTACAAACCAACATGCCGTATTTTATCAATATAACCTTGAACTTAATACCATGTGAGAAACTTATATTGAATACTTATTTTAGGAGTAAAGATGCTCTCATAAGAGTGTGGTAGAAAGTGAAGCAAAAATTTACAACTCAAGAAACAAGAGTTGAACAATTGGAACGGCTGGAGGACCATCTACTTGAAAAACAGACCTTATACTCGATCAAGTCTGCGATTTAATGGGTCGAGGCTGCACTGGTATATAGCTGATGTTCTAGATTCGGATTCAGTTATCGCCATGGCTATTGATACAAAGGTCGCAGATTTGGAAGTGGTTGATGAGGAAATGCAGACTATAATTTGTAATGCTGACCTAGTTATAGTAAGTACCATTATTATATAGCAAGTATATTTCATATTTACAAAACTTTCAATTTTGCAGTAGGTACTTCACTAAGATAACCATTGTGGAAGGAATCGTTTATCTGTAACAATTTGCTTTCTTGTACTTTAAACTGATTTTTTGTTTTCAGTACAAGTCAGAAATAAACGAAGACGAAAATAAGGAAATAAACACACCTACATGTTTTAAAATACCTACAACGTCTCTTTGGAAAAGGCGTAGGCCTACTTAAAGAACTAATAACAGTCTGAAGTTTTGGCAACCTTGTGTACTGGATTTCAAGGGATGAACAAAAAAAATTGAAATCGAAGATTTAAAAACTAAATTGTTAGAAGAAAAAATTGGATTTAAATTAAAAGAAACTTGTATTATTTAGGGTGTTGAAGTTTCACCTTTGAATCTTTTTAAAGAGAACAGAGTACCCTTCTTTCATTCCCACCTCATTGCAGCCACCGGCTCCAGCTATTCGACAGATCAGTGTAACCGTTCAAAAAATATGTAAACACAGTATGCGGCAATTGGATGGCATCGAACCCTGGCAAACCAATGACCAATTATAACATATCTGAAATTGGGTTTCCAAGTTACAGGAATTTATATTATAGTATTTCTATTATTGAAAACATTTATCCCGAGTCTGAATTTATGGGGTCCATGTCAAAGGCAGGTTGAAAAAATATTAATATTTTTGATTCGATATATCGATATTTTTTGCCGATATATTTTCATCCGATACATCGATACAAAAAATTCTGTATCGAAAATTGTATCAAAAACTATTTCTTTTTTCAAATTTTAATTTTTAGCAGGATTCAAAGCCGTTAAAGATAGGAATGAACGGGAAAATATAACTATATTGTCTATGACTAGTATGTTTTGTTTGTGTTGCGTGTATGTGTGTGTATGCGGCGGCGACGGCCATCATACAATGTGTCACTCGTCCGTAACTGCTCACTCACAGTCACTTACTTTCAAAATAATGTAACTTGTTCTTTTGCTTTGCGTTGTGTGTACCTAAATAACCTCAATCTGAATTGTTTGCTTTTTCCAATTCAGAATTCGTTTTAAGTGTTTGTGACGTGAATCATGTCGTCGTCAAGCAATAGTGCTGTATGAAACTTTTAAAAGACCAATAAAAATAATGTCACATGCAATCTGTGTGGTAAAAACTATAAAACAAGTGGTAATACGACAGATTTAGCCGCACATTTGCGAAAC
The DNA here is from genome assembly GCA_945859665.1 of Anorthoa munda. NCBI lineage: Eukaryota > Metazoa > Arthropoda > Insecta > Lepidoptera > Noctuidae > Anorthoa > Anorthoa munda. Next base: position 29,634,854 of record OX243899.1, on the reverse strand, counting down.
AAGCATTACTATGTGTACTCAGAGTTCAAAAATGCTGGTAACAATTCGATCTCGAATTCGGAACGTAAAACGGATAAAAAACCCGCAATGGAACAACAACGAAGATTGCCATTCAGAACTAGTTCTCCTATCCACATTGCTCATGACGCCGAAACTGGAAATATACTGGATTTTTCTGCAACCAGTTCCGAAAATGATGGTGTAAGTAACTATAACTAGACTAGATATGTCAGTGTTGAGTCAGTGACCAGTCTCAGTAACGAGTGATGTGAAATTGTCAAAAATAATCAAAATCGATAGACTCAAAAAGAATCGAAATCGATAAACTCAAAATATCGTGCGTTTCTGTTTCAGGCTCAATCATCTACTTCCGTTATAAATAGTCAGTGCAAACAAATAACACAACCTACACTCATGGGCTTCAAGCTATGAAGGGAGATTTCTAATGTCGCTTTATTCTGATATTTTATGGCTCTTAATTCTTTACCTCTATTTTACATTGTTATCAGGTATTACAGCAGGGGGTCAAAAAACAAATGAAATAAATCAAGCGTTGATTTACATGATTTGTAAAGACAACATGCCTCTTTCGTGCGTAGAAAAAGCTGGATTGAAAAAGTTCGCGCGCGTTATGCCCTTAATGAGGCAACAGGAACATTATTCCCACATTGAATTTCACATTCTAAAAGGTCAATTGGACATATTTTCCCATGAGCTGTCACTTTCATTTCGTAGTTGAATATATTATCTATGGTTTATAGGCAAAAAAAAAGAGATGTCAGTGTCTCAATAATCATTCAACGTTTTATGCATTTTTGTGCAGTTTTGTTATTGAAATACTTATTATGTCGAAAAAAAATCCGGTAAGTGTGTATTTTTGGTTATTTTCCATAGATGTAATGTTTATTTAGTTATGTATGTGTATTATTTTTCAAAATAACAAAAAATTTCTTGGTTTGATTGATTCAAAGTGTGTGGGAAATATTTGTTAGGGTTTCCAATGTAATAATCTATGTGGGAAAACTGTTTCAGTAGGAAGCATGGAAGATTTCTATCTGTTTCATAAGCACTGTTTTCTGTTTCAGAAACCACTTCGCGATTCGGATATTGAAATCCAGCTGTCACAGCTTTTTTGTTCATCGGAAGAAGAAGACCTTGATGATGAAGCAGATGACTCTTTTACCACCAGTAGTTACAATATCGATTTAGACAAGCGTTTGGATAAGATTCAAGGTATTTCTGTCGAAGAATTACATTCTTTATTGGTGGGAGAATCAGGTTTATCTCTTATCCAAGATGAAACTCTTTTGAATACACCAGTTCAAAAGGTTTCTCAGACAATTCTTCCTCAAGTTGCTTCAACTTCACAAGATGCAATCTCTGAAGTCCATGCAGGCCCTTCTCATGTGATTTCGGAAGTTCCTATGCTACATGATCAAAACCGTGCTGAAACAACCTCACTTGTTGCTCTAGCTGATGTCCAAGCAGACCATTCTTCCCCAGTATCAGTGTTGGCAGAGCCTGATGGAAGCTCTAATGCAGAACCAACATCTTCTTTCTCTAGGGATAAATTCTTTCAATTACAAAATAAATCAAGAGATTGGTCTTTTGCAACTGATAATATTACTTGGCCTATTTTCGAGAAGAAATAAATAAATAAATAAAACTTGATTATTTTCTTGACTTTGATTTTTCTTGACTTGATTCCGTTTGTATGAAATATATTTCCCACTAGGTGGAAAATAATTTCCCAGGAATCACCAAAGGTTTCAATGTAATTGGCCAACAGGAATTATTTTCCCACATGGTTGCCTGAAAAACTGAAAACACATAAAAAAATACTTATATGAAATCTAAGATCTTTATGTACCACTAATTACATATTAGATTTGAAACTTTTACAAACATCCACAGTTTAGCCAGGCCCTATTAAGGGTTATAAATAGTCAGTGCAAACAAATAACACAACCTACACTCATGGGCTTCAAGCTATGAAGGGAGATTTCTAATGTCGCTTTATTCTGATATTTTATGGCTCTTAATTCTTTACCTCTATTTTACATTGTTATCTGGTATTACAGCAGGGGGTCATAAAACAAATGAAGTAAATCAAGCGTTGATTTACATGATTTGTAAAGACAACATGCCTCTTTCGTGCGTAGAAAAAGCTGGATTGAAAAAGTTCGCGCGCGTTATTTGTCAACGCTACAAGCTTCCTTCGCTGGCTAAGCTTAGTCAAACTAAAATATTTTATTTATGTTTTATTCTGTCTATTTTTACCCTATTTTTGTTTTCATTATTCTTTGCAGACAACCAGCTTAGTAGAACAGCGATATATTACAACAAAAGCCATCATAAAAAAACTTAGTGAAACAGCAAATAATGTGTTGACGTTATATTAACACTTACCAACTCGACATGGAGTTTCCTACTCCCATACAACAAACGTGATATTTTTGCCGTTTTTTGCTCGATATTAATAACGGCAACAGGTAGACACTTGAAATATTCACAGAATATTTAGTTGTATATTCTCTTCAAAAAATAATAATTGTTAAATTAAAATAAAATAAATTAAGGGGGCTCCCATACAACAAACGTGATTTTTTTGCAGTGTTTTGCGATAATGGTACGGAACCCTTCGTGTGCGAGTCCGACTCGCACTTGGCCGGTTTTTTATTTTTATTTTGCACCGTGAATTTTGCTTTTGCTATGACAAGAATACTTACTTTTTAAAGTATTATATTATTTTATTTTAATTATTGTGAATGTGAAGACTATGTGGATCATTCTTTTTTTTATTTTAATTTATCTTAGTTAGTTTTTAATCATGGTCTGGCAGTTTGAGTATTTATGCGGCCTACCCGAATGACCTTTCTTTGGTATTGTTCGTGAATTCGTTGAGCTCCATAAATTTTGAGTTGAGCTGCACGGTTATTGACAAATGCGTGCACTGACTGGACAGGTCCACTCAATCTGGCTGGTTCTTTCCTCAAAAGACCATTTCAGACATCAGTCTACATGGTCTTGACATGATCTAACCAAGATTTTGTCTGGACTTTAAAAGAGACTGTGACCTCTGAGTTTGTTTAGGCCTTTCTTCTCAGAGTAGTCAGACAGGAAACGCCGACCTCATCTAGTTTTAAAAAATATGATCGACATGTAAAAGTGTTTGTACAAACCAACTTACAGAAATAAAATCATTTTTCATTTATCATTGTGAAAGGAATCGTTTATCTGTAACAATTTGCTTTCTTGTACTTTAAACTGATTTGTTTGATTTCAGTACAAGTCAGAAATAGACGAAGACGAAAATAAGGAAATAAACACACCTACATGTTCTAAAATACCTAGAACTCCTGCTTGGAAAAGGCGTAGGCCTACTTAAAGAACAGAACTAATAACAGTCTGAAGTATTGCAAGCAACCTTGTGTACAGAATTTCAAGGGATGAAAAAAAAAATTTAAATCTAAGATTTAAAAACTAAATTGTTAGAAGTCATACAAGTTTCTTTTAATTTAAATTAAATATTAAATTTAAATTAAAAGAAAATTGTATGATTTAGGGTATTGAAGTTTCACCTTTGAACCTTTTTAAAGAGAACGGGAGTACCCTTCTTTCATTCCCACCTCATTGCAGCCACCGGCTCCAGCTATTGGACAGATCAGTGTATGGTCCGTTCAAAAAATATGTAAACACAGCATGCGGCAATTGGATGGCTTCGAACACTGGCAAACCAATGACCAATTATAATATACCTGAAATTGGGTTTCCAAGTTTCAGGAATTTATCCTATTATTGAAAACATTTATCCCGAGTCTGAATTTATGGGTTCCATGTCAAAGACAGGTTGAAAAATATTGATATTTTTGATTCGATATATCGATATTTTTTGCCGATATATTTTCATCCGATTCACCGATACAAAATATTCAAAATCGAAAATCGTATCAAAATCTATATTTTTTTTCAACTTGTTAATTATTAGCAGAATTCAAAGCAGATACAAGCAGAGAAAGAAGAAGCAGGAATGAACGGAGAAAAATAACTGTATTGTCTATGACTAGTATGTTTTGTTTGTGTTGCGTGTATGTGTGTGTATGCGCCGGCGGCAGCCATCATACGATGTGTCACTCGTCCGTAACTGCTAACTCACAGTAACTTACTTTCAAAATAATTTAACTTGTTATTTTGCGTTGCGTGTACCTAAATAACCTCAAGCTGAATTGTTTGCTTTTTCTAATTCAGAATTCTTTATAAGTGTTTGTGACGTGAATCATGTCGTCGTCAAGCAATAGTGCTGTATGAATCTTTTTTTAACCTTTGGCGCGAGGCCGGTACGTACCCGGCAAGGTACCTCAACCGGCGCGCCGGTTGAGTTTATTTTTATTTTTCGGCGGGCCCTCAGTAAAAGTGAGAAATCAGCAATTACTGCTATGAAGCATGGTATATTATTATACTTTCTTGGCTTCCTTATGAGTTTACCTAACTATTTACACTATTCAATAAGCAAATAAAACTGACCTCATCTCGCAGTGATGAAATACGGTAGCAAATTATCACTTTTAAAATTTTCAGTCGCATTTCTTTCATAAAACTTTATCACAATATATCGAATTCCCACGCATATTCACTAAAAAAACACTTCATTACGATAAAACAATATGTGTGGGTAATGTTTAGACAAGTAATTCCAAATAAACAGCACTCAACAATAATAAAATGTAATAAAACCTATTTTGTTTACACAACGAAAAAAAATGGCGGCGGAGTCGCAAAATCTACAGACCTATTTGTGAATTTTTTCTTTCGTTCACTTTTAGTGATGGTTCACTAAAATGTTACCAAAGTTGGCGAAATATAATTCGATTGAACGAATGATACAGCCAGAATGTGTTGCAAGTGAAGATTTTACCTCAAAAACCACCGTCCAATCCGAGCTGTGAGTTACGTACTGGCGTAGGTACGTAACACGTTTCGCGACTACTTTTCTTACGTACATGCGTGTTATGAGTACGTCACTAGTGCTATGACGCATCACTAGTTGATATTATGATTACTCTATGGTCGAAGATGATGGCGTTGGTTGTCTCTGGGGGTGGAGTCCCAACCGTGTCCTATGTGTGATTATCTAATAAACCATACCAGTTTGTCTAATTACCAAAGTCTTATTAATTGTGTACACCGACCACAACAATGCGTAGGTACGAAAAACGCGTCAGAGGTTAAAAGACCAATAAAGATAATGTCAAATGCAATCTGTGTGGTAAAAACTATAAAACAAGTGGTAATACGACAAATTTAGCCGCACATTTGCGAAACAAGCATTACCATGTGTACATAGAGTTCAAAAATGCTGGTAACAATTCGATCTCGAATTCGAAAAAACCCGCAATGGAACAACAACGAAGATTGCCAATCAGAACTAGTTCTCCTATCCCTTCAACTTTAACTAGTTAATCTCACATTGCTCATGACGCCGAAACTGGAAATATCGTGCATTTTTCTGCAACCAGTTCCGAAAATTATGGTGTAAGTAACTATAACTAGACTAGATATGTCAGTGTTGAGTGTTGAGTCTCGGTAACGAGTGATGTGAAATTGTCAAAAAGTATCGAAATCGATAAACTCTAACACTCATTCATGGGCTTCAAGCTATGAAGGGAGATTTCTAATGTCGCTTTTTTCTGATATGTTATGGCTCTTAATTCTTTATTACAGCAGGGAGTCAAAAAACAAATGAAATAAATCAAGCGTTGATTTACATGATTTGTAAAGACAACATGCTTCTTTCGTGCGTAGAAAAAGCTGGATTGAAAAAGTTCGCGCGCGTTGTTTGTCCACGCTACAAGCTTCCTTCGCTGGCTAAGCTTAGTCAAACTAAAATATTTTATTTATGTTTTATTCTGTCTATTTTTACACCATTTTTGTTTTCATTATTCTTTTCTTAGCTTAGTAGAATAGCGATATATTACAACAAAAGCCATCATAAAAATCTAAGTGAAACAGCAAATTAAAGCTTTGACGAGTGATATATTAACACTCACCAACTCGACATGGAGTTTCCTAGTTAAGACGGCGCATTATTTTAATACCACAGACGACTTTACTCCAGAGTCGGTGACGTTGACAGCACAGAAAATGTATAAAGTAAGTAATCTGTGTATGAATAAACGTTTATTTTTATTAAATCATTAACTTCACTATATGAAATAATAAACTTGTGTTTAGCGCGTGTGTATTTTTTTGTGGTAAAATTAATAATGTTTTTTTTTTTCTATAGGCACACCCAGCCTATTACATACGAGAATGTTTTGAAGCCATTGTCATTGTCAAGGAGTTTTCAATAGAAAATACAAGTATCCATTTAATTACTACTGATGGTGGTAGTAATATAGTTTCTTCAGTTAAGAAAAATTTGGGAGACAACAAGAGAATGACTTGTATGGCGCATTTGATCAATTTAATAGTAGATGCCGCATTGACGATAGATAATGCACCTGTTCGGGAACTTCCTGATCGAGTCAAATCTATTGTGACATATTTAAAACAATCTGTCAACGGTATGGACGAAATTAGATCAGAGCAGCAGAGTCTTCAAATAAAAGAAGGGGATGTCCTGATTCTCATTCGGTCGGTCAGTACTCGATGGAATTCGTGCCTAGATATACAGGAAAGATTCAATAAGCTATCAGCTAGTAGTGGCATAAAATTTATCTAGCAAAAGAAATAAGAAAAGAAGAAAGAAAGAAAAAGTGTTTATTTGTCACAAAACGACATACAATATAGGAACATACTTAAGCTAAACCCTTAAAATAGTATTAGTAGTACTTAAATTAAGTTAGTAAAAACGAGAAATAAACAAATAATAATAACATATACTACCCACATTTTGATTATATCAAAAAAGAAATAGGGTGAAAAATATGTAGGCAGATGCATGTCGTGGTTGTGGCAATAAGGGAAATGCGCCAGATATGCTAATCACAGCTGAATGCTCTCGCTGATAACACTGTTTTCCCCATTTAAGAAGGCTAATGAAGCCATTAGCGGTCATCGTTATGTGAGCGCTAGTCTAGCAATACGAGTACAATTTTCTGGCGCAGGGACTGGAAACACATGTAAGTATGGAGTTTCTTGTACGTTCTTCTCTATAACAAGGTACTTTCCGAATGGACGGTAGAATCAATTATTATTAATTAAGTGCCGCTCAATGACCTAATTGAAATAAAGAAATGTGTTATAGAGATTGTTCTACTTCTCTGTATATCCTTTTAGGAATGGTTCATTTTATTACTTCTTACTATTTATTTCTTTTTATTTTATGTCGATATTTGTGAATTCATTCGAATCCGATGTAGAGACGCATCATACATCGTTTAAACAAAAAAAAAAAAAATAACTTCAAAGTCAAAAATCAAAGTGGCTAAAGGAAAATCGAAGAAAGTAGCTGCTGCCTCAACTCCATCTGTGAAATAATTATTTGGTAGTGAGTCGAATGCCGTAACAGATGCTTCACCAAAAGAGCCTAAAAAATAAAGAAATCAGGATGAGCTAAAAAGATCAAACGTTTTATGACAGGAAAAAAAATGCTAGAATTAAAACTTATATTGCACTACCATTACCTAAAAACATTTATCATTACCTAACATTCCTACCAATGATGTTTATTACAAACGACAATTGCCAGTGTATTCATTTAACATACATGTGGTGAGTGATGTTAGCTCGTATTTTTACACTTACCCTGAGACCTGTGGACAGATGCAAGGGTCCAGATGAAGTGCTTTCATTTCTATTAAACCATTTATATCATCGTGTAAAGCATTTAGAAATATTTTGTAAGTCGGCAGGAGAACAAAACAAAAAGAATAATATTGAAATGAAACTATACTGATAAAATTGATGAAAATTTTAGACTCCATTAAAATAACATACCAAATCAGAGGACTTCCATATTTAGAATGCTACAAGCATATGGGCCTGATAAATTAAAAAAGTCCACATGGATGTCCCATACCAAGGTTTATGATCTGCTAAAAGTCAGTGGCCAAAGATTTGAAACCCTTTAAAGTTGTTGAAGTGTTTGAAAATTTACAGATCTCTTTCAGAATCGGTTCATGAAAAAGTGCTTTTACAATCCAGGCCGAAGAGAAATAATGAGTTTGCGGGAACATCCAAGGTTCATTCTATATCGAGGCAACTATAATGGTTCATGGGAGAAGTCACCCCCCATATTGAATAAGCAAAGAGCGAATCAATCGGAATGTGGCAATGAATCTGGATTGCCTGGGTTTGCCTACCAGGATTACTTGCCAATTAGTGCAGGTTAGGATCTTATGGATTTAAAAAAAAAGTTAATTAAAAAAATCAAAAACCCGACTGCTTAAAAAGCAAACTAAAAAGACGTAAACAAGAAGAAAATCATGCTGTGCAGTCGGAGGATACATATTCGCGAGCTGGCGGACCAAAACCAGATGTCTCGCATTTCATGAAAAGCAAAATGTGAAAAAGCAACAATGGAAGGGAAAACGACTGCCGACGAATATTTCCTCTCACCCGTCTCCATAACCGACAAGATTGACGATTTTTGGACGGAATTGTGGTTCACTAAGGGGCGATTTCACCAGTCACTTTAAAAAACAAAGTAAACTTTTCTGTTCTACGAGTGCTTATTTTTCTTTGTTTTGTGATTTACGTGACCCCGCTATTCTTTTTGAAATATTGCGTGTGATAATTTACTACGACGACCATTGCTTGCCTTATCGGACTGGATACCTTTACGTGACTACAGCTACGAAACCAACGGACTTGGATTTCGTTTTTTTTTTTGTTTGGTCTAATAAATATCTAGCTACCATGTCCACCAACAATACGATCAGATTGAAACGGAAGAGAGATTCGGCATTTGCAGGTAGTGAAAAAATGGCTCTAGTTAAGTGGGTGGACCAACACTTTGCCACTGTGGAATATATAAAAAAACCGGCCAAGTGCGAGTCGGACTCACACACGAAGGGTTCCGTACCATTATCGCAAAACACTGCAAAAAAATCACGTTTGTTGTATGGGAGCCCCCCTTAAATATTAATTTTATACTGTTATTAGTATTTGTTGTTATAGCGGCAACAGGAATACATCATCTGTGAAAATTTCAACTGTCTAACTATCACGGTTCATGAGATACAGCCTGGTGACAGACAGACAGACAGACAGACAGACAGACAGACAGACAGACGGACAGCGAAGTCTCAGTAATAGGGTCCCGTTTTTACCCTTTGGGTACGGAACCCTAAAAACCGATACAATTACCACCATCAAACAAAAAACTATGGAATGGCATAAGATTGCTGAAGAATTTAACGCAGCTTCTCCAGTCCATCATAGAGACTGGAGCGTTTTAAAAAACTGCTGGGAAAACCATGAAGAAGAAGGCTAAAAGTGAACAAACAGCGCACAATCAACACTATGTGGGAACAGGTACTACATAATATTACCGTAAGTTTCTATTAAATAGTTTGTTCACTATAATACCCATATTTAACCACAATATCTCTTTCACATTAAAGGACACCCCGAAAACAAAACTCAGATCCCGCTATTGAACGAGTCCTGGAACTCATACACTCTGGAGTGTGTCGGGATATGTCATTCTGTATGACTCTGATGCCATAAATGTTTTAGGTAAGTTTCTTTAAATTCAAGTATAGTAGTCACAGCGGATCTTTGTGTCTTTGAAGTTGGCCGAAGACCCTGCACGCCTTACAGCCAATACTTATTTTATTTCATATTTCAGGCTTTTCAAAGAAATCAAGGCAGTAGCGTGCATTACCATAGAGAAATAGACAGTGCCCACCCTACAATAATTTTAAACTGTCTTTAATTATCACTACAACAATAAAATATTAACAATTATTATACCTACATAATACAAATACAATGATTGTTATTATTTTTTACACGCCTATTTCCTGCCTACTTGCCTATTTGCCATGTATACCAAAGAGTCAAGAACTATGGCCATAACATAATTATGGATATATTATGATACCTATGACAATGGTCCTTGACTTTTTATAAGAAACTGTTGGTTTTGCAAAAGTTGTTCTTATTAATTATGTGTGCGAGTCCCCTAAATTATGTCATAGTAGATTTTTGTTTTTACGTTTTAAATTTGTTACAGGGCCTTTATAATTTCTGACGCCATGCCAGCCGCAAGTCAGTCGTCTACAAGTCGCAGGAGGCCAACTTTGTGCCGCAACAGAGAAGCAAGCAACTAAGCAAGCCTTAACGCTCAGCGCATCAGCTCTCTATTAAAACCTGATGCGCGTGCTGAAGAGGAGCATGAATTAAATATAAATATTCTGAAAGAAAATTACAAACAAGCGAAACTAAAAACACCTCAAAAAGAAATTAAATTAGAAATTTAAAAAACGGAATTAAATAATTTGCAAAATTAATTTATACACAAAAACATTAAAGTAACACAGAGTTTTACTTTCCTATTTTAATTTCCTATTAAATTTTAGTTCCACTATTCCATTACTTTCAATTATGTAGATTAAATATTTATCAGTACATAACATACATATTTCCATCAGTATCCAGATTTTTGGGAATGTTGAATTTTGATAGAGCAAACATACCTCACTCAGCTGATCATCAGACAGAGTTAAATAAGTACCTTGGAAATTCGAAACGTAAAGATAAAACTAAAGTTAACTGGACAGAATTAGCCGAACGCAATTTTGAGCAATGTAAAGAAGACCTAAAAGATGCAGTTATATTATTGTATCCAACGACAGATATCCCTTTGGCATTGATGACCGATGCGTCAGATACTTGTATAGATGCAGTATTGCAACAATACGTTGATAAAAAGTGGAAACATTTAGGATATTATTCTAAAAAGTTAACAGAGGCTCAAATAAAATGCAGTACGTACGATAGAGAACTATTGTTAATTCATTTAGCTATAATTCACTTTCGCAATATGGTAGAATATCAAGAGTTTATTATTTTTACAGATCATAAGCCCTTATCCTTTCATCATCATCATCATATCAGCCGAAAGACGTCCACTGCTGGACATAGGCCTCCCCCAAGCGTCGCCACATTGACCGGTCCCGTGCGTCCCGCAACCAGCGGATCCCCGCAACCTTCACCAGGTCATCGGTCCACCTGGTGGGAGGCCTTCCAACGCAACGTCTTCCGGTTCGCGGTCGCCACTCCAGAACCTTTCTGCCCCATCGGCCATCCGTTCTGCGTGCAATGTGCCCTGCCCACTGCCACTTAAGTTTGGCAATCCTTCGGGCTATGTCCTTATCCTTTGCTTTAAATTAAACAGGTACAAATAGGGAAACCTCACGAAGAGCTAGGCAAATTATGTTAATAAGCGAATTCAGTACAGACATAAGGCATATTAGTGGGAACGATAACGTAGTAGCAGTTACATTATCCAGGGTGTCAAAAATATCGTGTCCCACGATGCTCGATTTCACAGAACTTGCAGCTGCGCAGGAAACAGACACCGAGCTTGCAAAGTTGCAACGTGAGTTAAATGACAATAGCAACGTGGTGTTGAAACGTGTAACCTTATTTGGTACTAAGAAATATGTAGTTTGCGAAGTTTCAACCGACTCAGCACGTCCGTGACAGGAAAATTTCGACGTTTATCTTTTGATTCGATACATAATTGGTGCCAGCCAGGTAAAAGCAAGTAGGAAACTAATTAGTGATAGATATTTTTGGTAAAACATTAATAAGATTTAGGTATTTTTTTACAATCACAGATAGATTCACACGTTGGCCAGAGGCATTGCCTATAAAAGAGATAGCTGCTACTACTTAGTAGCTAAAACATTATAATTATGAAGGTTGGATTAGTCGTTACGGGTGTCCAGTTAAACTCACAAGTGATCAGGGAAGACAGTTTGAAAGTAATTTGTTCAAAGAATTAATGTCGTTAATGGAAATTCAGAAAACGCATACCACTCCTTACCATCCTCAATGTAATGGAGCAGTAGAACGATGGCATAGATCTTTAAAATCCGCGTTAAAAGCTCGTTTAGATACCAAATGCTGGGTAGACGAATTGGCAACGGCAACAATAAGGTCTGATACAGGCGTATCCGCAGCGCAAATGTAGTATGATAGCGACATTAGGCTACCAAATGATTTTTACGACACACTAAGGAGCATTTTGACTTCAAAACCGGACAAAAGTGAAAATTGAAAATTTCTGCAAATTTCATCCAAGTTGGCGTTTTATTACACCTAAGTAATGATACTATCATAATCCGGTCTTTTTGTTTAGTACGCACGTCTACGTTCACGATACGTTAATTACGTTATATTGTTTTCTAACTTGCTACTTCGTGGAAAGTATTAACTACGGAATCTGAAGAACAAGGTATGTACTTAATTTTAATCTTTAGTACAATTGAATATAATGTATTTTTAGAGCCAGCACCAATAGAGGGGAAAAATATTGAAAAACGTGTATGTTTTTTTTTAATAATGAGTACTTTTGAAATAGTACCGTGAGAGATCGGGTTCTAAATATACTTTTATGGTTAAATGTAGAGTTTCACCATATCAAAGCATTAAAAACATTTTCCACATCATTCCATCATTTCAATAAAAAAGTACTTTAAACTGATATTGACTGTAACAATTTTTCAATTGTTTAGCAGATTTATAAAATTTCACGATTTTTTTTGCAGATTCTACTTCACAAGTGATTGAGATGACTCGGAAATCCTTGTATCCTTGTCACGATTTAAGTCATTTCAAATCTGATTTAAAGAACAGATGGGCATCGTGCAATTATATTGAAGAGAGATTTATTAAGAAAAACGGTAGATGGCTTAATGTTTCGATACCAGAACATAAATGGACGCTGAACATTAAGCTGGGGCGCCCAAACAAGGACTTCTAAGAATTGACTGATCGCAGTAAAATGAGGATGTACCAGTCGAAGTGCATACCTTCGCAGCTAGCGTCAGTCAACTTAAGTCGGGAAATTCTGCGGCTTCAAAACTTAAAAAAGATGCAACTTCTTCACCATCAAGAGCCAAACGGTATAGAAAAATAATAAATACCACACAAGAACCATAAATTAAAAAGTACACACCTGAAGAAGCTTTGCGCATATTTATCAAAGGTGGCTTTACAAAAAAGCAGTGGGAGTTACTGCATGATACAACTAACGGAATGTACCCTTGTTATACTCTTATTAGTGAAGCAAAGAAATTTTGCTATTCAAAACCAGAGGCAGTTCGAGTTACGGAGACATGTGTGGAAGTTGTGCTCCAAGACTAACTGGATCACAAAGCTAAAAGACTTTGTCTTTATCTTGAGGATGTACTCCAAAACTGTACGACAGAAGAGTTGGAAAATTTGGAGCTCATTTCAAATTGGGGATGTGATGGCTCTCATCAAACTGCCTAACAACAAGAGTTTTTAAACAGCTCTCATGATGACTCAAAAATTTTCCAAAGTTCATTGGTCCCCCCTTGAGATTACAATCACGGTTTGGGGCAAAAATTAAGACTGTATGGCAAAATTCGACACCTTCATCTACTCGTTTTTGCCGACCAATCCGCATTCGATTTCTTCACGAAACAGTAGACATAACAAATGATGAAATAAAGCATGAAGAAGACCAAATAAAACATCTGTTAAAGACTGAAATAGAAAATTATAATAGAACCGCTTTCGTGCGACATACATTACTCCCAAACATGGTTGATGCAAAAGTATGCAATGCAACTACTGGCACTCCATCCACTATGAGACAAATAAACATATGTGGCAAAACGTCCAAAGCTTTCAATGATTTTGAAAATTTAAATGTGGAGGATCCTCAATCATTAAGATTCGGATTGTCAACTCTTCACGCAAGAATCCGTTTCTTTGAAACGATTTTACACATAGCCTACAAATTTCCTCTTCAAAAATGTCAAGCTTGAACTGCAGAAGAAAAAGCTGGTCAAAGAAACAAAAGAAAAAATCCAAAAGAAATATAGAGAAAAGACTGGCCTTGTAATAGACATGCCGAAACCTGGTTTCGGCAATTCCAATTCAGGCAACACGTCTAGAAGATTCTTCGCTGATCCCGATCTAGCTGCTAAAATCACTGGCATAAATAAAGAGTTTATAATTAAACTTAGGGTGATTCTGGAAGCGATGTCATCAGGACTCAAAATAAATGCAGAAAAGTTCGGAGAATTTTGCAAAGATATTGCAAAAATGTATGTCGAACTGTACGGTTGGCATCCAATGACGCCAACTCTTCACAAAATCCTAGTGCACGGTAAAACTGTCATAAAATATGCCATCCTCCCTATCGGACAACTATCCGAAGAGGCCGCAGAAGCCCGTAATAGCATTACCGCTCATACCGGCAAAATTATGCCCGAAAATTTTCGAGAATAGAATGTAACCAAGATGTCCTCAACAGGCGAGAATAGAATGTAACCAAGATGTCCTCAACAGGCTGCTTCTCACATCATATCCTTTTATAAGTTGTTTACGGAAACGTAAACATAGCAAAATCCAGCCCTTCATGAGTGAAACCATAGAGTTGTTCGAGCCAGAAGAACTGGATACAGAAGAAGCACACTCAGATGACGAATCAGACTAAGATCCATAAGATTTTTTATTTTTTGTTTTTTTTTGCCATTTTTGTAAAATATATGGTTTTCTTTATTTATTTACGTATTTTGATTCATTCCCAATAAAATAAAAGTACTAATTAATTTTGTCCGGTTTTGAAGTCAAAATGCCCCTTAGTGCGACACTAGTTATGTGAAGTCGTACAATGATAACAGCTTTGCAAACAAATTAAAATACGTGATTGACGGATTAAAGCCGTCCAGTAGAGAAAACAAGTCACCCCACAAGATTTTTATACACAAAGATTTAAATAGTAGTGATTATGTGTTTATTAGGACTGACGCAGTACGAAAACCATTACAACCTCCTTACGATGGACCATATCGCGTCATCAGCAGAAACGATAAAGTATATCATGTACTATTACGAGACAGACAAGCTAATGTGTCTATAGATCGATTAAAACCAGCAAACATATTGATAGATAACGATACGCTATCAGATAAATTACATGAATAGTTGGTAGATAAAACTGATAATCAAATAGGCAAAAAAGTACCTACAGAAAAAAGCAACTTTTCAAACAAGCAAACCCAGTAACGATTCTCGTACATATACAATACGTACTGGACGAGTAAGCAAAAGACCATTGAAATATCGTTAATTTAGCATTATCTAAATTAAGGTCAAATATTTTGAACATAAGCGCGAAGCATCAGAGTGAAACATTGTAAAATTATTAATTGTCGTGAAACTACGTACACTAAATTGCAATAAAATGGGTTGTAATCAGACAAAGGAAAACGTCATTATTAGCGAAAACTTATCAAAAGTGGCTCAAGTGGACAACAAATTGAATATTATTGGCATAGTTATGATATTGTACTATTGGCCATGATGTTAAGCTATGCAGGGAAACAAAGGTGTATCAAAGGCATACGAAAATAGTTAAAGAAGGAAGTGGTGGCAAGTTCAATAGCCTTACCGAGTATTAAGGTAGAAACTATGCAACTACCGCAAATATCAACTAATACCAAAGTCCTACACTATGGATAATCAGAAACCGTCGCCCGTTCAAATCAAATTATGTCGAAATATGTGAAGTAGTGCTAGTTAATGTGTTTTTTTTTATATTGGCGTCATCATGACGAATAAAGTGGACTCTACGGGGTGCAAAATTTAACTATAGCAGAGTATGTTTTCATGGTGACTACCCTTAACTTTTATTTTTATTTATTTATTTATTTTATTGTTATAAGTATATTATTAAGAGTACGAATTTAAAGACGGTACATTTTTAAAAAAGGTAACAGGTTGCCCGAAATTAGCCATCAGTGATTTAGGACAACATAGAGACAAAACACCTGTCAAAAAAAAACATTATAACTTTAGAAACAGATGATCGCTAAAGCTTTGAAAAAGAATCTGTATTTTTGGATGTTCCATCCAAAATGGAAAATTGGAAGGGACAGATGAAACCCAAATCAAAAGACCTGTATCAATCCATATTTAAAAAAATGACCCTGTAACTAATTCTTATGTACAAAATGTTGACACCTTAAATACTTGTGCTTTTTACAGTATATTTCGAAGTATGGTAAAGTTTTTAAGTTGATCGACCCCATGTTAAAAAACATATACCTACCTCTACAACCTACCTAGTTGAGAACAGTGGAGATAAAACCGATTTATATAGAAACAGAACTAAATTATTGTTAAAGCACTTTCGGACAGAGGATCAAACAATTCACCAAATTGTTAACTGCGAATGCAATACGTCCAAAATTATTGATCATATTCTTTATCCACTATTTTATAGAACAATGCGCCAACAAAAAATTAACAATCGATAAAGACAAAGGGATGTGCTCTGATTGCGGAAGGCAAGTGAGATTTCATTACTATTTAACGTCAATTTTATTTATTGAAACGACTGGTATTTCTAACATACCATTAGACTATTATTCTAACAGACTATTACAGTAAAAAAACAAAAGTTTACTGATTTAGCGGTGATTGAGTACATACCTGGTGCTGAGCATTACAGAAGTTGGTGGTACCGAAAGTATACATAAACTTGGGAATGCTACGACGGTTTACAAGATTTAATTTCATTACCTTCCACAGGAATAATACCGCATAACTTCATTTACACGTTGTAAGTAAACTCATAAAAATTTATAATAGATACTTCTATAACTACCATAGACTCTGGATCCTCGTCTCGCAAGCTCGTCAGCCGCGTCGTTGCCCAGTGATCCGCTGTGTCCCTTTAACCATTGCAGTGTCACCGTGTTACGACTAGATACAGTTATTTGTTCTAGTGCGTTGTGACATCTAGAATGTGTATTAGTTTCGATGTAATATATTTTTCTCAAACATGCTTAGAAATATGAGCAAACCATTTCAAATTTCGCTAGTGTATGCATCTGTGGCCATAGTCAATACTGCATCTGCGTTTGGCAACAAGCGCACCGCCATTTTGAGTATGGTTGACAGTTTTCAGTGTCGTGTCCAACGGTGCACGTGTAACCTCCATCAAGTACACTTTAAAAAAAATTACAAATTTAAGGCGCATTTCCTTGTTTTTAATGGTGAAACTACGTATTTAATCTGTTTAACATTAAATTACAGGTAATACAGGTAGTATACCTTTTCAGTTTTCAGAGTACATTTCCAAATAAATTTAACCACACTAAATTTATTTGGAACTGTACTCGAAGAAACAATTGATGCGTTTGCTTGTGAAAAACTGCCTTAAGGCCTATTCAAACCTGAGCGATATTCGCTGCCGCTGTGGGTAGAGGTACATACCGCGCGGGTTTCGCTCAGGTATTTAGTATCAAGTACCGCGGCTAGAGCGACCTGAGCGATATTCGCTGCCGCTGTGGGTAGAGGTACATACCGCGCGGGAGCAGCGGCATGCATCCCGCCCCTCACTCCGCAAGCGGGGTTAACATGACAACAGTTACGCACGATATTCCTTAGCGAAAGGACGCGTTTGCAACATGGCGTCATCGAAACGAACGAATAACGATTCATTTATTGAGATGGTGAAGTGCAATCCAGTTTTATATGATATGTCACTTACGGATTATAAAAATATATTTATGAAAAATAAAATATGGGATGAGATAGGAGAAAAATGTAACATAAGTGGTAAGTTTTTAATATATTATTATATTATCTTTCAATTGGGTACTAAATACGACTACCGCCATTAAAGAAGTTGACAAATTGTGTACGTACCCTATCGCCTGAAAGTTGCAAAGTTTCAAAATTTTGATATTCATTGTTCATTGCATTATTTTGTTGAGTAGTAAAATACATATTTTGCAAGTACGGGGTATTGCAATTTTTAGAGCGTAAATAATTATGGAGTACGCATGTTGCTTTTATCACTTTTTTAGCTGTAGACACTTTTAGGTGCATGGGTTTGAAATATATTCGCCATTTTTGAGCCAGTAATCCAAATGCATTTTCAACAACGCGTCTAGCTCGGCATAGGCGCTTATTGTATTTTTCCTTTCTTCTATCAACCCTAGAAACTCTTTGATTGAATGGTTTCATTACATGTGCTTGCAATCGGAATGCCTCATCTCCTATTAACACATGAGGTGTGACGTCATTAGTTCTCGGCAATAGTTTAGGCCTTGGAACATTCATAGTCCCATTATTAAACCTCCTTCCCATGACAGAGTTTTCGAAAATTCCACCGTCGCTATTTTTTCCAAAACCTCCAACATCGATACATAAAAAATTGTATTGTGGTCCTACTATTGCCATAAGGACGACAGAAAATTTTTTGAGGTAGCAAAAATAATTGCTGCCTGAATTAGGCGGACAAACTATAGTGACATGTTTTCCATCAATACTGCCGAGGCAATTGGGGAATTGCCACATATTATAAAACTCTTCAGATGTTAAGTTCCACATTTCTTCTGTAGGAGGCTTCATGTATATGGGTTGTAATGTAGTCCAAATAACATCACAAACTTCATCAACAATTTCTGCGACAGTTGAGCAACCCACTCTATAACTGTTTGCAATACAGCGAAATGAATCTCCACTTGCTAAAAATCTGCAAAAAAAAAATTAATAAGCTTTTTTACTCAAGGTCTAAGCCATTTTTACTATAAATTTGGTTTCTAAGATTCCTTAGTATTTATCACCTTACTTACCTTAACAAATTCAGGGTTTTAAACTAGTCTAAGTATAACTAATGAATAAAAGTAATTGAATAGATTATAAATAAAATATATTTTTTACAGGCGATGAAGCCAAAGTGAAATGGAAAAATCTACGTGACACTTATGGTAAATATTTAAAAACTACAAAAACCACTACAGGCCAAAGTGCGTTTAAATCTTACAGTCGTTACAGCAAATGGCAGTGGGCATCTTCAATGGAATTTTTAAAAGATCACATAGGATTTGCTCCAACTGATACTAATGTGGCAAGAGAAGAAGAAAGCGTATCTGATACCCAAAATATTACTGAACCCGAATCTAATAATGAAAATTCAACACAACGGTCAAGTTCAGTAGCATCATCCGAACGTTATACTTCACGTTCGGGTTCCAGAAAAAGGACTTCTGTTAACGAACATCCTGTCGATAAAGTGATTACGTACTTGAATACAAAAGCAGATAAATTATCGTCGATTGAACATGTTATGCTTGGATATGCAAAAACAATTGACAGTTTTTCGGAGCGACGTAAAATTATAACAAAAATGAAAATAGCTCAAGTTATGATGGAAGCGGAATTGGAAGAAGAGCAAGAACGTAGTCTACAACGAGAAACAACACTGCGATCTTACTACACCACCGAGCCTAACACAAGCCAAAATGATCGTTGTATGTCTCAACAATCATGTTATTCTCGTAGTGAGCCTAACACAAGCCAAAATGATCGTTGTATGTCTCAACAATCATGTTATTCTCGTAGTCCCCAGTCTACTAATGATTCTGAACTGCAGTCTGCTCTGCGTTGTATTCAAGATAATGCTCTATCACCTCTAGCACCTTCACTGACTGGAGAAGGTCTCGATTACGAACACGAAATAGATTACGACCAACAGAAACACTCAGAAATCTAATAAGAAGGTTTAGGTTAAGATAAAAGTTGTGTTAGTATTGTAAAAGACCAAAGTTCCTTCCTAGTTATCTAAAATAAAGATTTTCGTCAATTAATATTCAAATTTGTTTTCCTTACCTCAACGTTATTGCTAAGCGTTCTTCAGGGCATATGGGTTCTCGATATTTAGTGAATGATTTGCTGATATTTTCCTTTATCATATTTAATATTTCATCGAAGTTCTCAGTCGTCATTCTGAATGCATTAAAAAACCGATCTTCATCCAATCTTAATCTTGGATATAAAGTGTGGAATTCCCCATGAATTCGGTGTTGTCTGTTGATGTCATGGATCCAAATTCTTTTCTTAACTGGTGAGTCAATTAAAGCTAATAAAAGTAAAACTTCCTCTTCATCACTATCCATCACTAAAATCAGATGCTCTGCAGAAATTACAAAGTGACTGACGTGTATATTCTTTGGCGACTCAGAAATGACTAACTAACGAAAATTTCTTACCTCTCTGAGCGAAACTCGACTACCGCGCGTTATTCTACCCACAAGGATAGCGAAATCCGTTTTGGTGTGAACAGTAATATTACCGCATACCCACTGGGTTTTCTCTGCCGCAGACGGTAGCGAATACCGCTTAGGTCTGAATAGGCCTTTACTCGCTTAGTTTTTGTTTGTAAACGCACCCACAATACAGGACGAAATTCCTAGTGTGGGGCAACGTTTCAAAAAATAAAAATTTGCCTGCAAAACGACATAAGGAAGAGGAACATTTGGACTTTGTTTAGGGACTTCTCAATATATCCTACAAAAAGGAGATTGCTCGCACGGAAGTGAAGACGTTTGCTGAACTTCTGGATCGTGGTCGTCATATTGAGAGTCAGGCAAAGAAAGCTGGTGAGCTAACGACATCAACACAATCAGAACGGAAGCCGCTCAAAATATTTTCTTTTTGTGGCAAGAAGGGTCATCTTTTTGACGTATGCCGCAAAAGGTTGGCAGAACAAAAGGAAACGGCAGTAACCCAAACGGAAAAGAAACCAGTCATCACGTGCTATAGATGTGGAGCACCTGGTGTTTACAGAAGCAATTGCAGTACCTGTAAAACCAAGGAAACGCCACCAAAGCCCGTTGCATTTTATTCAGTACAAAATAGCTTACAGATACAAGCCAAAATACCGACGATAAAGGTAAACATTAAAGGGGAAGAAGGCTATGCATTCATAGATCTTCTTCATCCTTCCTAATTTTTTACTGTAATATAATACACTTGTTTTTTGAACATTGGGCTTTAGGCTACATGTCATGTTTTGGGTGCCGTAAAATTGCTTAGTATGGTCTTACAAGGAGACCTAAAAAACGGCTTCTGCGAATCTAACGACTCTTGCCAAGTTACGTGCCGATGACTATACCAGTACCGAAGCACAGTTACAGTCTCTAATGGATGTTACCGTTAGGCGTTTATCGGAGTACCTAGAAGAGGTATTGATAACTTTAAAGGAGGAAGAGCGTGAATGCTTAACTATAATTAATAAATGTGGCTGCGATGTGTTCCAACAATCACAGTTTCAGCAAAAACTAGAAAGTGATACCGATTCTGATTCAAATATATTTCAAAGCTGCTTCGTGCCTACCATGGGTGCAGTGATTCATGATAAACACCCCATTGCCATATCCTTCAGCTTCATTAAGCTCATGTCAACAGTCATACTCTCAGATTGTCTCAATCTGAGAGTATGAAGAGCTGTAAGCTATCTTATTTGGTTGTACAAAGTTCCACCAATACGTCTATGGTTGTCACACTTTAGTTGAAACTGATCACAAACCAATATTGTCGCTTTATAATAAACCACTTTATAACATACCATCCCGTCTTCAAAAAATAATGCTGAGGTTATAACTATATGACCTGAATGTAATTAACAAACCAGGTAAATATCTTTATGCAGCTGATACTCTGTCTAGAGCAGCTTAACCAGAACAGTCATTACATGATCTTGATTCTGACCTAGATTTGCTTGTCAATTTAGTAATTAGATCACTGGCAGTTAGTCCTAATAAACTTAAATTAATCCAAGAACAGACTTCCCAAGACAAAGAATTGTCACTTTTAAGTAAATATTGCTTATCAGGACCGCCTGAACATAAAAAATATTACCAGACATCCTTAGACCATATTTAAAAACAGATATACACATTATGAATGGCATTATCTTTAAAAACAACAGTGTTATTATACCAGTAGCTACGAGGAATGACATATTGAAACAGATCCATGAAGGTCACCAGGGTATTCACAGTTGCCAAAGATTGGCTAGGAATCTAGTATACTGGCCTAATACGTACCCTGATATAGAAAAGTTTGTTAATAATTGTCATATATGTCTTAGCAACAGACGCAGCGATTCCAAAGAGCCACTTGCCAGGGCCTTCTTTAACCTATTGGAGGCCCTGGGCATATTAGGATAATGGGGCCCCTATGACTTAGACAGAACACTATTTTGTTAGAATAGACAAAGAAAGTAGGTAAACAAGGTTAAATATTTGTTTTTATTAACAATCACATGAAACGAATAGACAAATGTAATATAGTCCACAAGAGTTACTCTTTTAGCATTTACAGGTTACTGCTTAAAAATCTATGTTATTTAAAGATGAATGCAGCGTTTACACAGATATGATTGTAGTATTTGCGGTTTTTAATATGTTAGAGTAGTTTTACTCCAAAATACTTCGTAAAATACTTATTTTCTATCATACTTATTTGTTAAGTACGAAAAGAATCGTCATGTTGCGAATGCCTTCTCTGTCTATGTTGCGAATGGATATTTGACAAATTATTGTTTTTATGTAAAATATACGGAAGTAATAATAAAAAAAGTCTTCATTTATAATAAAAAAAACCTAAATGTGAACCGAAGTTCTTAAAAAAGATCTAACAGATCACAAATTCCATTGTTTTATTAAAACTCATTGTAAATAAATAAAATATGTACCTATTATTAGCATTTATATACCTAACTAATGTGGCATAAATTATTCTTGGACATCGATATTCAAACCAGGGCCAAACTTGTATGGGATTCCATTCCACCATCTCCTTAAATATAAAGTCAAACACATTTTGTTTCAATTTTCTATATAATTTCTCAATTAATTGGTTAATTCAAACTTGAAGCTTCATGCTTCGCTTCGTTCGCTTAATTTAAAAGGAGCGAATCACACTGATGAGTGTACTACTGATGATTTTTCTTTAAAATGTGTATGTGCTTAGTATACCATTATAAATTCAAATTCATCTAAGGATCCTGAAGTCGGAGAGCCTAATTATTGGGTAGGAGTAGAATAGCTTCGCGCATGTAAAAGCTAGTAAGTTGGTATTGTAGTCAGTAATTAGGTTCGATTTCTTCGAATTATATTTATAATTTGTTTTTTTGGTAATAAATATTGGTTATCGTTTGGTGATCTGACAGGAACTAGGGACTTTGTATTTGATCTGAGGGGGGGCCCTATCGATAGCGGGGCCCTGGGCACTTGCCCAAAGTGCCCACTGGGAAAGAGGGGCCTGACTACAGCCTCATGAAATAAAACCCTTGGAATAAAGTCGGTGTTGATCTATTTGATCTCAATTCAGACAAGTATGTCATAGTCATTGATTACTTTTCTCAATATGTCGAGATTGCTAAACTAGTAGGTGGATCCACTATTAAAATTGTCATTAGTCACCTAAAGTCTATTTTCTCCAGGCTAGGATTCCCAATACTCTAATTTCAGATAATGGTCCTCCATTTAATTCAAAAGAGTTTCATAATTTTGGTTTAGATTGGCAAATACAACATATTACATCAAGTCCCTATCATCCACGGTCTAATGGTCTTGTAGAAAGAACCATAGGCACATTTAAGATTATATAAAAAAATATGTCTTACTGGTAGTTCAGATCCACATTTAGCATTAATACAGTATAGGAATACACCTAAAGAAAGCATGTACTCACCTGCTCAATTACTTATGTCCAGATCACTTAGAACTAAACTTCCAGTCTTAGAACAAACTCTGAAAAATATTATGTATGTTAGATCAACCATCTTATAGAAAAAAAGTTAATTAAAAAAATCAAAAAACCCGACTGCTTAAAAAGCAAACTAAAAAGACGTAAACAAGAAGAAAATCATGCTGTGCAGTCGGAGGATACATCTGGTTTTGGTCCGCCAGCTCGTGAATATGGCGCCCAAAATCCACCATTTTTGTATTTTTTTAATTTTAATGTAGCCAGTGACACTCGCAGGATTAAGACAAATCGATTGACGTAAGAATCATCAAAATCGGCCAACGCGTTTGGTCTCTAGAACGCCACATAGGAACAAACATACATACATACATATACTGATAAACACATTACCCTCCTTCGGCAGTCGGGTAATTAGCTAAAGTACACACATCTTTCATGGGGTGTTAAATTCTATAACAAAATACCTTGTGAAGTAAAAAACTAAATGAAAGAAAATTCAAATCAATAGTTAAAAGCACACTTTGTAAACAAGCATATTACAAATTAGATGATTATATTCAAGATAAGAATGCTTGGAAACATGCTGGTCCTGCTCCATAGGGCAATGTTTGTATTATATTCATAATTATAGTATTTTTTTTTATATTTTTCTTCTCTTTTTGTTTAAAAATTTGACTCGCACACTGAGAGTCAAATTTTCAAACCTAATTCAACAATAACGGCCCGTTATTGTTGAATTAGGTAATTTACCTATGTTTGCAATATTTGTAAGTATGTGAGAACAATGTTCCTATTTATCAAGTGAAGGAATTTACCTGATAGTGCTTGTAATACTTTATACCTATATGTAGTATAGTAGTGCCGGGTGCATCGTCCTCACGTATTATGAATTTATTAATGTATGAACTTATGTAAATATTGTAAAACACTATTTTATTTAAGAGTAAGTATGAAGTTTCTTGTGCGTTCTAATCCATAACAAGCTACTTTTCCGAATGCACGGTAGAATAATTTTTTATTACTTGTAAATTTGCAAAGCTGTGGCTGACAACTTACTAGAGATACCTCTGTTTATGGGTCAATCGTTTACGGAGCAGTCCCATATATCAGTATACAAATACAGGAGCTTCATTCATCATGTCAGTTCTTTAACACAGGGAACGAATAGCCTCATTAGAGTTATTTGATGACAGTGACACCTTACTAAGGTTTTCGCTAGCGAATACAATCGATATTTATGAAGCAGCAACTATTAGGGAGGATTCCCTCTCACAGAGAGGAGGCCTGTGTCCCAGCAGTGGGAACATTAATAGGCTGATGATGATGTGAACTATTAGGGTGGAGACTCAACGTGCGTTCGAAAGAGATGTCCTTGTTAAATAAAACTAGAGTAGCGGGCAATCCTAACGAACAATATCTTATCATCGGAGATCTTCACCATTCAATCAATAAACATATTAACATATTAGTATTTCTCTGTTCAGGTTTAAGTGGTACCGCAGTATAACTATCAATATAAACGACGTTATACCTACCACATTTATAGTATTACCGGACACACAAACTCGGGCATTGCTAGGTAGAGACTTTATTATGAAAGCAAGTATTCTGTTGGACTTAACAAAGATAAACTGGTGTTTTAACGACGAGCCGGAACACTGGCATCCGTTTATAACTAGCTTTGATTTACCTACTGGCGGCCAGATGGAGCTGATGAATGTAGAAGCATCAAACCTTATGCTGAGGCATCATGAAGGCACCAACCGCTACGCCGAGGTCAATTGCCCGTCAAGAAGCCCTAAGGATGTTCGTGAGAACCAACTCATAGATCCTGACGTACGAAAGATCGTTGAGGACCTCGAAACAATCGATGACCCGGTTAGGGGGGGGAGTTGGCCCGACCGTGGCTTCGTTATGTCGGACAATATGTTGTACAGATATGGACCTGACGAGTGTGAAGAAAAAAGAGTCATTAAAAATTGGATCTCTCGGATTCGTGCCATCATACGAAGCCGCGGCGGACATTTGAACGATGTCATATTCCATCCATAATTGGCATAAATGGGCCTTTTAAATAAAAAATAAATTTCGTTAATATCTCACACACATCTTGTTTTATTCAATTTTAACATCGATCCGTCCTTGTTGAAAGACCCTTTAGAAATTCGCCAATTGTAGTTTCAAGAAAGTTTCCACATCGGCTAACTATGAAAAGGAAACTCCGAATTCTTTTTAAAAGAAGGATGCGCTTTCGTCGTAAGGCCTTATGGTGCAGTGAGTGAAACGGCATGGTTTCAAACACTGGGCTCAATGCCTGGTTTTAAAATTAGACCTCGCTTTGTTAACACCACGACGACCAACGGAGCCTGATGCTCGCCAATGGCGCAGTTACCAAAGAACTGAAGGCGGATATAAAATAGCTACAATTTACATGGTATGTCTTTTTTTTTTTATTTTGCCAAGAGCCAATACAATTAGTAAAGAGGTACTGCAAGAAACAGAAGAAATATATACATGTAAATTGTCTCCAAGTTGTAAAAATATATGAGGCTATCAGCGCAAAAGTGGTGTAACCCACAATTTTTGTTGGATACGGTTTTGGTGTAAAATACATTTGATAAACGATGATCTTTCAATACAATAGCGGCGTAAGCCACCTTTCTGTTTCTATCGATAGATGGCGCTGACAAACATAGTTTTTGCACGGGGCACATTAGAGCAAAACAACAGAGCAAGAGTGGTGTAAGCTGGATACACCACTTTTGCATTATGGCAACATTATGTTTGTCTGTGGCTTACTTCAAAATTCCGTCAACTGTCAATGTCAAAATTGAGAAATTAGAAATGAAAATTTATTACTTATTTCAAAATAGTACCTTAGCAAACGAAAATTTGGTTGGACCATGGATGAAAACGATGATACTACGTCAGGTTAGTTAAAATATTGTGTAACTGCAAATCAAACAATATTTTTTACGTTCATGTAGTTTTATAAATTACTTAATCAATCCGGTTACAGTTGGAGATTTTGAAGATTCTGGCTCTGAATATATACCATCCCCTGTGCCCTCAATTAATGATGACTCAGAAGAAGACCAACTAAGCAGAACTACCACAACTTTACAACAGCCACTTCCAAGCACGTCTGGTTCAATAACAACAGAATCTCAATTAAGCTCGTCACCAGCTGAAACCACAGATGAATCTCCCATCCTCAAAAGCAGAAAGCGTGTGAAAAAACCAGGGAATTGGCAGCGAAATATCCTTAAATTTAAACGAGCAAAAGGCGAACAATATGAAAACCACAAAAAGAACATTGTTCCTGCGAAGATACCTAAAACAGGCGAATGTTCATGTCCTAAAAAATGTCATTTAAAACTAAACGAGGAACGTCAGCTGGAAATATTTAGAAGCTTTTACGCACTGGCAAATTTTGACAATCAGAATGCATTGCTGTTCTCCTTAGTTCGAGTGATAAAAAAATGCAGAAGTTACACAGGAAGAGAGGAATCAAGAAGGCAAAATACACACATTTACCATTTATTGGGTGAAGATGGTATTGAAATTCAGGTGTGTAAAAAATTTTTTCTAAGAACTTTTCAAGTTTCCGATGGACGTGTTACTAGGGTGCTGAAACATAAAACTATGCAACATGTTCCACCTATTGATCAAAGGGGTCGACAAAGTTCTATAAACAAAACACCAGAAAATAAAATTGCAGAGGTAAAACAATTCATTGGTCGGTTTCCAGTCTATGAGTCTCATTATACCAGACATAAAAGTGAGAATAGGAGATTTCTTTCTCCAGATCTAAGCCTTGGACGAATGTATTCTCTTTATAAAGATAATACACATGAACCAGTCTCATCTTTCATTTTCAGTAAAATTTTCAATGAATGTTTTAATCTACGTTTCCACGCACCCATCAGTGACTCTTGCAAAAAATGTGATCTCTTCAATAACAAAATTAAATGTGCTGAGAGTGAACAGCAGCTGCACGAGTTGAAACGGGAACAAGAATTACACCAGAGAAAAGCAGACAGTGCCAGACAGGGATTAAAAGATGATACGACTTTGGCAAAATCATCAACTGACATTACTGTAATCACTTTTGACATAATGAAAACCCTACCTACCCCTGTGTTGAGTACTGGAATAGTGTATTACAAAAGACAGCTGTGGACATTTTGCCTTGGGATTCACAACATGGGGACAGATAATGCATACATGTTTGTTTGGGACGAGTCAGAAGCTTCACGAGGATCCCAAGAAGTAGGATCCTGCTTGATTTATTTTTTCAAAAATTTTGTGACCACTAAAAAAGTAATCATGTACTCCGACCAATGTGGGGGGCAAAACAGAAACATAAAGTTGTCGTTGATCTGTCAGTATGTGGTATCTCATCCGGACTTTACTATTGAAGAAATAGATCATAAATTTTTGGTCAGTGGACATTCATACCTACCCTGTGACCAAGATTTTGGCTTAATAGAAAAAAATAAAAAATTCTTTAAAGAAATATACGTTCCAGAGGACTGGCTCGAAGTAATTAAAACGGCTCGCAAAAAACAACCATTCAAAGTAATACGACTAACTGCAAGTGATTTTTTTTCTTCGAAATCGCTAGAAAAAAATATAACAAATAGAAAAATTTCAATTAGTAAGACCAAGGTGGAGTGGTTGAAAATTCAGTGGTTAAAATTCCATAAACTTCATCCATTTTCAATTTTCTACAAATATTCTAATAATGAAGAAGCCCTTTTTGAAGAAGTCAGTGTGAAAAAAAGGCAGTCAGAAACCGTAATACAACTAGATGCATTGGAAAAGCCAACCATAGCTGAAAAAAAGAAAAAAGATCTTCTTGAATTGTTACAGTTCATCCCGCCAGTTCATCATGCTTTCTATAATAACCTAAATAGTTCCAACAGAGTCCGGGACGAAGTGTATTATGATGAGACAGATGAAGAATTACTCTAATTCTGTATTATTTTAATTTTTTTCCTGATTAAAGTTGTGCTCATATGGTGTAACCTGTTTATTATTTTAAATACAACCAAAAATATGATTTATGCAGAAGTAGTGTAACCCACATTTTTTTTTAAATTATTAGCATAATTATCACAAAAGTACACAAATATTGTAGATTCTAAAATTCTTTTTATAAATTAAAAACGAAAAAATTGTAATAATGTTCACAAAAGAAATTAAATTCAAAACCAATTTAACCAAATTTTAATTCCTCATTATCTCCTAATGAAGTTGTCTAGGGTTACACCACTTTTGCGCTGATAGCCTCATATAACCAGCATATGGGTGGTGTGGACATATAGTTCTTAGGAAAACATAAAATAAAAGTTAGGATAAGAAAATGGTATTTGAGATTATTTTATCATCTTCTTAATGGTATTGTCAAAACCCAGCACGGGTAGCGCCAATAAGCGGGATGCACATAGCACTCTGCTTGCCCCGGGACCTGCGGCTAACGCCGCGGGGTCCAGAGCGGGCACCAGTCCGGCTATGGCGAGAACCGCAGCTAAGACCAATCGGGAGTCCCTACTTAATTGGCATAAGGGCTCAGGACTGTACGGGACCAGCACTGATCCTTACCCTCCTTTGGCGAAAGGAAAGGCCGGCGATGACACCGTCCTTCGTCGCCAGGCCAAAGTTCGGCAATGGGGAGCTCAAACTTTGGTGTAGCAATGATTACACCTTAGCTTGGCTCGAGAGGACGGACTCTCCAGAATGGCTCTCCCAGCTAGCGCCCAGCTAGTCGTCAAGAGACAGGCAGAGCTACAGAAACAGGTGCGGTGCGGCATCGCGATCTTAGATGACAGAGGAGTTTACAAGGACGTGACCATAGTGGGTAGATCTCTATGTTACCAGAACCCCTTTTTCGACATCAATAAAAAAAGTTAATTAAAAAATCAAAAAACCCGACTGCTTGAAAAGCGAACTAAAAACATTTAAACATATAAGTGTTATATATTTTTGAAATCGCCTTTTAAAATCCTTTATTTTGATACCCCACACGATGGGTTTGGAAGAAAAAAAATTTTTTTTTCCCCACAAAATGGCGCACAAAATCCGCCATTTTTGTTTTTTCCAATTTAAATGTAGCCAGTGACACTCGCAGGATTAAGACGAATCGATTGACGTAAGAATCATCAAAATCGGCCAACGCGTTTGGTCTCTAGAACGCCACATAGGAACAAACATACATACATACATACATACATACATACATACATACATACATACATACATACATACATACATATATACATACATACATACATACATACATAGACTGATAAACACATTACCCTCCTTCGGCAGTCGGGTAAAAAGTGGGTACTCCTGCGTTCTCAGAGGCAGAAGGCGGCCTGGTTCGTGGCGCTGGGGTTCCCGAGAATCACATCCCGGCCTTGATGGGCGCCGAGCGTAGACTGTCATTCGGTCTGGGCTCAGTGTACATCAAGTTCGCTCCCACCACCACCGCCAACACGGTCACCGGGCGGGGAGCTGGACGACAGCATACTGTCGCCGGCTGCCGGAACGATGGAGGATGACGAGGTGGGTGACGCTTTCGCCGGTCTACAGCTGGAGGAAGACGAGGAGGGCCCCATCTGCGTGAAAAGCTGTGCAGGCGAACCTCCACCACAGTAAGACAGCGACGGCCCAGTTACACAAGTACTGTCTAATTTAGGCGGTAAGATCCTTGTTACCTCAACTCATGATCACCCTAGGTCATGTATATATGGCACAGGTAACATTAGAGCACAGCTTTTAATTGATTTCTGTTGCAGAGATATCTCTGCAGCTAGGCTGACTATACAGCGTAGTGCCACGATGATGTCTTGTGTCTTCGCCTCGGTTTATATGCCTGAGGCGCAGGCATCGACCCCGCATGACCTGGTCCGCCTTGTGAAAAGTCATCGTCGGGACCGACGCGAAGTAGTAGTAGTAGAACACTTGATCACAACTAACCTTTCCCTACTAAACACAGGCACGGAATTGACGCTTGTAAACAAGCGCAGGCGGACAATTATAAACCTAACCTTGGCGACAAAAAAGTTGCCAAATGTTAAGCAACCACAGTCCTAAGTCTTTGACTTGACTTGCTTGATTGATCATTCCCGTACGTCGAAACTCGAATGAATATGTATAAACCAAACCCAACAGATCGAACCGTTGTTGATATCCTAAAATAGGCAAAAACCTTCTTTCCCGACACGGAAAAGCGTTGAAAATTTTGATCGCTCTTCCGTGCACAACGTGTACGGTAGAGTAGCGTAGCTTTACACGTTGGATTCTGAATAGTGCTCGACAAACTTCTGGGCCGCCCTGAAGTTGGCTTTCCGATACGCAAGGCACGGATCGGTACGGTTTTTGTATGATTTACTACTATGCAAACTTCGGGACGGCCAAGAAGTTTGGCGAGAACTACCGATATTATTACAATCGCTGTAGATGTAAGGCTCGTGCCACAAGTGAAAAGCTTCATGTGCTCTCGACTTTACCTACAATTCATACTTTTCTCATTCTCCATATCAACTTAATCTTGCCCCCCCCTGGGCCATCGGCTGGCGACGCCCTTGTCCCCTAAGATTATACTCTGCCTGTACAGCACGGTGATTCGGCCCATGATCACCTATGGGGCCGTGGTTTGGCCTCGCACTAAACTACAGCTGTGAAGAAGCTACAGCGAATGCAGGGACTGGCCTGCATATCACCTCTTTGCTTCAACAACGTGATAAATCCGATAATTCATTTTTTTTTATTTGTTAATTGAAACCGCCGTGACCGATTTTATTTTTCCCAAAAACGTGGTATTTTTTGTGCGGGTAATAGCGAATCTGTGAGCGGAAGAGACAGCGCAACTGTGTCAGATCGCGATATCACGTTGTTTCTTTTCTGCGCGGCGATTTGTTTCAACAACGCAACAAACCAGTTGTCACTACGCACGTGCAGAGGAAGGTGCTCTCAAATCTCAAATTTCCGGAAAAATGTGACATCACGACGATATCACTTTTTGGTTGCAAAGGTAATGTTTTAATTCAATTATTTTTTATTTATTTTATAATGTGATATGTGGATTTAACACAGTGTTGTCGAAAAAATGTGTGATGTGTTAATTGTTATAAATCTTCATGTCACACTGTTGCCGAAATAATGAGAATTTTGCTTTGTGTTACCCTAAGATACAACATTGTTGATGATTAAACTTTTTCTAATACAAAAATCAAGTTACAGTTATCTGCGGATGTGCCGCTATTGAACAAAAAAAAATGGATTTAACATGTAATATTCCTAAATATTACGTTGTTAATGCTAAAACAAATAATAACATTGTTCTTATTTTTCTAGATAGGATCACGATTTAAAGACTTATTCTTGCGTTGACAACAGAAAATTCGGATATTCCAGTTGCAGGCACAAGTGCAGATAGATACCTATTTGTATATTAAACCATTTAAGAACTACTTAGTAAGGAAATTTCGCCGCCGCTGCAAGCTGAGTTAAATACCTATCTACACTTTTGTTGAAAATTATAGCCCACTGAACAAAATCCAGATTGTAGTTCGAACAAAAAAGGAAAAAAGACAAAGACGAGAAGAAAGCTGGCAGAAAAATATAGCGAAGAGACTGAGAAATGTCATCAATCGGTAAAAACAAAAAAAAACTTTGCAGAACGTAAGCCGCAAACCGACTTGCAGAGAAAATTGCACATTCAAATGTTGTTCAAATATCACAGATGACCAACGTGAACAACTTTTAAAAGAATTCTGGAACTTAGGCAAAATTATTAAACAGTGGTCGTTTATAGCAAATAGTGTCGAAGCAGTCATCCCAAAACATCGATACGTGAAGATAGATTCAGAAAGAAACGTTGCACCAACTCGCGACCGTTTCTGGCATAAAGACAAGTATTTGGGTGTGTCGGAAGCGTTAGATATCAGCACTACTGACATGAAGCAATCGTTGAGGAAACGCTTTTTTGGCCGCCTAAAGAAGGTACTTAATAGCCTTTTTTCGGGCGGAAATAAGGTGTGCGCCTTCAACGGTTAGGTCATGCCGGTATTGGTGTACCCTTATATTCAAATGGACTCAAACGGATCTTGACGCCCTGGATAGGCGGGTACGTACACTGCTGACTGCATATCGAATGCATCACTCACGATCGTCGGTCATGAGTTTGTATATCCCGCGGAAGTATGGCGGCCGAGACTTTTTAAATGCCAAAAATCTCCACAACTGCGAGATATGCAATCTCAGAGAATATTTTCTTTACGCCGACGTGTGTATGCATCGAGGTGTAGTAGCAGTGGATAAGGGACTCACCCCGCTCTCCTTGGCAAATGAGAACTGGCGCAACCCTGTAGTGCTTGACACTAATAACCGCATGGAGGCATGGCAGAGTAAGGAGCTTTTTCCGGGCCCTACATGGGTCCGATGTAGACCAATCAGCGTCCGTAGCCTGGCTACGTTTCGGTGACCTCTTTGGGGGTAACCGAAGGTTTTGTTTGTGCAATTATGGACGAAAATATCGTGAAGAATAACTACCGGAAATTTGTTGTGAAGGATGGCACGGTTGACATCTGTCGGGCATGTCACCGCCCGGGTGAATCGATCCACCACATTATCTCTGGTTGTTCTCGTCTAGCTAACGAAGAGAACTTGCATTCGCACATCCTTGTAGCCAGGATTATCTATCAGCAACTTTCTTACTCTGAAATACACTCTTGTGGCATCGGATATGCCGTACTACAGGTTTGTGCCCGACCCAGTTCTCGAGAATGGCAATATCACATCACTGTTATACTAATACTATTATCACTAATAAGCATGACATAGTGGTGGTAGACCGAATCGAGAGGCGTGCAATGCTTGTTGACATAACTGTTCCACATGATGGGAAATTCAAATTCAATTTATTGCATCCATAATGTACATACAGGTGTTAAATATAGGTTACAGAAACAATTATGGACCCTGTCGGGCACAGCAACATTCTAGATACAGTCAGTGTCTAGGAGAGAGGAATAGCGCTTAATATTTTTGCATAATAACATTTCAGTTGTATTTCCTATGTTTTTATTTGGTATAATGTACCTACTAATATGTCTATGTTTTGGGAACCTCGTAAAAGCTGAGAAAGTTAAGCAAGTCAAGTATCTTGACTTGGCTCGCGAGGTTGTCGACTTGTATGGACACAGCGATCATTGTACCGATAGTCGTGTCAGCCAATGGCCTAATAGCCATGAGCCTCGACCAACACCTTAGGAGGCTCTCGTTAAGTGGCTGGATCAAGGGCTTGATTCAGAAAGCAGTAGTAATACTTCTGGACATGGCTCGTATTGTTCGGAGGTTCCTCTCTCTGGAGCCCTGACCGCCGGTAGCTTGGACTCTTGTTCCCGATACCAGTGAGCCTCTATTTCTTATATTTTAAATGTTTTTCTTTTATGTAAGTGTTTTATAAAAATATTTAATAATGTAATAAATACAAACAATAAAAAATAAAGGATATTACTTCATTAACAAAGTCTGATTGTTTGCAATATTTGCAAGATTAGTTCTCAAATCTAAACGTTTTTATTTCAACAACATTAGTTCATGATATAACTCAGCTTCATAACTTAAGTTATATCATCAACATCATGACAATTTAGCTTGTAACACTTATCTTACTATATATTTGCAAGAACAATGTGACATGTTTTCCCCTTTTTCTAAAATAAAGTCAATTTCTTGCTAAACTTCTAAATTATCAGTATTTTGATAAGTTTTCACATAGTTTATTTATTTTATTGTACAAAAAATCGTATATTAATAGTAAAAAAATTATTCGTTTCGTCACAATTATTTTTTGAAAGTTGAAAAACACTCTCCTCTAAAATTGCAATTTTCAAGATACCACATTATTGAAGCAAAGAGGCGATATAGCGACAACGGGCTGCATGAGGACTACCCCGACCGCAGCGCTCGAGTTCATGCTTGGACTTCCCCCTCTTCTCTCGCTTCGTTTTTAAGCAGGAAGCGGCAAAATAATTAGTCAATAATGTGCTGTAAGACGTTGTATTTTTAGTTTTTATGATACAATCTGAAGCAAGAAGTAAACCATGTCAAATGAATTGAAAATTCATACTGTCAAAGTAAGCTATTTGAAGATTTTTTTACCCTATAAATAACCCCTGGTCAATTGTTTTAAAGTAATTGGCTCAAGTGTCGTCCAGCTAGTCATCACTCACTTACAAAAAGGTCTAATATTGACCAAACCCTATTGCAGTGCTGCAACAGTTCTTTCATAGAGGTTCTACCTCACTCTCAAGGTAAAAGAAAACCTTGCAAGAAACCAACAGTGCTGTTAAATTCAAATCCAAACATGTAAGAAAATACGCTAAATCTCTCTTATTCAAGTTTCTAAGAAAAACAACAAGAAAACCAAAGCTTTGAATTTTAGTACAAGATTTCATTTCCCTACAAACCATCTCGGGCAAAAACATTCATGAAGATTGTCCATGTACCAGTTGAATATGCAGAAGTTTATCTTGGAGCATATATATTTTTTTTGTAATAACAACAAGAATGTTGCCTAGAAAAATCTTTTTGCAAATAGATGATTACTTACATTCTAAGCCCTACAATGTAACGAATTACAGGGCTGCTACAGGTGACAACAATATTTTGTCACCAGTGTAAAAGAGAGGCTATGACCCAGTCAAGGTAAAAGAAAACTTTGCAAGAAACAAACAGTGCTGTTAATATCAAATTTAAATATGTAAGATATTTACAAAATCACCTCTGTCTGTCTACAAGAAAAAAAACGAAAACAATAACCAAAGTTTTAAATTTTAGTTCGAGATTTCGGTGAGATGTCTAGAGATGATGATAGTTATGGAATCAATATTATTATTTTTTATTTATCAACATTGAACTTAGCACGTTGTTTATATTTTATTTTATAGTTTTTTGCCTTACTGTACATACCTAGCACAAAACGGATTGGCCGATTTGCGGTTTAAAACATCCAAACACCCAAAAATTGCACCTCGAAGACAACTTATTAAAAATCTCTCTGACAAGTTACAAAAAATTACGGCACCTAACGCAAGGGCGACACCAATAAAACATCGAAAACCATAAAGACTTTTAACTAACCTGCACCTTCATTTTATGTATTGTTCTTTATATACAATCAACTGATTTCGAATCAAACGCTAACATTAACAAACTTACGCATCAATGGACGGCATAATTATTAGGTACGTCCATGTCATTTAATTTGAGCAGCCAACAGTTACTGTTGGCTGCCCAAATTAAATGTATTATGGAACCTTTGGATATTTTCCGAATTCCTATCACAACCAAATTCATTCTTCATAGAAAATTATTCAACTTTTTCTAGATTTATTACAATTTTGAAGCAAAAAATATAGCAGTAACCTGGAATCAACACTAATTTCGTTCGTGTCGTCGTGCGTGCGTGACAGTCCTATTTAATTACTATTCTCTATGGTCAATGGTGACACTGGTGACAGTACTGACAGTCTCTCGCTCGCTCTCACGAGCGAAGAAAGTCAATAGGGATGTGACCGATATATCAAAACGTAACTTATATCGGATATGGGGTTCGACATCATATCATATCGATATCCATATCATAATAACCGATATCACAACAACTGTATGTATAAAATCAAAACTACTTGCGTTCGAGAACGAATAACTAAAAACCTAAAACCGTAAAAATGCAAAAACGTACGAACAAAACGTAAACTTCAAACCGATAGGAACCATATCGCTACCTCTTTTACAACCCCTTTTTACAGTTTTATCAGTTGAGTTCTATCCCGTAAGTATAAGGATGGCGTAAAAAGCAAAAACTGTTACCAAAATTAACTGTTATAGTTGCCATTTGTCGTATTACCTACGCAATAGAAGTCAAAATCGGTTGAACGAGCTGTAAAATGGGATTATTTAAATGTACAATGTTATCTCAAATGACATTTACTATTCAAAAACTTTTCTGGTAGTCCTAAGCCTAGTAAAGCATGAAGGGAAATCGCCGTAGTTACGAGTAGCTAAACTGATAAATTACTTAAAATACCGGTAGTGTGAGTTTGCGTTTGCTTTAGTTCGCGTTCGTTGTTAGTTTTCTCATCTAAATATCATGTTAACGTTTGCAAACTGTACTACTGATATCGATATCTGAAAACCGTTTTTGATATCGATATGAAAACTGTATGTCGGTTACGTAACCGTTTGCGCAAAAACCGAAAACGCTCATCTCTAAAAGTTAATCAAACCACAGAGTACATTATAATAGACAAACTAGTCAATTTTTTGTTTTTATTTAATTTGTGGCTATGCCACTGACTTGTTTACGAGACCTTTAAGGGCTTATTACACTACACGGTATTCAGGGTCCTGAATACCGGGTTACTTCACCATTCCGAAGCAATAACGTCGATATTTTGAGAACCCTAAATCCCTAATAGTTATTACACTACCTTAATTTAGGGTTTAGGACTCTGAATACCGTGTAGTGTAATAAGCCTTTTAGGCTTAGCTCGCACTGCGATTTTTATTCGCGCCGCGCGAATTTTACCACCCATTCTGCTACCTAAGGAATTGTAATATTGTATGAAGCTGCACGCATTATGGTAAAAAAATGCGAATAAAAATCGCAATGCGTGTAAAGCCTTAGTCTTAATTTAAGCGTCAAAGAAAGAATCAAAGTCGTCAAAGAACATGGACTGGACTTACTTACTAAAATAAACGTTCCCGATCCTGACGCGACGTTCCTGTTCCCGTGAAAATTTGTTTGTCTATGGTTTATTGTATGTTGTCATGTGTGTGGAAACAGTGCCCTGGCTACCAACTGCCAAGGCTTTTAAGTAAATAAGAAAATAGCGATAACATCAAAATAAAATGCAGTTTTGAATAACAATTATTTTCTATTTATTTTAAATATCAGGTTATGTAGTGAATTGATGTGGAGTATACTTGAGTTATGTGCCTTTTTTCTGTATCACGATCAATCTAATCGACTTATTGAGGGCACTGCATGGCGCGCCGGCCGCTACCGTGCCATCAGATAAAGATTACGGAATTACGTTTCATACCGCGATCTGTATTAAATAACTTGACCGTAAGGTCGAAGCTTAATTTATTGGCGATGGCAACTCAGACAGAGTTGCCATCTCCGCTTATTTCCCTTCTCTTTCTACCTTATACATCTCTCTCTCTCTTATAGCTCTTGCGCATACATCCCACCCTTAGATAAAACTTTATCTAAGATCCCACCCTTCACCTTTCCTTCACCACCTGGCAGGGCTCGTCGCTAGCAGCGTTCGAGTTCGAGTCTCTTGCTCATTGTCGTTCTGTTCACAGAGTACATTGAATATATGGTTCTGTTTTCCGCTGCATAAGGATATATTTCCCTAAAGAACCTGAACACCCAGGTGTACAGTACAGTACTGTTTGGTTTCTAACAGAAATTTATTTGAGTATCAGAAAAACTGTAAGCATCGTATAATTATTATTATTATGAGCCTGTTATGTCCCACTGCAGGGCAAAGGCCTCCCTTCCGTCTTTCCATTTTTCCCTGTCTCTTGCTACATCTGGCCAATCCCTCAGATAGATGTCTAGCATCGTATAAGTGAGTGTTTATTTAATTATTATTTTCTAACAATTATACTGTTCGTTTCTACCTCCATTTTGTTATAATCTAACAAAGGCTCAGCAATTATTGCTGATGTTTCTTTTGTTTGATTAAAATCTTACAAAAGGTCTGCGATCATGCTGCTTTTCTTTTGTATGATTTTGTTATAGGATTATATTTTGTTCTACCCTCGATTTCATTTTTTAATATTTTGTAGTTTGCACAACCAGTACCTAACTAACGTAAAAAAAACGGTTTAGTAATACATTCTATAGCGGTTTGATTTTTATTTTGGTTCTAGGATGGACAACAAGGCTATGCCTTCTGAAATCAATCTGGTGAATCGTCCGTGGCTCCGAGACCGTCTCGCCACAGATCGACTAGCAGTTCGTCGAGTAGTTCTAGTAGTACTTCATCAAGCTCTAGACATACGACGTTCGGGCGAGGTGGTCGTTTGCTAATCACCCAAGTCGGGCGCGCATCTGTTTTGTTGTTTATTACCTGCGGCTCAAGAGTGCGCGGACGCGCTATATGTACCCAACGTGTATATACATTTATACCGTCGGGTTAACTAGCTGCGCGGGACCGCGAACTATGTAGGATTTGCTGTTTTGCACCAATGTCCGATAAAGTTGAGAAACATGTGTATGCCGAGTTCATGGAGTGATATGGTAGAACTAGATCAAGAAGGGACACAAGGCCAAGAGGAAGATATTATACAAATGGAGGGAGATACTATACAAATGGAGATGGATTCTATACAAACGGAGAAATTAACTAGTCAAAGATCGGAGAAGAGGAAAGGAGATGAGGATATTTCTGAATGGATCGAGGTGAAAGCAAAAGAAAAGAAACAAAAATGGGACATAGATAAAATAGAAGTATACATATCAGGTAGTGAACAATTGCCTAAACAATTTGGTCTGGCCAGATTATTTAAAGATAACGACATTACCGATATTTTGAGGGTGAAATATGTAAACCCATATAAAGTACGACTCGATATGCAAACAGAAGTTAGTGCAGATAGATTAGAGAAATGTTTACCATGGCTTGACAAGGGCTGGCGTAGGTATACAACGTGCGATGGAAAAAATATTTTCTATGGGGTTATAATGAATGTGGATTTAGACTTATCCGACGAGGAAATACGAAATTTAATAGTGTGTCCAATACCAGCCGAATTGGTGTCAATATTTCGACTCAACCGACGTAACTCGAATGAAGGATGGGCACGAAGTGAAGCAGTGCGTTTATGTTTTAGGGGCTCCTACCTACCGCCATATATTTCTGTAGATGGCTTAAGGATTAAAGTGGACCCATACATATTTCCTGTATCTCAGTGTACGAAGTGTTGGCAGTTGGGTCATCCTACTAAAAAGTGTCCATCAAACAAAGTTTTCTATCCGAAGTGCGGCAAAAACCATGACAATTGCGATACCATGACATTTAAATGTATCAATTGTAATGGTGCACACATGGCTTTGTACAAAGGGTGTCCTGCATTTATAAAAGAAAAAAGATTAAGAGACATTATGGCGGAGTTCAATTGCACATACAGAAAGGCCCTCACTATTTATGTTCCCCCAAGTTCACCCACAAATGATGAACAGGAAAAGTCGCGTCGACGACGTTACGATTACATCACGTTACGTCAAGATCGTTCGCCAGTAGAAGCTATGACACCATCGCAACCTGAGTCAACATCATATGCCAACATTCTGAAGACAAAAGCACAAATTCACAAAGGGGAACAGTTCTCGAAAAACTCACAATCATTGCCGAAAAAGCAAGTGAATAAGGAGTCCGTGTCTAATCGAGACGGAAATGATTGTTTTTTAAACCCAGAATCTCATGATACCAACAAACGAGGTATGGTTACTGAGAAAGTTGAAGAAAAAAGAGAAAGGGAAGTGTCGTTTGGTGAATTAATAAAAAGACTGAAGGAGATATTGTTTTTGAAAAATGCTTCTATTTTAGGAAAGCTTTCTAGTATGTTTAAGTGTTGCATTGAATGGTTCGTTTTAGTAGTGTGTGAAAATATTTCAGACTGGCCCATCATAAAAAAGACATTAGATTTTTTCTGTTTCGTAAATGCCTTATAACAATAATTATATGAACTTGAATATTATACAATGGAATTGCCAAAGTATAAGACCCAAATCACGTTCACTTGAAGTACAGTGTTATGGATTCTTACTCCATTGACGCACATCAGGGACATACAGCGACATCTCGAAGCAGGAAATGATACCATACACTACGTCATACCTGTCCATCGACTGTGATTGGTCGTCTTCTGAAATATTGTTCCCACACCCCTCTCCTTGAATGTTGTAAAAATAAAAATGGCGAATACAGAATTTGTACGTTAAGACGAACGCATCGTTTTTATTAAATATCCTCAACACAATCTCAAAACCACCATAAGTTTTCACAAACCTCACCGCTGCTGCTACATTTTGGACCTTCGAACCGAATGGATTATTAATATCTACAAGATCGCCGAGCGACCTTTGGATGTGAACCCTTGCACGTGGCGGATTGAGAAGAAAACGCAAAAGGTTTCATCGAATTTAATACGCAATCGGTGGGGCCAATCCTTACTCCTTCCTATCATCTCCTGAGTTCTATTTGGTGCTATAGTGTGACTGTGATCTTATTTCAGAGAAATTGCCGCATTGTATTCTCGGAATATCGGATTTCCAGTCAATTACTAGCCTGGTGACGTTGCTAGCATCAGGGTCTTGTGTGATTGAGCTGACGATTATAAAACCGTGAGTACTCCTCTTTTCACTGACCACCAAAATGCCTATTGACTCTGCTAGATCCCGTGACAAATCTCCTAATTTTCTAAGCGTAGAAAGTAGTGAGTTAGTTCGCGATTTAATTAGGAAGCGTGGTATAATTAAGGGCAGGCTTACCAAATTTAATAATTATTTAGAGTCTTTAAAAGATTGTGATCATGTTTTTCTTAATCAAAAACGCATTGATTTAAAGTTGAGGATTCAAGGATGTACTACTTTATTTTCTGAATTCAACGACATTCAAACTAAAATAGAAGAAAGAGTTTCCGATAGTGAATTAGGCGAACAATTAAATCAAAGAGAACAGTTTGAAGATAGTTACTACAATTTAATATCTATAGCTGAGTGGATGCTGAACGCTGATGAGGTCCCTGACTGCTCCAGGTCATTTCATAGTCATAACAACAGTCAAATGCAATCCGTGAAGTTACCCACAATCACCATGCCTACATTTGACGGTTCTTATGAGCACTGGCTCGAATTCAGAGACACATTTACCTCACTAGTTCATAATTCTAAAGATATTTCCAACATCCAAAAGTTCCACTATCTCAAATCGTCCCTAAAAGACAGCGCAGGACTAGTTATACATTCCATAGAATTTTCTGCTGATAATTATCAGGTTGCATGGGATTTATTGCTCAACCGATATAATAATTGCGGTCTTTTAATTGATCACCATATCAAAGCTTTGTTAAATATAACTGCAATAACTAAAGAGTCGCCTTCTTCGATTAGAACATTAATAGACACTATTTTGAAAAATTTATGCGCACTTAAGGTTCTAGGTGAGCCTACAAACTACTGGGATAGTTTA
The DNA here is from genome assembly GCA_945859665.1 of Anorthoa munda. NCBI lineage: Eukaryota > Metazoa > Arthropoda > Insecta > Lepidoptera > Noctuidae > Anorthoa > Anorthoa munda. The sequence goes on along the minus strand of OX243899.1, from coordinate 29,592,846 downwards.
ATTATTAATATCATGGTTTCAAAGTTAGATAGAATTACTGAAAGAGAATGGGGGTCTCATAAGTGCACATTGTGCCCAAACCCAAGCGATAACAATACTTCTAAACGTTTATCGGTGGATGTTTTAATAAACTTTTTGCGCAACAAAGCAGACATGCTGGAGGCATTGCAGCGGTCACATAACAAAGAAGCTCAAAGCACTGACAACAAAAAACAACACTCAAAATGTCATAATTTGTCACACTGCAATGTTTCTAGCGCGCCGAGTAAATCAAATAAGCAACGCGCTAAGTTAATATGCGCAAAATGTAACGCGAATCATCCACTGTATACTTGTAAAGAGTTTATCGAATGCGACTTAGACACAAAGCTTAAACTTGTACGCGAGCACAACTTATGTGAGAATTGTTTACATTCGAAGCACTCAATAAATAATTGTAGGTTTGGGCCTTGTAGACACTGCAATCAAAAACATAACTCATTATTGCACAATGATAACGCTCGTTCTGTTACTTTGCATTCCACAACGACTACTGAGGCGTCGCCATCGCGTGCTAATGAGAGTGAAGCGCCGGCGCACTACCCCGCGGCCGCACCAGTCGCCTCAGACCCCGCAGTCCCTATTCAAGTAAACAAGGCACTCATGCAACCGAAATCTATGTCTATAGGTGTGCAGTCCGTGTTATTGTCAACAGCTATCATTGATGTGGCAGATGTACACGGTAGATATCATAAGGCGCGGGCGCTCCTTGATAATGGAAGCCAGCGCTGTTTCGTTTCAAAATCGTTATGTCAACTCTTAAATGCACCATTAATACAGTCCACAAACGAAGTTCGAGGCGTAGGTAATTCGGTAGTACATTGTTCCCAAACTTGTAATATCGTTATCAAATCTTGCGTCGATAATTCATTTACTGCGCGCATTTATTGTTATGTGCTGTCTAGGATCACGGCTTCGATGCCTGCCGTATGTAAATTAAGCGCGCAAGTCTGTATTCCAGACAACATACGGTTAGCTGATCCGGAGTTTCTAGACTACAAAAATATTGACATTTTGATTGGCGCAGATAGGTTTTGGGATCTGTTAGAAGACGGTAAAATTCGTTTGACTAGTGGTCCGTTTCTACAGAACACCAAACTAGGCTGGATTATTGCCGGACCTATACTTAATTATACGCGAAAAAATGCGCCAATTCATTGCAATATTATTAATTCTTTAGATACGCAACTTCGATTGTTCTGGGAGATTGAGGAACCGTCTAAGGTCAGAGACGCACAGACTGAGGAAGAACGTGCATGCGAAGATCACTTTGTTCGCACTACTACTCGCAATAGCGAGGGGAGATTCTGCGTGCACATTCCACTCCATCAGTCACCTGATACCTTGGGGGATTCTTATACACAAGCAGAACGTCGTTTTTTTGCGCTGGAAAAACGTCTGCAGCGTTCTCCTGAATATAAATTACTTTACTCCAATTTTTTGCAAGAGTATCTTAGTTTAGGCCATATGACACAGGTAGATTCCTATGAATCCCCGTGTTATTTCATGCCGCATCATGGCGTGTTCCGCGAGCTCAGCACCACCACCAAGTTGCGCGTGGTGTTTGATGCAAGCGCACGATCGAGCACTGGGAAGTCACTGAATGATTTGCAGCTGGTTGGCCCTCCAATACAGGGTGATCTCATTGCCATTCTTCTCCGCTTTCGGCAGCACAGGTATGTCGCGTGCGCCGACGTGGAGAAGATGTACCAGCAGTGCCTGGTAGATGAGGATCAGCGTAGGTTGCAAATGATTCTGTGGCGTGACCATCCCTCAAAGCCGTTAGGTATATTCAAATTAAACACCGTGACGTATGGAACCGCCTCCGCACCTTTTTTAAGTGTTAGGTGCCTAAAACAATTAGCCTCTGAATCTCCTGATCCTGATGTCGCTCGAGCTATAAAAGAGGATTTTTATGTCGACGATTACATTACGGGATTAGATGATAAAATAAAATTATTAGATCTATGCGAAAAAACTCAGACGACGCTGCAGTCAGGCTGTTTTCCACTTAGGAAGTGGATATTTAATTTTAAACACGATGATAACCGTCAGTCGTCTAGTCAGTTCAAACCTTTAAGTTTAGATGAAAATGTTAGTTCTAAAACCTTAGGAATGGGCTGGCATAACGCAAGTGACAATTTTTATTTTTATTCTCACTTTAATATTGTTGATGCCAAGCCTATTACAAAGAGGTCTATTTTATCAACCGTTTCTCAAATTTTTGACCCTCTCGGCTTATTAAGTCCTGTCATAGTTGTTGTCAAAGTTCTTTTACAACAATTGTGGCAATTAAAATTAGATTGGGATGATAACGTTCCAGATGGCACGGCGCGCGTGTGGAACCGGTTTGTTATCTCATTGCAAGCGCTAAATACTGTTCGTATACCTCGCCACGCTATAGGTACACAGCCTATGTATATTGACTTACACATTTTTAGCGACGCATCTCAGACGGCGTACGGCGCATGTGTTTACGTTCGCACAGTTTGCAATGATTTAACAGTATCGGTTAGATTCTTGTTTTCAAAAACAAAGGTCGCGCCTTTAAAACCTATTAGTATCCCACGGCTCGAACTTTGTGGGGCTTTATTGGGTGCTCGTCTGTACGACAAAGTACGCAACTCATTACGTTGTAAATTTAAAAGCATAGTATTTTGGACTGATTCCACGATTGTCTTAGGCTGGCTGCACATGAGGCCGAACCAACTTAAGACATTTGTTCAAAATCGGATCGCAGAATTTCATGATCTTACACTTGGCGCCCCGTGGCGTCACGTAAGCGGTGGTGATAATCCCGCCGATCTAGCGTCACGCGGTGCTCGATTGGAAGAACTTTCTTCATCTACCTTGTGGTGGGAAGGTCCTGAATTTCTTCGTGACACTAGCTTTTCAATAGACGATCACAAAAGTTCGGACTCGTTCAAACATCGCGAGTTACCTGAGGTTAAATCATGCGTCACTGCCGTTGTAGCTCATGATTTTTGTGAATTATCTTTGTTTCCCTTCACTCGATTCTCTCAATTTAAACGCATGAGGCGTGCGGTTGCCTTTATGTTACGTTTTATAAATAACAGTCGATGTAAAAATCATAAGCGTACAGGCGGCCTTAGTGTAGACGAGTTAGACCACGCAGATAAAACATTAGCTCGGTTTTGTCAAATGGAATCTTATCCAGTTGAATATAAGGCATTATCTAATAATGAGACTATTAAAAGTAAAAGTTGTTTGTCTAAATTAAATTTGTTTTTAGATGATCACAAATTAATGCGCGTAGGTGGTCGTTTAGTTAATTCTGATGAATTCATTTACGGTAAAAAGCATCCCATAGTAATTAATAGCAAGCATTATTTTACCACTTTATTATTTCGCCATGAGCACATTCAGCTTCTCCACGCTGCTCCGCAGGCATTACTTTTTAATTTACGCGAATCATGGTGGCCGGTCGGAGGTAGAAATTTAGCGCGTCAGGTAGTGCATAGTTGTGTTACCTGCACTCGCATTAGAGGTAAGACGCTTAGTCCTCTGATGGGTAACTTACCTAGGGATCGAGTCACACCTAGTCTTCCGTTTGTTCGTTGTGGAGTAGATTACGCTGGGCCAGTGCTCATTCTGAATCGCAAGGGTAGGGGTGCTAAGCTTATCAAGGGCTACATTTGTCTCTTTGTTTGTTTCGTGACACGTGCTATACACCTGGAGTTAGTCAGTGACCTCTCCAGTGAAGCGTATTTACTTACTTTAAAAAGATTCATTTCACGCCGTGGTAAGCCTGCAGATATCTACTCTGATAATGGTCGCAATTTCATAGGTGTAATGAATGATTTCTCGAAATTTTTAACTAATTGTAGCAATGATATTTTAGAATTCGCGTCTAGTCAAAATATTAAATTTCATTTCATTCCCCCTTATTCTCCGCATTTTGGTGGTCTGTGGGAGGCAGGAGTAAAGTCGTGTAAACACCATCTTCGTCGAGTGATAGGTAACGCGCATCTCACGTTCGAAGAGTGCAGCACACTATTGGCTCAAATAGAAGCCGTGCTAAACTCCCGACCTCTGTCTCCTCTTTCCTCCGATCCTAGTGACTTTTCCCCGTTCACTCCCGGACACTTCCTTATTGGCCGACCATTGACTGCGCCAGCCGGCGACAACCTGAGCGATGTTCCTGCTAGTCGTCTCCAGCGATACCAGAGGGTTGAACAACTTCGTCAACACTTCTGGAACCGGTGGGCGAAGGAATTCGTCTCCGAGCTGCAGGTGCGGACAAAGTGGACGGCGAATAAGGACGAGCTCAAACCAAACTCCTTGGTCGCTATTAAGGACAACAACCTCCCACCTTTGAAGTGGCATTTGGGACGTGTCCTTTGCACTATCCCAGGAAAGGATGGTATATCCCGGGTGGCCGATATACAGACGTCATCGGGCGTGGTGAGGCGCGCATTCACCAAGATATGTCCGCTACTACAGGACGTGGTCGACACTGATGCAGTGACTGAAGACTATTGAAAGCCACTGCTTCCAAGGCCGGGGGCATGTTATGGATTCTTACTCCATTGACGCACATCAGGGACATACAGCGACATCTCGAAGCAGGAAATGATACCATACACTACGTCATACCTGTCCATCGACTGTGATTGGTCGTCTTCTGAAATATTGTTCCCACACCCCTCTCCTTGAATGTTGTAAAAATAAAAATGGCGAATACAGAATTTGTACGTTAAGACGAACGCATCGTTTTTATTAAATATCCTCAACACAATCTCAAAACCACCATAAGTTTTCACAAACCTCACCGCTGCTGCTACACTTAAGTCAAGAGAAAGTCCACATTGCCGTTTTAAGTGAAACTTGGTTGGAACCCGAGAGTTTTTTTTAAAATAAGTGAATATAATACACATAGATTGGACAGAGAAGATGGTTATGGTGGTGTTGCGATTATGACTCATCGCTCTGTCAAGTCTGTTGTTTGTACATAGGGCATCGGAACCGGGGTTTCCCGGTTCCGAAAGAACCGGGAATTCCCGGTTCTGAGGGTCCCTGAAAGAATCGGTTCTTTCAAACGGAGAACCGGTCGTTACGGTTATTTCGGTTCTCTCTTAAAATAAATTTAGAAATAATATTATCTCTATAATACTCTTTATGGTAAATATCAAGGTATTATCCAAATTTATTATCCAAACAGAATAAATATTGTTATTTCACTGTTGAATTAATAAATAACGTTATTATTTTAATATTATTGTTGAATCTTTAAGAAACTAACGATTTTTTAAAGAGATTCGGCAACATTACGGTAAATGCTCCAGGATACCCCGCGACATTTAAATTATTGACATAAGGCTTGTAAGATTTATAATTTTTTTAAAGTTTAATTTTTATTATTTCATATATACTTTTTGATCTTTGTAGTGTAGTGAATTATAAACCACTGATTGTCAACTGGTTGTCAAAATACTGAATTTTAAAGAACTGATTGTTGCTAAAAATACTTAAAAACGATGTTGTAATTTGAGTATAATTAAAAAAATATATAAATATGCTTACCAATAAAGTGTGTTTTATTTAGATACTTTCCCTTTATTCGTTTTGATAGTGGGAATTCTATATAAAAGATAGCATACCTTTTCAACTTGAATTTATGAAAAAACCCGAAAGAACCGAAAAAACCGGGTACTCGGTTCCGGCTTGAGTTTAGTACCGAAAGAACCGGTTCCTAAAATAGGGGCGGTTCTCGATGCCCTATTTGTACAACGAAAAGTCGAAACCCTGGTATTGAATTGTTACATATTAGAATTTTAAATTGTCAGCATATTGAGAATATTATTTCCATATATTGCCCTTCGACTGTACACACCACTCAAAGTGATTGGGACGCTGTATTTTCAATAGGAAATAGTAAAACCCTTATCTTGGGAGATTTTAACGCCCATCACTCTAATTGGTCTCTGAAAACTGATAGACGTGGCTCCGAAATATTTGATTCCATGTTAGATTATAATTTCATTCATTTGAATGATGGTAGCTTCACAAGAATCAGAATGGTTGAGAGAGTACTCCAGCAATCTAGTCCTGATATCTCATTTGTGTCTTCAGATTTATCTTTATTATTTATGTGGAAACCAACTAACGAATCACTAGGTAGTGATCATTTAATAATTAATCTAAACTTAGTACTTGCTGTTACCCGTAAATTCCAAAACAAAAGAAATTTTAAGAAATCTGACTGGAATGCATATACCACATATATAGACGAGTTCTTGCAACATTGCGTGACTCCCCAAGATCCCCAGGATTTATATAACCTTCTCTACAATATTATACAAAATGCTGCAGACAAATATATTCCCTACATTAAAATCCCTCAAAATATTTGCAATACGTTTAAGCCAAAACCATACTGGTCTCCAGAGCTATCCAGGGCTGTTGCGGAGCGGCGCTTGGCGCTTGCAAATCTGAGATTTTGCCCTTCTCCAAGAAACTTAGATATTCTTAAAGAAAAGATTGGCACCGCACAAAGGCTTATTCGTCTTGCTAAGTGTAAATCTTTTCAGCAGTTTTGTTCATCTGTAGATGAAACCTTCAGCTTCTGAAGTGTGGCGTAAGATGAGGTGGTTAAAGGGTCGGCAAATCCCTAACTCTTGTGTGGATAAAGAAAAAGCCGAAAGTCTTCTTAGCGACCTTACTCCAGATTTTGTTTGTCCCTCGCAGCCTTCTTTTAATTCCAATAATGCTACGTTGGAGACACCAATAACAATTCCAGAATTAGTAAACTGTACTAAAAATTCCGACACAGCTACCGGGTCAGATCAAGTTTCTTTTTCAATGATAAAGCACCTTCCACTTTCCGGTAAACTTATGTTACTTTCAATATATAATCAATGTTTTTCTTTCGGTTTTGTTCCCGCACAATGGCGCCAAATTAAAATAATTCCAATTCCCAAGCATAATAGTAGTTCATCTTCATCTTTACGTCCTATTTCCCTAATATCATGTGTTTGTAAAATTTTTCATGCCATTCTGGCCAAACGTTTAGAGTGGTTCTTTGAAAAACAATGTCTTTTCCCTGAGGACATGGTGGGTTTCCGTAAGGCACGATCTTGTTTGGATAACCTAACACGGCTAGTTTCTGAAATTCAACATGGATTCTCTAAGAACTTAGTTACAGCGGCGTGTTTTATAGACGTAGAAAGCGCTTATAACACTTATATAGGACTTTGTAAATCAAACGGTTTTTCTGGGAATCACTCTAGACGACAAATTGCAATAGAGTTCTCACATAACATCTCTTGCGGGTCGGCTGAGCTCGGCCGCTTATGCTGTTAGAAAGATAAGACAGTTGACGGATGTGGAAACCGCGCGTTTGGTCTATTTTAGTTACTTTCACAGCATTATGTCATACGGTATTTTATTGTGGGGCCGAGCGGCTGACATTGAATCCATATTTATATTGCAAAAGAGAGCTATCAGAGCCATATATAATTTAAGTCACCGAGAATCTCTTAGGGAGCTATTTAAAAATATTAATATTATGACAGTTTCTTGCCAATTCATTTATGAAAATATTATGTATGTAAGGAAAAATATACATCTCTTTAGTAAGGTCAGTGATAGACACAATTGTAATACGAGAAATAAAGATAAGTTAGATCAACCATCTTATAGACTAGCAAAAGTACACTCATCTTTCATGGGGTACTGTGTTAAATTCTATAACAAAATACCTCGTGATATATTAAAACTAAATGAAAGTAAATTTAAAACTTTAGTTAAAAACACTCTTTGTAAACAAGCATATTACAAATTAGATGATTATATTCAAGATAAGAATGCTTGGCAACATGTTGGTCCCGCTCCGTAGGGCAATCTTTGGTGTGGACATAATCAAATTTGCTAATTTGTATTCCTATTCGTAGTTATTGTATTCTTATGTTATTTTTTATATTTTTCCAGAATTTGACTCACACACGGTTCCGTTGTTGTTGAATTAGGTATTTTACCTATGTTTGGAATATTTGTAAGTATGTGAGAACCATGTTCCTATTTATCAAATTAATGAATTTACCTGTTATTACTTTATACCTGTACGTAGTATAGTGTGTAGTGCTATTTTTGGGTGCATCGTCCTCACATATATGAATTTATTAATGTATGTACATAAGTAAACATTGTAAAATATTTTAAAAAGAGTAAGTATGGAGTTTCTTGTGCGTTCTTCTCCATAACAAGCTACTTTCCGAATGCACGGTAGAGTCAATTTTTATTACTTGTACATTTTTAATTTAGATTTAATGTTTGACGTTCAAAAGTGCCGCTTATTGGCCTAGTTGAAATAAATATATTTGACTTTGACTTTGACTTTGAACAATGTTGATATTCCTTGCCTGTTACATGTCTTAGATCAGTTTGAGGTTGGATCGCAAATATGTAAGTATTTGTGGTCTTTTTTATCAAATAGACATCTGCAAGTGGCAACATATGATTGTGAGATGATTAGATGTACGGGCCGCGGGTTAGCACAAGGAGATCCATTGTCCCCACTTTTATTTAATATTTTAACACTTCATATTTGCAAGAATGTTGGCCAGGTGAATATATCTCAATATGCTGATGATTTTGTCTTGTATTCTTCAAAGAGTAATTTAGATCTAGCGTTTGAAGAACTTCGGTCTGCCTTACGATATACCAAAGTGTTAATTGATAAGTTAGGTTTAACTATGTCGCCAGATAAAACTAAGATTTGTGTTTTTAAAAAGGGTTGTTTTAGGAGGTCTATTAATTTTAATTGTGACGATATTTCAATCGAAGTCGTTAACAATGTTAAGTATTTGGGTCTGTGGCTGGATAGCTCATTAAGATGGGGTAAACATATCAACGAAACCTCACAGAAGGTAATGAAATTCATTAATTTACTTAAAGTTTTATCTGGTCCGGGATGGGGTCTCCACCAAAAACATTTAAGACGTTTATATATATCTATAATTAGAAGCAGAATTGATTATGCCAGTTTCTTGTTTGACAATGCTTGTGATTCTAAACTCATTAAATTGGATAGGGCCCAAAACCAGGCATTACGTGTAGTCGGCGGATTTATAAGGAGTACCCCGATACATGTTATGGAAAGTGAGCTATGCCTTCCTCCACTTCATATTCGTAGGAGATAGCTATTAAATTTATATTAAAATCAAAATCTTTTTCGAACAGCAAAACTACTAAGTCACTAGAAAATCTCTCACTAGTTACAGGTTCTAATTACTGGCTGAACAGGAAACTGCCATTACTTATTGATATTCTTTCAGAATATAATTCAGTTCCAATACACTCATGCGTCCAACTTGAAATGTTTTCACTTGACACATGGGTAAGTAGTATCAATATGTCTAATGTGGTATTTGACCAAATACCTGGTATTGCCCAAGCTAAACGCCGCTACAGTACTGTACAATTAAAACACCTTGGTGAGTCATATATCCGAAAACAATATGCAGGTTATCATACAATTTTTACTGACGGTTCCAAGGACAAACAATTCGGAGGCGCTGCCTTTTTAGACCCCATTTTTTTGATCCACATGAAGATTAGAATTGATTCAGATATTTCTATTATGCACATTGAATTGATCGCAATATTGGAAGCTTTGTCCTATATTCTATCAATTGATGGCGATAAATTTGTGATTCTGACAGACTCCAAAAGTTCGCTGCAACACTTGGCTCGGCACACTTCTCATGTGTGAGGTATTCCGATAGCCTATGCTATATATGAATTGATTTTAAACCTTCAATCCAATTCAAAAACGGTATGTCTTCAATGGATTCCGTCACATGTTCAGTTAAAGGAAAATGATAAGGTTGATCTGCTCGCCAAGCAAGCATGTGTTGATGGAGTCCCCATGAATATTACTCCACTGTATTTAAACTACTATGGAAAGGCTAAAAAAGAATGTTTAGAACTTTGGCAGGAATATTTTAACGAAAGATCAAAGGAAAAGGGTATATGGTACCGAACTATCCAGCCAGGGATTTCTCGAGTTCCATGGATTGACTGTAACCTTAATAGAAATTTAATCACCATAGCTTTAAGACTTCGTTCTGGACATATTCCATCAAACAAATTTTATTATCTAATGAAGAAAGTTCTGTCCCCGAATTGTGATGATTGTGGAGTAGTTGATGATGTTTTTCATATCCTAATGAAGTGTGTCCGGAATGAAAATACAAGAATCAATGTCTTTGGTCGCTGTAAAATTTACGACATAGGCATTTGTAATACAATTCTCGCTTCTCCAATGTCCGATAAAGCCAAGCAACTGTATGAGTTAGTTTTAAGGTAGTCTGTAACTTTTTTGTGTTGTTCTATTTTGGGCGATATGGTCGCTAAGCGACAAAGCCATTTAAAAAAAAAAAAAAAAAAAAAAAAAAAAACTCTAGTAGTTCGGTTAACTCGGCAGGCCGTTCTTTTACGGCCTGCCGAGTTACAGACAGACGTGCTAAGCGCCACCGTCATAGAAAAGCCAAACATCCTCGACGTTCAGATCATAGGTACAATAAGTTATCCAGGGAAGTAGGTGAGATTCGTGATTTACTTGCCCGGCAGTTTCACCCACAAGTTCCACCCACTAAATGCCGACAATTAATATCTCCTAAAAAATAAATACCTAAACCTATAAATTTGAACACAATATTTACGTTTTTAGTTGGTAATATTCTGATGCGCTGTTAAATGTACTTCAATATTGCAGACGGTGTCATTAAGCTAGCCTTTCCCGTTTAGGAGTAATTTGGTGCTGTCACTGGAACTTTTTCATTGCTCGCGAGTGTAATAATACATGCAATCCTACTAATCCGGTTGATTTTTGTAATGAATCATGTATAGACTTGAACACAAGCCGCGAATTATTTTTTATTTTAAACATGGTGCGGGTAGTCCTAGTGAAGCTGCAAAAGAACCTTGTATTGAGTTTGCTATTCAGACTAAACTAAAGGAACCGTCAGTACCTATAGCTCCTAATGACTTTGTAACTACTCTTTACAGTATTCAGCATTTTGATAATAAACACTGGTGTGAAGTTCGTTATGCCAAAAAATATATAGTCATTCGCCAGGTTTCGTAGAGTTAGAAATTAACGATGAAACTATAGTCATCGCGACAATTGGCTCAAGTCGATAGGGCCTTTGCTGCTCAGACTCTCTGCTTATTGAAATTAAAAGAAAATCTGCAAGAAACCATTAAAAGTTTCTTAACATGGGCAAAAGATCAATAAGAATTGAATTTTGATAATCTACAGGAAAAGATTATTGAGTTACATTGTTGCTGAATGGAACCGCTGGCTGTGATTTGTCGGGCGACGTGCTGCTTGGCGCAGTTCACCACTGCGATTGGCCGAGGGCCATGTTTCATCGTGCTGCCCAACCTAGCTGGCCAACGTGATTCGTTAGTGTGGTGGTGGCGCGACGGTCAGCGGACCAATCAGAGGACGACGCGAAGCAGTAGACAATCAGTGCGTAATGACAGTGCAGAAGTGAAAAATCTAATTCCAAAAATTGTACCAAGAAACGACACGTCTCACTGTAACTAATTTCCAAAAGTAAAAAGTCAAAATTCATCGATGTTTTTATTATCGCCTCAATCCCCGTAGCAGATACGCGCAGCTACATAATTTGGTCCTTCGAGCCGGATCATCTACGCAAATAGACCGGACGATTGAGAGACCTATGGTGGATACAACGGTGGATTACAGTTCTTTTGGTGAGACGTGCCAACTAAAATCTCCAAAACCTTCTTTCTTCACCTGTGTGATACTGTGCTTTTATCAATTTCAGTGCTTTGCCATTTCGCTTGCCCGCTTGCACATCGTGGTTTGGTGCAGACGCTTTAGCTCATCAAAATTTCACAAAGTGCAGTCATTCAACTGTGAGTATCATCTAATATTAACCTTTCGCCTTTCCGCATTCCCACAATGGCTTTATCAGATACAAAAAATAGAAATAATTATGAAAGATCTCAAAAAGAAACGAGCATCGATCAAATGTCGGTTAACACATTTTAAAAAGTATGTGAATTCCTTTGAAGATGTCGATTTATCTATTAACCAGCGAACAGAACTAAAATTACGCGTTGTAGGATCGCAAACCCTAATGAATGATTTTAATCAAGTTCAAAGTAAAATAGAGGACATAAGTCCTGAGTCAGATATTGAAAAACAACTTGAATCGCGCGAGGATTTTGAAAGGGAATATTACATTGTTCTTGCACTTGCTGAATGTATGACAAGTACTGATGAGAAATCTACCAGTATTTCTGAACTACCTACGACCAGTTCAAACCATTCTATCAAGTTACCTACTATATCTATTCCCAACTTTGACGGTTCCTATGAACACTGGTTGGAGTTCCGCGACACGTTCATGTCATTAGTGCACAACTGTAAAACAATAACGCAAATTCAAAAATTTCATTATTTAAAATCATCTTTAAACGGTAACGCTAAGTCTGTCATAGATTCTCTGGAATTTTCTGCAGACAATTACGAAGTTGCATGGGAATTGTTGACCAATCGGTTTGACAATACAAGTTTGCTGGTTCATAACCATGTTAAATCTATATTTTCAATTCAACCGCTAACCAAAGAATCGCCAGGATTACTACGCAAACTTATTGATAATATTCTTAAGAGTTTACGTGCATTAAAATTATTAGGTGAGCCGACAGAGTACTGGGATACATTAATTATTTATAATATAGTTTCAAAATTGGATCCCATTACAGAACGCGATTGGGAACAGCATAAATGTACGTTACTGAAGACTAATAGTTCATCAAAGTTGGTAGTTAAACTAGACGATTTATTACAGTTTCTTAGGAACAAAGCGGATATATTAGAGACACTTATAGTGTCACACAGTAAAACGAATATTAACAGCGGGAGTGACCATAAGAAACAGGCCAATAATCACGTGACAACGCCTAAGGTTCTTTGTAACGTAGTAACTAATAAATCTAATAACAAATCGCAAAGTAAAACCCCACGTTTTTATAAAGCTTGTCTTATGTGTGACGCACAACATCCCTTATATTCGTGCCAAAAATTCCTTGACCTAAGTGTAGAAGATAGATTAAAGATTGTCAAAAATAAAGACTTGTGCATAAATTGTATGCGTCCTGGTCACCATGTAGGTACTTGTGTTTTTGGTCCGTGCCGAAAATGTGAACAAAAACATAATTCCTTAATTTGTGAAGCAGTTAACAGTAACAAAATTAACTCAAGTGTAGTTACATTTACGACTAGCGAACAGACAGCTGTTCCTAGTTCTAGTTTGAACAATAATAATTCGCATACACACAGTAATTCATTTCAGGTACATAATGTTCACGCAAATAAAAATACGGCTTCGGCACAACATGTGTTGTTGTCAACTGCAATCGTAGATATTCGTAGCCAGTCGGGTGTTTATCATAAAGCGCGTGTGATTCTCGACAGCGGCAGCGAACGTTCGTTTATTACGCAATCATTTTGCGAAAAAATAAATACGCAAATAATACAGTCCACTCAGAAAATTCACGGCGTAGGAGACTCAATAACACAGTGTTCGCAATCCTGTAATATTGAGTTAAGATCGCGCAACGGTAGCTTCACTGCAAGCGTTCAGTGTTTGGTTCTGCAACAGATAACATCAAAGTTACCTACGACAACTTTGAGTGCTATTTGCTTCAGTATACCAGATAATATTACTCTCGCTGATCCGAACTTTTATGACAGTCAGCCGATAGATTTGTTATTAGGTGCGGATTTGTTTTGGGAGTTAATTAATGAAGGTAAGATGCGTCTCAAAAATGGCCCTTACCTTCAAAATACGAAATTAGGTTGGATAGTGTCAGGTTCGATTCAATCTATTACGCAAAATAAAGTGAAACATGTAAAATGTAATTTTACGCAATCAATAGACATTGATGCATGTTCACTTGATCAATTATTACGCAAATTTTGGGAGATAGAAGAGTTACCTAATAGTATGAATAAGCTCGGCAGCGACGAGGAGCTCGCGTGCGAGGAGCATTTTATTCAAACAACTAAACGAGTTGCAGACGGAAGGTTCAGCGTTCGAATCCCGTTAAAGCAGTTACCGGAAAAGTTAGGTGAAACTCGCACACAAGCGGAACGTCGGTTTTTTGCTTTAGAGAAAAAACTTCAACGTAACCCTAATTATAAAAAAATGTATAGTGATTTCATTCACGAATACATTGAGTTAGGCCATATGAGTCTCATAAACAATTACAATACACCGCATTATTTTTTACCACACCATGGTGTGTTTCGCGAACATTCCACAACCACCAAATTACGTGTGGTCTTCGATGCTGGAATGGCTTCCAGTTCTGGTGTTTCGTTGAATGATCTGCAGATGGTCGGTTCAGCCATACAAGGCGATTTAATTTCAATTTTACTTAAATTTCGCGAAAACAGATATGTAGCTTGCGCTGATATCGAAAAAATGTATCGTCAAGTATTAATAGATAAAGATCAACGGGATCTTCAGCTTATCTTGTGGCGGGATAATCCGTCTGAGACTCTGAAGGTGTACCAGTTAAACACGGTCACGTATGGTACCGCTTCAGCACCGTTTCTTAGTTGCCGGTGTTTAAAACAATTGGCTGAAGAATGTGAGGTTCCGTACGTGAAGGAAACTATTAATAATAATTTTTACGTTGACGATCTTATTTGTGGGGCAAACAGTGTCTCAGAATTAAATGAAATTTGCGAAGGTACTAGTCAAGTTTTACGATCGGCGTGTCTAGTTTTGCGTAAATGGGTTTTTAATTTCGACCGCGCGAACCCTAATGATTCACAAGACGTTACGGAACAACGTGCGCTGGGTGATAACATTCAAAACAAAACTTTAGGTATTGGATGGAACAATAAGTCGGATGAATTAAACTATTATTCGCAGATTAAAACCGATGTAAGTGTACTTACAAAACGTGTTATTTTATCGAATGCATCTCAGATTTATGACCCTCTAGGATTAGTTAGTCCGGTAATCACAATTGCTAAAACATTGTTACAAAAATGTTGGTTATTAAAACTAGAATGGGACGAACCGGTTCCGAGTGACGTCGCGCAAGTCTGGAACCGATTTATTAGTTGTTTATCTTTACTTAGTAGTTTACGCATACCTCGCTATGTTATGTGCTTCGATCCTACTTACGTAGAACTACATATATTTACCGATGCCTCGCAGACGGCGTACGGCGCTTGCGCTTATATACGCACAATTAATAATAGTCAATCTGCTGTGACGATGCGCTTGTTATGTTCCAAGGGCAAGGTCGCGCCTACAAAACCCACAACTATACCTAGATTAGAGTTGTGTGGTGCAGTATTAGGCGCGCGATTGTATTCAAAGGTGATTGAATCTCTCCGTTCTAAAGTCAATAAGGTCGTTTTCTGGACGGATTCCACTATTGTTTTGGGTTGGCTAGGTATGCCGACTAATTTACTCAAAACGTATGTTCAGAATAGAACCGCAGAGATTCATGACTTAACTAAGGAACATCCATGGCGGCATGTTTCTGGCAAAGATAATCCAGCTGATTTAGTGTCGCGCGGTGTAAGCCTAGATATACTTAAAGCCTCGACTTTATGGTGGGAAGGTCCGCAATATTTACACGATGTTAAATTTGAGGTGTCTAAGTTATCAAATAGTGACAAATTAATCGAAAACGACCTGCCTGAGTTAAAATCGAGTATTCGGTGTCACGTAATGAACCAGTCAATTGAGAGTAGTCTATTTCCATTTTCTAAATATTCACAGTACTTAAGGATGAAGCGTTCCGCCGCTTATGTATTTCGTTTCATACACAATACGCGCAATAAAACCAATCGGCGGACGGGTTTATTGACAGTAGATGAGCTTGAATATTCGGCCTTAACGTTAGCAAGATTAAGTCAGCAGGAATCATTTCCTGATGTTTATGATTCGCTTATGAATAAGAAAAGCATAAAGAAAAATGCTCAATTATTAAAATTAAACTTATTTATAGATGAAAATCGTTTAATACGAGTCGGTGGGCGCATACAGTATTCCCATAATTTTAGTTTCGATAAAAAACACCCAATTTTGTTATCTGCCAAACATTGTTTTACAGTTTTGCTTTTTCGTTATGAGCACCTGCGTACGCTGCACGCTGCGCCACAGCTGCTTCTATTTACCATAAGAGAGGCGTGGTGGCCGGTCGGTGGTCGGAATCTTGCAAAAAAGGTTGTGCATGCATGCGTAAAGTGTGCACGACTGCGTGCAACCACGTTGGTTCCTATAATGGGTAATCTGCCGCAAGAACGTCTGGATCCCGGGTATCCTTTTCTGCGCTGTGGCGTGGACTACGCAGGTCCAGTGTTCACCTTGAACCGAAAGGGCAGGGGAGCGAAATTGCAAAAATCATACATATGTATATTCGTATGTTTTGTTACGCGCGCTGTACATTTAGAACTTGTTGGAGATCTCTCATCAGATGCTTATTTATTAGCTCTCAAACGTTTTGTTTCACGACGTGGTAAACCAATTGAAATATTCTCGGACAATGGAAAAAACTTTGTTGGTTTAATGAACGAATTCGCAAATTTTTTAAAATGTTGTTCTAATGACATAAAGGAATACGCAAGTGCACAAAATATAAAATTTAAAATGATTCCATCTTATGCTAGCCATTTTGGGGGCTTGTGGGAGGCCGGGGTGAAGAGCTGTAAGCATCATCTGCGGCGTGTAGTGGGCAATGCGCATTTAACTTTTGAGGAGTTCACAACAGTGTTAACACAGGTTGAAGCAATCCTGAACTCCCGACCCTTGACTCCTATGTCCACAGATCCTTTAGACTTCCTCCCTCTTAGTCCAGCTCATTTTTTGGTAGGCCGTCCACTGACTGCACCTGTATCTGCTGACATCCACGATGTTCCTGAGCACCGACTCACTCGATACCAGAGGGTGGAACAGATACGACAACACTTCTGGCGTCGCTGGGCCAAGGAGTACGTGTCAGAACTGCAGACCAGGAGCAAGTGGCAAGAGCATAATACTGACCTCAAAGAGAATATGCTCGTTCTCCTAAAAGACGACAACTTGCCGCCATTGAAGTGGAGCCTAGGAAGAGTTCTCAAAACCTATCCGGGGAAAGATGGAATAGCAAGAGTAGCTGATATACGCAAGGCGGACGGCATAGTCAGACGGGCATTCTCCAAAATTTGTCCGCTTCCTCTGACGCATGATTAATGGCATTGCGCTGAAGCTGCCGGGCGTCCTTCTTCTCATTGGAACCTGATGCTTCCAAGGCCCGGAGCATGTTGCTGAATGGAACCGCTGGCTGTGATTTGTCGGGCGACGTGCTGCTTGGCGCAGTTCACCACTGCGATTGGCCGAGGGCCATGTTTCATCGTGCTGCCCAACCTAGCTGGCCAACGTGATTCGTTAGTGTGGTGGTGGCGCGACGGTCAGCGGACCAATCAGAGGACGACGCGAAGCAGTAGACAATCAGTGCGTAATGACAGTGCAGAAGTGAAAAATCTAATTCCAAAAATTGTACCAAGAAACGACACGTCTCACTGTAACTAATTTCCAAAAGTAAAAAGTCAAAATTCATCGATGTTTTTATTATCGCCTCAATCCCCGTAGCAGATACGCGCAGCTACATACATTTAAATGGCGATGTACATAAAGTGTCATCCGATTTGTTGCAATTAAAATGCGGTCATAGAGCCGAGATAATTCAGATGAGAAGTAACGGCATAACGAAATTTATACGAGACCCGCTTATAAAAACGACTTTACGTAAAATACCACCTTCATGCCAACATCTTTTTAATGCTGATTCATTTACGTCTGCTCTCGAGAAAATCGGTGGGGTAAACTAAGCATTATTTCCACCTAAATCGAACAACGCTAGCTTTGCCTCTCAAGCAGGTCCTAGCAGAGCTTTATCTAACAACCGCCCTCCGAAGGGGGCGGTCTGTTACAAAGGGCCATCACAGGCTATATTACCCGGATGCTGTCATGCGCAAGCTGAACATCCAAAGCACAATGCTCCTCCGAGAGGTAGCAATTCTCAATATCCTCAGTGATATCCAGAAAACGGGGGACATCCAATTCTGGAGGTTCCTCTCGATCACGATCTGGACATCAAAATCGGTATGTCAATGGCCATTTCAAAAACACAAACCAGAGCGCATGTTTTGACTCGAGTCACACGAGCACCGAGTTCAAAGCCGGTCAATTATCCCGGTTTGTCCATCGTTGGGAGAACTTGGGAGCTCCGAAATTTCTTATCAAAATAATAAAAGGTTATTGAATACCATTACTTCAAAGGCCTCCGCTTATTGTAACGAATGTAAAAAAGAGTACCTGCACTATTCCCATTTCAACAGAAATGTCGTATCTCGTAAATCAAATTTTTTGATTGCAGATTCGTCCCCAAGCTTTCTGTCAACGATTTTCTAAGTTCCAAAAGGCGACGGTTCCTTTTGACCAATTTTCAACTTGAAAGCCCTAAGAAAGTTTGTTCTCACAGATCGGTTCAAAATTATAAACATGTTTCGGATACCGGATTTTCTCCAACCCCGGGATTGGCTTTGCAAAATAGACCTTTCCCAGGCCTACTTTCATTTGGCAATTACCAAGTCCCAAAGACGGTTTCTCCGACTTATTTACGACGGCGAATTACTCCAATTGACATGCTTTTTTTCGGGCTAAGCACAGCTCCAAAGGTTTTCGCATCCTTGACCAATTGGATCGCCCAGACCTTGCGAGAACAAGAAGGCATTCGCGTCATTGTATATTTGGACGATTTTTAAATTGCCCATCAGAATATGGACATTCTCAGATCGCAGGTTCAGTTGATAGTAAAAAGACTACAGTACCTATGTTGGCAGATAAATTTTGCAAGTACCGAGATCACTCCTCAAACGAACCTAGTATATCTAGGTATTCATTGGGACCCTTGGCTCAATCAAAAACGCCTCCCATTGGAAAAATATCAGTCTCTTGACCAAGGTGACACGAATTCTGAAGGCCAACAGAGTGGGTTAAAGGAACTCCAAAGCCTTTTAGGCCTACTAAATTTTGTCAGTTTTGCAGTCCCAAAAGGCAGACTAAATCATCGGAGTTTGCTGGATTTCCTGAACTCAATTCCAAAATTGTCAAAGGAGCTACACACTGTACCAGCAGAGGCTCAGACAAACTTGCAATGGTGGCTACAATATTACCAGGCTTTGGTCTCCGATTCACATTTCACCACCAAGTCATTTCCTAATGGCACTTGACACCTCATTGCACAGAAAGGATATTCAGAAAATTCGGGACCCCCGTGATAGATCTTTTTGCATCAAAAACAGCACTTGTCGTTGCCAATTATGTGTCGTTAGATTTAAACGACAAACAGGCAATTCATCACAATGCGTTTTCGATGGACTAGAATTACAAATTAGCGTGGATATTCCACCTTGTCTTGTACCAAGAGTACTAGCGCATCTCAATCAAGCCTCCGGAATTTACCTCCTGGTAGTTCCTCAGTGGGATCGAGTGTACTGGAGGGGAGACCTGAAAGCAAGAGCAATAGGAGCTCCGTTCACCATACGGAACCTCAGTCATTCCCTAGTGGACACGTCAACGGGTCTCCCACCTCCAAAAGTCCAGGATATAACTCTAGAGGTATGGAAATGTGGGGGTGGGATCAAAATCTCTTAGACTGGAATTTTGATCAAATTACTCCATTGCAATCATCTTGGCAGGACTCAAATCGTAAGAAGTACAAAGTAGCTTGGTTACGATGGCTTAAATGGGCGATGGAGCATAGAATTAACCCCGTTAATCCAGAAGGCTCAGAAGTTGCACGGTATTTGGCAGACTTATTTTTAATTGACAAACTGTCGTACAACACCATCCTCCTGCATAAATCTGTAATTTCTACACTATGGTAATGCGGATTCAGCTGGCATTTTAAGTTCCCATACATTAGGTAAGCATGTTCTTAAGTCGATAGCTCTCAAACAACCGGTAGCAAGCAAACACAAGATTTGGAATATTGACGATCTTGTATCTTATTTAGAGAATAGTTCCATCGATTCAAATAATAATTTCGCAACATCCAGACATACAGCCGCATTATTACTTATTCTGGTAGGCGAATACACGACCTGACTCTGCTGAGTGTTGATTCAGAACATTTGATTATGTATAAAGACAATATAGTTTTTTGGCCGGTTTTTGGATCCAAAACTGATTCTGCAACTTATAGACAATCGGGCTGGAAATTAATAAATAAAACCGGCCAAGTGCGTGTCGGGCCACGCGCAGTAATAGGGTTCCGAAGTTGCAGGGTTTTGTTGTTGTTACAAGAACATTAGAACGGTTTCAGCGGCTCACAAAGTCTAAAAACGGGCCCACATAGGATGATGTTTTTTTTTAATCTATATTCTCACGTTTGACCACTATCTCGCCTGAAGTTAAGCGATGATGTGGTCTACGGTGAAGCACGCTTGCCTAAATGTAATCTATTCACTCTAGACTTAATCTAAATAAGGATCACTAACTGGTAACTGAAGAAGGAGTTATAACATCCAACTTCGCAACTGAAGTTAGCAAAATATTATAATACTATTTGAGTACCACCGCGGGTGCGAATTGCGAAAGGATATGAGCGCGCGTTAGAGCCACAGGGAATGGTATAGTTCGTTCCTGGATCTTTGCGTGCACGCTCCTTGTTTATTTCTCTTTCGGAATCAGAAAAAATCGTATGTATTCACCCCTAATCTCCTCTAATACCGCAGATTAGAGGTGAATCCTCTAATCTGCGGTATTCACTATTTTGTTCTGGAAAGTTTTACGCTACTCAATTAGTAATGAAGTCGGGTCGAATATTGACTATATAAGGATATCGACAAAAGAAAATAAGTAATTTGTTTGGAAATCGAATCTAATTTGACTTTACTTTTACGTTTTAATTACAAAACGTCGAAAATACTTCTGCACTAACACAAAATAGACTCCGCACGCATGCGCCTTATGGACTACGGACTGGTACTGCCAACGACTCCGGCCACTCCAATGCGTTATTCGAGCTTAAACATTATTAATTTAGAAATCATTATTATTAAGGATGTTATGATTTTATTTTTGTATATTTTTACATAGTTCGTAAGCATTACTTAAATAAAGTTGATAGCTGTGTAAAACAAAGTAAATTGTTTTACACAGCTATCAACTTTATTTAAGTAATTTTTCAATGTCATTTGTACAAAATTTTTACTGTTCCAAGTACATTTTATAAGTTGGTCGACTATTACTCGTAAACTTGTAAAGCCTTGTAATCCGTGATAATTTTCCTTTTAATTTCGTTATATTTACTACAGCCGTGAATTTTTTCACATAGCCAAAAGCAACCATTTCGCTGGCAGGGGGGGGGGAGGGCATTTGCATCTTAAAGCTTAATTTTACGCAAACGAATATCTGAATCGAAAAATGGTTTCAACAAACCCATAATATTTTTGAATGGCCTATCCAACGATACCCCACACCATGGAATAGATGAGAAAAAAAAATACATCCCCACTTTACGTCTATGAGAGGTACCCGAAACAAAAATATTTTTCATGATTTTATGTTACCACTTTGGCGGAATTATTAATATGTATATACACGCCAAATTATAGCTTTCTAGTACTTAGATTCTCTGAGCTAAGCTGCGGACGGACAGACGGACAGAGCGAATCTATAAGGGTTCCTTGTTGACTTCGGAACCCTAAAAACCCGAATAATAGGAATCTAGACCCTGTTTATTGGATACAACAAACTATAGATATCGTCAAATATAGACGAAATTTGGCTTCATGCAATAATTTATTTATAAAAATCAGAGGTCAAGCAAGACCTGCTTCACGGGCTGTAATAGCCGGCTGGATTAGGTCTCTTTTATTAGAAGCTAATATAATAGCGACCCCGGTAGTTTTCGGTACGCGGTCGCATCCAAAAACTGGTCGGACAATCTTCCATTGGATAACATTTTAGCTAGAGGAAACTGGAGAGCTGAAAATACGTTTATAGTACATTGTGGTACAAGTGCGTAATGTTGGTGATTACCGCTGAAGCGCCATTGAGACCCAAACCGTTAGGTGAGGGTCTTAAGAGAGCCGAGGACGGTAATCATCAATACACACGTGTATCATACGAAGTTTTTCAACGCACTTGTGAATCAAATAATACTAAAAAATCTTTTTATTTTGTAGATAGAAAGATATTTTTCCTTGGAGTTTTCAGGTAATAAACTTTCCATAAAGTTAAGGGCTTCACATCTTATATCGGGTGGTGTACAAAATAAATCATTTTCTTCATAACTAGTACTTGTTGAAATTTTAATTATTAATAACTGTAATTACAACAGTGAAAACGAGTTGCGAAAAACTTTTCGCAATGGCGGGAAAAAATTATCAGTTTTCCTATACGCGCGCATCTAACAATGGTGATCAACCAAAGATTAAAATAATGAGGTTTCTTATTTTTTTGGCTTTTCGCGGTTAGCGTTTTAGCCACGTACAAAATGGGGAATTTCAAGTTTTAAGTTCTATTTGAGTGAAAGTTTTATTTATTAAATACGTACAAGATGAAATTATCTATTTAAATACGAAATTGCATGAAATAATCAACCAATAGGTAGGCACATTAATTTATTTGTACTATTGAGCACGATCTTTTTGTATCGAAACTTTTTTAAGAACAAAGCAACTCAACCAATAAAATTAAAAAAATCTCTATAATTCACTTGTGAATAATGGCAATGAAAAAGTCACAGTTTGATTATAGGTATCATTATGTGCCTAATTGCGGTGAAATTAGAACCACTTTATGAGCAAGTGTGTTGAAAAAATGTATTACAAACGCCAGGTTATGCCAGCCTCCTCTAATTTGGATACTAGGATTGTTAATTTATTTGATCCTGTTAACTAATTGCTGTGATTATTTAAATTAAATTGTGTGATTAGTTTTTATAAAATATATCAGAATTATAAAGAACGTTCTCAACCATACATTTGTAAGTTCTCAAGGAAAACTGTTATTTTTGTTCTTGTTCTACTCTTTAAATTACCTACTTTATTTCATGGATAATGATTGTAATTCTTCTGTGGCTTAATTAGTAGTTATTTTTGCACATCGTATATAAATATATAAACTCCCTTCAATCCACACTAAACTAGGTATAATGTTTATATTAATCATCCTCACATTGGCATTGGCATTCTTCATCACCAGGCGATAACAAACACGTCTCAATAAATTAAGCTTCGAATTTACGGTGAAGTTATTTAATAGAAGCGTTTTTCCTGAAATAAAACGCATATTAAATTACTTACCTAAATTCGAAGCTTAAGATAATTTTCTGCCTGTTGATTTTCAACCCAATGAGCAAGCAAGAGACTCGAACTCGAACGCTGCTAGCGACGAGCCCTGCCAGGTAGGCTTGCCGAAAAAATATCGATACATCGATATATCGATATTTCTGATTCGATATATCGATATTTTTAGCCGATATGTTTTCATCGATATATCGATACAAAATATTCAATATCGAAAAACGTATCAAAAACGATAGATTTTAAGTTTAATTTATTAGCAGAATATTTAACAGAATTCAAAGCCGTAAAAGATAGGAACGAACAGCAAATTATTGTATTTTATTTAGTCTATGATTAGAATGTTTTTTTTTGTGTAGCGGCCGCCGCAGGCCGCGGTGGCCACCATCCGTCACTCTTCACTTACTTTCAAATGTGAGTTCTTTTGCGTTGTGTGTGTGTGGTCGTGTCATCTTATAATATTTTTAGAAGATTGCTATTTAGTTTTTGAAATTTTAAAATTTTGCCTGTTATAAAGGATTAACGATTAAAATACCTTCGTTTTTATTAAGACTCTACTCTCTCTAGTCTACATTAAAACAATGTACATTTTCTATAAAAAATAGTACTACCTAATATTGAGCCAGACTGAACTAAATACATTATTATTTTAAAACCGAAAATCTATAAAAATTGGACCGATATATCGATATTTTTCCCTCGATATATCGAGGTCGATATTGATATTTTAATAAATATCGATACATCGATATATTGATATATTTTTACATTTCCGACATCCCTACTGCCAGGTGGGTGGTGAAGGAAAGTAGGCTTGTCGAAAAAATATCGATACATCGATATATCGATATTTCTGATTCGATATATCGATATTATTAGACGATATATTTGCATCCGATACATCAATATATCGATACAAAATATTCAATATCGAAAAACGTATCAAAAACGATATTTTTTTCCAAATTTAATTTATTAGCAGAATATTTAACATAATTCAAAGCCGTAAAAGATAGGAACGAACGGCAAATTACTGTATTGTCTATGACTTGAATGTTTTTTTGTGTTGCATCCGCCGCAGACCGCGTTGGCCATCATCCGTCACTCTTTACTTATTTTCAAATGTGAGTTCTTTTGCGTTGTGTGTGTGTGGTTGTGTCATCTTCTAATATTTTTAGAAGATTCCTATTTAGTTCTTGAAATTTTTAAAATTTTGCCTATTATAAAGGATTAACGATTGAAATGCCTTCGTTTTTATTTAGATTCTCTACATTAAAATAATGTACATTTTGTATAAAAAATAGTACTACCTATTATTGAGCCAAACTGAACTAAATAAATTATTATTTTAAAACCGAAAAACTTTAAACATTGGACCGATATATCGTCGATATATCGTAATAAGGTAGAAAGAGAGGGGAAATAAGCGGAGAGACAGAGTTGCCATCTAAGTAAATAAATTAAGCTTCGAATTTAGGTAAGTAATTTAATATGCGTATTATTTCAGGAAAAATAGGGGGGACGGGGTGAGTGTGTAGTTACAGTTTTATTTAAGGTATCGTGTTCAAAGAGTAATATAATAATACGGAAGATCGTGTTATAAGCGTTGCCAACTTTAGGTATTTTTACGCAGATCTACGTACTTTAAGCCTTTCTTGCAAACCTACGTACTTCAGTCCAAGAATTATAAATTCTTAATTATATTCTTATTTTCTATCAAAATTTTAAAAATTAAATAATAATTTCCGTTACCTTCGCAAAAAAAGTTAGTAAACTTCCGTTTCTTAAAAAACGTATCAAAGACGCCCACTGCTGGACTAGGCCTCCCCAAGCGTCGCCACATTGACCGGTCCCGTGCGTCTCGCAACCAGCGGAACCCCGCAACCTTCACCAGGTCATCGGTCCACCTGGTGGGAGGCCTTCCAACGCAACGTCTTCCGGTTCGCGGTTGCCACTCCAGAACCTTTCTGCCCCATCGGCCATCCGTTCTGCGAGCAATGTGCCCTGCCCACTGCCAGTTGAGTTTGGCAATTCTTTCATTCATCCATTCTTCTTGTTTTCATCCATTCATCGATATTTTTGGTTTTATTTTTCAGCCAGTGAAGCCACTGAGGAAGAGCGTAAATGTGGTTATCGTATTTTTTTATTATATTATCTACACACACGCTCGAACTGATTGAGGCGACAAGAAAAACAGTTGATGATTTTTGATATTTAGTATATACTTTTCGAATTACAGTGAGACGTGTCGTTTCTTGGTACAATTTTTGGAATAGATTTTACACTTTTTTTGACTAAAAATAAAGCCCTCTGAAATCGTTTGATTTTTGTTTTTTAAACGATACGGTACATTTTTTTTTCATTGTTTTTGAATGGGATAAATATATGCAATGAAAGGTCAAATCAAAGTAAAATCACACAATAACCGACTGCCCAAAAAGGAGGAGGTTCTCAATTCGGATATTTATAGGTACATTTTTTTATGTTTTTTTCGGGCATAACTGTCATGCCTGAACATGAACGGCTTTGCAAAATTCTTTTTTTGTTTGAAAGTTTATTTCGAAATGTTCCTTTTAAAGAACAATGGCAGGAACTTCGGCGATTTACAACATAACTCTTCAATAAATGACGGCAAATCTCTCGGGATTGCTGCAATCGTATGTATGTTTATTGTTTACACCATTTCATAACTTACCATCACGCCAGTATGCTCTAAACGGGTACGCAGATGTGTACAGTTCATCCTGGTACACTCTCATTCCTCTGGTTATGTTCAAATTACATGTTATTCGTGTAATTTAATCTGGCATCACTGTGGGCATTATAGGTACCTTACTATAGAACTTGTCCATTATGTACCACTAAAAAGTGAAAAATAAAAACTTTTTAACAAAAAAATAAAACCGACTTCTAAAGCTAAACTCTACAAATCGATTTATTTTCCAAAGTCTGTGTCTAATATAACGAAAGCTAGTAGGTACCAAAGACACCAACTTCGGAATAAGTTATCTTTCGTTTTGCTTTAGAACTCTGTTTTATTTTTTTGTTAAAATGTTTTCTGAATACAAATGCTTGCCATGTTGATAAAAATACCAAAATCGCTATGCGTATGCCTATACAATTTGAGGAGTTCCCTCGATTTCCGTGGTATCCCCTCATCAGATCCTTTCTTGGTGACAATGGTCTCATTGTGTGTAACCTAACAAAAAAAAAAGATTTGGCAAAATCGGTCCATTATTGACGGAGTAATCGATGAACATACACAAAAAGAAAAAAACATACAGGCGAACATAGAACCTCCTCCTTTTTGGAAAAACGGTTAAAAATTATTTTTAGAACCTTAAAGAGCCCATATTTTTTACCATTTTAGAATTTTTATGGAATTTACAGACAACATTAATTACTACTAGCATAATAAACATAGTTCTGGTGAAAGTACTTAACAAGGGTTTTTTTCATAGACATTCTGGGCTATAAGTAAACTGGCAACCCATAGATTGCAGTAACAGGCTCTAACCTAAGAACTGGCAACCTTTTTTTTTTCATATTTTCTACTTCCTTTTCAGTCAGGCAACCCTGCAGCAATCTAAAAAGTATTATTCATAAAACTTGTTGACACAGTTTTATTTATTATTTTAAACATACTGCACCATGTATAACAAGAAAACCTTAATGTATTAGTTTTCGCACGAATTAATGGGTCATGAAGTTTGATTAAGAACAACAGGGTAAAGATTGTCTGTAAGAGATTGCCCTGTGGGATAAGACCACCCATTGTACACTTATCTTTACAAATGTTTTGTCCTGTAATATTTTAAGTGGTGTACAATAAAGTATATAATAAATAAATAAATAAGTTTGATTAAACAATGGTTAAAATAATAAAACAATGAAGTCTGGTTGTAAAACAATTGCTTTTTTATTCAGCTTAATATTACTAAAGAATAATATGTATAACTAAATATCAGATCATTAACATAATGGGATATTTTGGACGGAATTGTATAATACCGTATAATTAAAAATATAAAGCAAAAATCTGTTTTATGTAAAAAAAGAAAAAATATAAATACATTTAAGTTTTGAAGTGCTAATATTAATTTAAGAAAATGACATCTATACAGTTTAATGACTGTCCCTACGAGTGCAAAATACAAATAAAAATATATTACATTTACCTCAACAATACAAAAGTAACAATAATAAAGTTGATTTTATCCTCTTTACATCTACTTGATAGTTACTAAAATTATTAAGTAGTTACGTCGAAACTAAAGTTAAGACCAGAATTTGGACGGACAGAGTAAAAATTAATACTCTATGCTAATATTCAACTAAAAAATTAGCAAAAGTAACTGATATCAATAGTTCCAGATGAAAATACGGAAGATAAATTTGGCGGAACTTCCAAAATAAAATAAATCCGTCATTTGGATGGTTTTACTAAATTTAGGATCAGACGTGATATATAATTTGCAATAGGTAAATGGCATTTAGGACATAAGGCACGAATTTGGGTTCTAAATGTAAGGCACGAATCTCACGATCGAATTTCCATACAAAGCGGCTTACAAAAGATAAAAAAGGTTGCTACAATGTGATGATCCGTAAGTAGGCTGGTGGGTTTTCATGTGTATTTACATTTACCTATATTTAACTTAAATCTTATAGATAAATCGGAATTTAATTCTAAAATATAAATGATAACATATAAAATTGCATGTCAATATACAACAAGGTTGTATAATGTAACAAATTCAAAAAGTTCCTTAATTTACAACACTTTGTGCTGATTTATGTACACATATGCACTTTATACACAATAAAATATTCAATTAAGAACTTTGTTCAAACGAAATATACAGATGATTGCAATGTCTCTTATAAATTGTAAATAAAAAAAATATACTTATAATTTAAAACAAAATACGTAGGTATTATATATCAGCTTGTGATATGTGGATTCAAATTGCGATTGTGCATCGGCTTTTATTCTATTCTTTAATTCAGAATCTTAGATAGTTTTTAATTTATTGTAGAACTCTCTTTGTCGAAAATTATTTTTTTCCTTGTAATGATCATTTGTCTATACAAACTTAAAAGTTCCTTGCTTTTCGTGATTGTCTGTGGGGTTTTGTGTCTATCATTAACTCAAAATTACTTACACAGCTTTTTGTGTTTGACATTAAACTTAAATAATATAATTTAATTTAAATTAATATAACATGCTTATTAATAATTATTACATTACTAAACAATATAATAGAGATCTCGGTCTCTAATCAAGTCGCATAAGTGCTAAACAAATCTTGGTTGGCACTTAATTTGAAATTTGTCATCAGTTGATAGTTCTAAATTCTAAAACTTGATATCTAAGAATCTGAATTGAAGCTCAACTTAATAAACTATTTTTGTATGCACACTTGTGGAAATGTACATAATATAAAACAGTAAAAAGGTACCTAAAGTTTTAACATACATATTACATAAAAAAGTTCTACTTATGTTAACACTATAGTGTTAAAAATCTATCAGTGTCTTGTTACTATTAAAAAGTCAATCTACATTTACACCCATTACTAATTCCGTATATAAATAAATTAATCACCTGCACCTTTGTTCAAAAATGTTATAAGTCATCAAACACTTGAAATGCGAATTCCGCCATTACTGCCCACGAAATAAAGACACAGTCTAACTGTTACCATTGATGTACGCTTGCCTGTATTACCTTTTTTTATTTTTAACAATAAATTAATTTTTTCCCATTTATGTAGGTAGTTTGTTCTTAGCATAGAATA
Organism: Anorthoa munda; assembly: GCA_945859665.1. Lineage (NCBI taxonomy): Eukaryota > Metazoa > Arthropoda > Insecta > Lepidoptera > Noctuidae > Anorthoa > Anorthoa munda. The sequence goes on along the minus strand of OX243899.1, from coordinate 29,563,620 downwards.
ATCAGCTGTATTTAGGTGGTAAGTGAACTTAGGTCTTTTTCTTTACGTTTTGCTACTCAGAAAGCCGTCAGCGTCGTAAATGTTGAAATTTTACATATTTTTTTTATAATTTATTGAGGAAATAATTCTTAAAAATTTTGATTTTTTACTATACGTTAGTAAATAACAGTGTAAACAAATGTTGAACATATATATAAGAAAAAATAATTTCTAATACACAAATGTTTTTTTTTGTATTATAATTTTGACCAAAGGAGCAAGTTTTTGCAAACAGAAAATTTTCTATATACCATTCCGATATGCAAGTAAATACGAGAACACACCAGCGAATAGGCCGCGATTTATGTGGTTACAACTTGCATGCAAGATACTCCTTCAATACAATTCAGCCAATAATAAAATACCTAATATGTGTAGATACATAATGAATCAACATTTGAGGAGAAGATTTACATTATAAGGTGCAAAATATACCATCTACACCTACACACACTTGAGAATTGTATCGAATCTATATCTCGAACAAATACTCTACAATAATCTTGACTTGCATATTTTTGCAACGGACTGTACATATAACTTGCATCTTACTTGCATACCAAAACTGTCCCAAAAATCTTGTGAATATGCATAGCATAACTAGAGTTTAACAAACATAAGGAGGCACATTCACACCTCAGTACTGTGTGTTTGAATGCGCACTTTTTTCTGGCTTCCATTTCTGTTGAGTGGAGGCGAATGCCCGGAATACCCTGGGTTCTGTATGCCCAGGCCTCCAGGTTCCCCTTCCCTGGGCCGCGGCTTCTTGAGTGAAGATCTCAGGGGTGATCGGGTGATGGTGCTGGCATCTGATAAGCCAGTAAGCGTGGTTGCCGTTGTGTTCATTGAGGCCACGCTTCCGTGGCCGTTTGTGCTGTACGGCTTTCCTGACGCGTCCGTCATTGAGATCCCTGAAACGTATGGTTTTTAAATTTAATTGGGGTGTTCTAGGGTGTCGAGCTAAATGCAGAAGAAACTACACTTAACTCATATACAGCACCAGATGCAAATATATGGAATACTAGCTTTTGTCAGCGGCTTTGCCCAAGTGGCAGTGTTTTCTCATCCCAAGGGAACATTATACCAGGATGAAAAGTAGCCTAATAATCTATGTCTGTGCCACATTTCATCCAGATCCGTTCAGCCGTTCTAGCGTGATTGAGTAACAAACATACATCCACACACACATCCATCTAAACTTTTAACTTCTTTTTCATAGGTATATAAGAAGTTACAAACATTTCATATCGACCCTCGTTTCTACAATCGTTTACGCCTTTTATTTGTATGGTCTCATGACGGTTACTCCCATACAACGTTTTCTACTAGCATTATCGATTGTATATTGCCAACTTGGTTACAAGTGCTGCCAGTAGACTGACTTTACCTTTGACAGATAATATAATACTAGCATACAGATACCTCATCCCATACAAAGAAACCGTGCCGACGTAACTAGCGTTTTTCGACTGCTTATTCTGGCAATTTTTTGTACATCGAACGCATTTGGTTCTGTTTCACGGTGATAGATAGATGGTGTTAGCAGCGACTTGCAAGTAAAAGGGTTTACTAGGTTCGTGAATGTTTTTTCTTTAAATACAGTGAAGGTTTGTTTTCTAGTATTTATTTGCACGTTTTTACAGTTTTTTTGCACCAAAATGTGTTAAAATGCAAACTTTAACAATCGAGTGGAATGCCTCAGAAATTTAAAAATGCGCCATCTATTGGCATCAATTTTAAATGATCCGTCTAATAATCTTTGAAATGTGAATTAAGAGCCTAATATTCCATAATTTTGTACTTAGGAGAGTTGATTAAACACTTAGATAAAGTAGGTATAGATTAAGTCTTAAAATGACCTTGATTGATAGAGCGAGATGGCTAATTGGCAGCTCCATGTAAATGATAAGGACAAAAGATTATTTTTTGTCTTTGTCACCGTGGCCGGTTTCTGTCATTTGTCAAACTCTAATACAATGGCAGGTTTGACAAACAAACTCGGTTTTGTTTGATTTTCTATGATTTCGTGGTATTATGTGTTAATTGAGACAAGGAATTTGGGTTATTTATAGATAATAAGTGTCAGTGCGATGGTGGGTTGTAGTGTTCTTGTTCTTGTTGTAACACCAGAACTAACTATTGCTGTCTCATGTGCGGCCACGCCAGTGCTTAATCTATACCTACTTTATCTAAGATTAAACATAACATACAATTTTTGTGTTCAATTCCAGAAAATGTTAATTTTACGCACATTGAATAACAGATGAAGGAGCATATCGCGCCATCTAGTGAGATTTATTTGAACCAAATTTTCTTTCTTAGCAATGAGACCCCGTGCCTTTGAATAAGTACTTCCAGTATTGTTTAGTAGACATTCTTATTTACCTCTTCCTTCTTTAAAGCCAGGATTGTTGATGGTGGTGCCTTCAGGTTCCAACGGATTGGTTGGGTCGCCGCCCTCCCGGCGCGAGAACAGCGCGTCGTACAGTGACATAATGAACAGGATCGAGTTTATTACTATACTCACTATCTGCAAACGATAAATATCATAATATGGTTATTTAAGACACAATTTGATCTCGAACATAAGAATTATTTAGAAATGGATGAACTATCTAGTCAGGAGAGTTGATTATCCGGCGTCATTTACAGTCGACAAATAGTCGGCCATTTGAGCGCCGACTACACGGTCAGGCCAAGTCCACATTTGGCTCACATCTGCCGGGCGAGCACGGCCTCTCTGATACGCTTGAGTCACGAATTGTGTTACTCAAGCCTGTCGCAGTAGGCCGTGCTCGCCCGCCTGGTAATCCAAATATTATATTTTATAGTATTTTTTTATTTGAGACGGGTTTGCTCATGACTCTAATCTAGGTCAGAGGTGACAGAGACTGAGTCGACGATGGAGTGAGCTTACCCAGAAGAAGCCTGTTCACTCTAACTTTGAAAAGATTCGGGTATTTAGTGAATTTGTTAAGACGAATTTATGAAAAGTACCCAAAATAAAATGATCAAAAAGCCTTAGACAAAGTGGGATTCTGGCATCGATAACGATTGACAAAAAGATGTACGGGATTCACATGTGGTGAATCCAAAACACATTGGACTAAAGCAAATGTTATTTTTTTGACTTAATGACAACATAGTTGATAGAAGATAATTATATCAAAGGTGTCAAAATCCTACTTGGTGTAGTCTATCCGCCGTTGACTACTTTTCCAACCTTGAATTGGCGCAATTTTCTGAATTTTTGAGAGTATGTACAGTCCTCGTCAGACTTCTTGGCCATCAGTTGGCTATCTGATGCGCAAGGCACGGCGCGGTGCTGATTTTGTATGAGGTTTACTACTGCACAGCCATTGTAGCGAGTACTGTAGTCGGATACCAATTAAAATCTTATGCATGCATAGTAAAACTGAGCAAATTGCTTAACCTTGCAATCTACAAAAAAACGGGCGAGCCGGACTCGCACACAAGGGTTCCGTACCACTATCGCAAAACACTGCAAAAAAGTAACGTTTGTTGTATGGGAGCCCCCTTAATTTATTTTATTTTAATTTAATTATTATTATTTTTTGAAGAGAATATACAACTTAATATTCTGTGAATATTTCAAGCGTCTACCTGTTGCCGTTATTAATATCGAGCAAAAAACGGCAAAAATATCACGTTTGTTGTATGGGAGCCCCCCTTTAATATTAATTTTATACTGTTTTTAGTATTTGTTGTTATAGCGGCAACAGGAATACATCATCTGTGAAAATTTCAACTGTCTAACTATCACAAAAAACGGCAAAAATATCACGTTTGTTGTATGGGAGCCCCCCTTAAATATTAATTTTATACTGTTTTTAGTATTTGTTGTTATAGCGGCAACAGGAATACATCATCTGTGAAAATTTCAACTGTCTAACTATCACGGTTCATGAGATACAGCCTGGTGACAGACAGACAGACAGACAGATAGACAGACAGACAGACGGACAGCGAAGTCTCAGTAATAGGGTCCCGTTTTTACCCTTTGAGTACGGAACCCTAAAAATTAAGTATAGATGGATTTATTTTATTAAAATTATACCTGAACATAGAAAGCTTCACCCCTCGTCACAAAGAATCCCCTGTCATCGCCTTGTACGGCGAATAAACTTGCTGCAACTATGGACAGCAATGCTGGAAAGAACACATTACTTTGTTATTAATACATCAATATTTATCTGATTTTCTTAGGTATTATACTGGCATGTGCCACAACATTCATTTTGAGTTCTTACTTATATCGATGGCATGTATCGTTCTTTGTAAGCACATTATTCCCGAAAGCACACGGACTCGTCAAAGTTCATCAATTCCTGCGTTGTGCAGGCGTTAGACTTAAGAGCATACAGGATAAGATGTGTGTGCTGTATGCACACAGTTTAGAGAACTACAAATTGTTAAGATAACCTGTCCTGCATCATCGTCGAACACAACATCGCATACCATAAGGTGGAACACAAGCCTATCAATTATTATAAAAATCTTTAGGTGCTCGTCTACATCTTGCTTCGACTTAAATTTTCTTGGCAGCCATCTTGGATTTCGACCACATGTTCGGCAGCAACACCCGAGTTTTGAGTCTTTTTGTCAAATATTCGCCAACAATAAGAATGCATTGTAAGGAGTTTGATCGGCTTGTTTGCCAACAATAACATAAAACATGGCTGTACGTCTACATCTATCTAACGTTTGAGGGGAAGAAAATTGCTTCTACTTAAACTTTCTTGGCAGCCATCTTGGATTTCGACCACATTTTCGGCAGCAACACCCGAGTTTTGAGTCTTTTTGACAAATATTGGCCAACAATAAGAATGCATGGTAAGGTGTTTGATCGGCGTGTTTGCCAACAATAACATAGAACATGGCTGTACTGGTACTTACTGGCTAAAAGCGCCAGCGCCAACTTCAACATGACGAGGTGTGTGTACTTGAAGGCGACGCGCTCCTTGGACGATATCATGGCGAGTTGCAGCACGGATAGCACGCAGAACACGCCGAGGACGGACACGCCGACTGAAGCAACTACGCCGGCTATGTACACCGCCGCTGGAAAATTATAAAAGTTCATTAGTGAAAACACTTATTTTACGTAAGTTTGTGGTTCTTGTGAAGATCATTCATGGTGTGAAAACCGCCCACTTCGTATCCAGGCAATTGCTTTCCATAGCTGCAGCCTAATTGCGCAAGTGAATTTGGCAAGCCAAAGGTATTGACCGCCATCAATCGACCAATCACATGCGAGATGAAAGACGCGATGTGGATTTCCGTCTATATGATTGGTTGATTGATGGTTAGCGATAGGTCGTCCATTGTATGTGAATTATTAGTGTTACTTATAGTGTACAATAAAGTATACAATAAATAAAATACCGTATTCTGTTTGTTTAGCAAATGAAATTTAAGGAAAAATATACTGTACGAACTATGTTGGTCAAAGAATTAGAATTTATTTTGTATACGGAAAACCGAACGTACACAACATCAGTATTTTCATTTAAAATAGAATGGGAAAAAATAGAATAGAACAGTATTTGTTACCCTAACCTGCTAAAAGCTCTTGTGTGTCAGATTATCACATCCTTCGTATAATATGGTATCATTCAAAATCCTTGGGAAAGCACACACGAATATTTTCTTAAATAATAATACTATAGTGGAATAGCACATCACTTTTTAATGTTGCACCTCTGTTTAAATTCTTTAAATAAATATTTACTTGATTTTAGAACGAAGACTAAACCGTCACACTCACTACCTTCAAACAAGAACTTCGCGCACGAAAAGGACTGGCACGAGGGAACATTAAAATGAACTAATTTATGAAACCAATTGTCACATTGCAAATAAAAGTTTTCACACACGTTCACACAAGGGCTGGGTCTAAACTAGACAAGTGACTGACATAAAGGCCGTACCTGACTCACGCAACCGCTACTTTCCTCTTACTCATTATATTTCACAAAACTGACGACTTCTTAAACTTTGAACGCCGGGTGCCGATTTCAACTGAATTTCAAGGGGTTTATGGTGTCAATGTCATGTGGATAAGGCACAGAGTAGTACTTCAGTTGCTGTTGTAGGTATTTACCGCTCTTTGTGAACTAGCTCGTACGAGGAAGTACTACTAATGTACTTGTTGAATTGAATATTACGGATAGTATTAGGTTGGGATTAGTTTGTTGCCCTTTTATTTGGGTCTACCCAGTTTATTAACCAGTGTTATAAGTTTGACGTGTGTTGCTGTGTATCTGTGTGTCTGTCTGTGGCATCATAGCTCCTAAACGGATGAACCTATATTGTTATTTTTGTTTGAAAGGTGATTTTGTAGAGAATGTTATTAACTATGTTTGAATAAAATCGGTTCAGCCGTTCAAAAGTTATTCGCATTTTACTCTTTGAATCTGGGTTTTTTCGCAAGATATTGTGTCACTATTACGTGTTTCGATAGATTGTCGATTCAAGCGTGTCTGCATACTACATATATTATTTGTAGGTAGTTTAAAAAGCATGAAATAAAAATTAAATTACAAATTTAAAAAAACCCCGAAACAAAAACCTCTAAAAAGCAAAAATAAATCTCGTACTCGCGTCGGGGAACCGCTAAGTAAATAAAATAAACTGCTGTAAATGCTAGCGGTTCCCCGACGCGAATACTTATTCAGAAGTTAACCCCCTTAATTTCTAGAGAGATCTTTTGGTATTCCCCTACATTATCTATTCACACTTTCCTCACGGGATTTTCCTTATTCCTCCGCATCACATGACAAGGACAATCGATTTACGCACAAATTCTGGTTATTGCGGCCATTTTCTAAAAAACGTATTGCTTGGTATTTTTAACTAATAGCTGCCCGGAATTAATAGGTTTTTCATTTTTAGGTTTTTATGGAATAGGTACTGCACAGGTGCGGTGACAAAAATTGTCCGGCGTCCACAGTTTAGGTTTTCATGTAATTAGTACGATAATGTGTTGCCTATGTTTTGCATATTTGGGTCGAGCTTCAAGGCTGACCACTGTGACATGTTTCAGGTCAGTTTTCAAAGCTAATGGGTTCCTCTTTAACCATATTTTGTAATTCACAAGTTAGTATTCATGGTATGTAATAAGCTTTATATTGTTTCATGTCGTGTTGTTATGAATAAATAATGGGAAGTTTTTCAAGGAATGTCCTAATACTGTTTGTGTTTTTAGGGTTCCGTACCCGTGGGGTCCAAAATGAACCCTATTGCTGTCACTCACGTGTCTGTCTGTCTGTCTGTCCGTCGTCTGTCACACAGGTTTTAAAGCCAACGATTTTATAAAGTTTTAAGGTTTTTTTTTACCTACCTCTTCTAGTAGGGTATTGTTGTACAGAGCACGTTGTTTAGATAAATACTGTATTAATATAAATATAATATATATTATAGCCACCAAAGTCTAGTTTATTTCATTATTTTTTTTAATTTCTCATTGACCTTTGAGTATGAACTTCTTTGGTGATATATTTTATTATTACGTATATTTAACTATCAAATATAATTTAGATTTAAGTACATATATTTTTAAGCAACCTTTGTGGAGAGAAAACAATAAATTTATTTATTTAATTTTATTTTTATTTATTTATTCTTAAAAAATCCCTAATTTTTTCTATTTCAAACAACTTGATTTTGTGGTTTGGAACTGAACCCTAAATGTGCGAAGTCCGACCCGCACTTGCCCATTTTTTTTTTACATCTGATGACCATTTTATTAGCTGGCAATCATTCATGGTCTTTCATTGTGGGACAAACACTGAAATCTGGACTGAAGCTGTATCCAATTTTTTTTGTAATAATAACATAAATGTACCCCTTGATTTTTATTTCAGAATTGTTTCATGTTCCCATAACTAAGTTATATTAGGTAATAGTCCACCAGGCCACAGATAATATAATACTAGCATACAGATGCCTCATCCCATACAAAGAAACCATGCCGACATAACTAACGTTTTTCGTCTGATTATACTTATTATTTTTTGTACATCGAACGCGTTCGGTTCATTAAACACGGTTCATTAAAAGTCACCTGTTTGAAGACTTATAAATACGATTTGTAATACCTATCAATCAAGCAGCAATCAAGTTTGATATATAGCATCAATATTTCCCGGATACAACACGAGTTGAAAACAGAACCACCTCAAAGGAAACTGAATGAATTGCAAACAACGGGCGACATCCGGACGCCCAAATTAGTATCAACAAATGCAATGGAACCGCAGTGTATCCAAAACAATTCGTTCCACATCGTCCGTTCCCGACATTGTACTGAATAACTAGCTAAGCAGTGACAACAAATAGCGAAATTCTTAATATCACTAGGAGTATCAAAGTAAGTCAAGTGGTCAAAAATTAGACATAGTGGTATAAGATACTTCCCTTTACAACCAACTTTATTATTCAAATGATTCCTTCAGTTCATGACAACAGCCCACAATAGCTGGGTACAGACCTACGCGACAAACAAAGGAGTGATTTCACACTTGTTGACGGAAAGGAGTTTTTTTTTTGGGTCTATCCCACCGCACTATTCCCAAACCACTGCAACTCCTGAAAGCCAGAATCAACAGTGGCGACCACCAGAAAAGCGCCGAGGCAATGAAGCTCGACGAAGTCCCGGAGAATGAATTTAACTGTCTTGGATCCCGCAACGAAATTAATCAGAAAAGAATAACGGAGGAGTAGGAAAAAACAAATTTCCACTTCCCTCCATATCAAGCAGGAGACAGAACAAACAAGGCCACTAGGCACAAAGGGTCGTTTACAACTGGGATAAGCCCAGTTGCCTAGCACCACGGATAAAAATAAGAATTAATATTAATGGGTCCTAACATTGTGAGCTGTTATGTTTGATTCCAATAATAGGTATGGCAAAAACGCTTGAACGCACGGAAATTTGTTCTAGTTTCCACAAGGTCCGTATAGTAAACAACTCCTGAGGTAGCATCTACATTATTCAACATAATATTACGTTCATTCTGCCAAAGAATACACTCCCATAAGATATGATGTGCAGATTGTACATATTCGCAGTCAGATGTAGAACACTGACAGACGGATAGGAGTTTGCAGATCCTGTGCCTACTGTGTTATAAGAAAGATGATGCGAATAGCTGTTATAGCGAATAGTCGAATACCGATTAATTGCCATTCCCTATGGCGAATAGTCGAATACTCGACATAAAAAGTAATATAAAAATAGTTTATTTGTTCCCAAATAATAAAATTACACTTGTAGTAGTTTGGTGGTGGTAGAGTTTTACACATCATTACTGTGATAAAAAAAATATGGAAAACAATGAAGTAAGCTCTGTTTATTCAGAAAGACTATTTTCTGACGCAGGTTTGATTTATGAAAAATAAGACAACCTACATGGTCCTAATATTCCCAATCGTGCAGAAAATCCCAGTTTTTCCGACCACAATCGGTCCTTTTGGGCTTTAAATATTAAATTATTAAGTAAAAAATTTAAATACCTAATCAACTTCAACATGACTGATTTTTGGCTAACTTTTTATGTTCATTATATTAATATTAAGTGTGTTTTGTTTTAAAAAAATAATAAAAGTTATTTTAATATACTATAGTTTTTCTGTTCATAAAAAGTTTATTTTTATTTAGACAACTATTCACCGAATATCGAATATAGACGATTCAACATAAAAATGTCGAGTAATGCCGAATACCAGGTTGCCTGGAAGAGATCGCGGAATGCGATAAGGCCGCCCATTGTATATTATAGTATTAAGTTTCTTTTTTTCTTGTTTATTAAGGTGTACAATAAAGTGTATATAAATATAAATAAATAAATAAGTAAATACCGAATAAAAGGGTCCGTGGCTTATGCCCCCAGTGGTCGACGCACCCGTGGCCTATGCCCCCGATTCGATTAAATTATTTCTAAGCAGTTTTTGATCAAATATACTGTCAGGCACAAAAATGTTGTACAAAAATAATAAATGTATATTGATTGTTATATTTATAATATTAAATCATGATTATATTTAAAACAAAGAAATGCTAAATATTGGTAAAAAGAAAATATTGGTTGTATTTTTTGAAAAATGAAAGTCTTAGTTATTTTTCAATATTGATTTATTTATCTCAATAAGAAATCTAGTAAAAAAAATGTATTTAAATCACAGTTTTCATCACCTATAATCAAGATAATCATTCAACTTAATTATAATAATCAGTCTTAAATGTAATAAAATAAGATAGTGATTTTAAATAGTCAGTCTTAAAAATTACTGCAGAGCAACTAACTTCTAACATAATGATATGTTCTTTTTATGTTTGTAACAATAATAATTAAACGTAATCAACTATGAAACTATAAACAAATGAGAATTATTTTAACTAATTATAACAGTCAGTTCCAATAGCAATAACAAAACAAAATAATCAGGCTTGAATCAAATAATAAACAATTTTTTTACAAGTCAAATGTTTTAAAATTTTCTAAGCAAAAAAATAATCAAGTGTAAAAACTTAAACAAATATAAAAATTATAATTTCAAAAATTAAAACTTCAAAATAGTATACTAGCAAAATCATCTCTTTTCACTATAATTATATATATATATATATAAGTTAGTTAAGTGAGTTATAAGTAAGTTAAATAATGACTTTTTGGACTGATTGCCACATATGGGCGGATAGGTTCTAAAAACATGATTATGGTATTTTTTTTGTTTTCGTACTGTTCAGTCAAATGGGCAATCATTTTATCATTATTTCTTGTGTTGTTCTTTCGTCTGCTCACAGGAATGTATATTAACAACTTTCACTAACATTTTAAATGAAGTCTTTTTGATTTTTTGGATGTTTGTACATAATATATAATGCTTTTAACGGAGAAAAAGGTGTGTAAGGATAAGGTTAAGTGACGATCTATTTTCTCTGCTATAAGATAGATAAATTTTGGTTAGAAAGGAAAAATACTTTATTATGGTGAAACACTTTTCTCATTTACTGTACTAAGTGAAAAAGCACAAAAAAATATTTATATTAAATTTATCGAATCGGGGGCATAGGCCACGGGTGCGTCGACCACTGGGGGCATAAGCCACGGACCCGAATAAAAGCGAGTATTCGCGGCATCTAGTTAAAAACAAAAGTTAGCGTTGTTGTAAACAACGCGTTGACATGGCAAAATCTTGTAGTAGAGAACATAAAAATGCTTTGGGTGCTTCTCACCTCCAGTACCGATGTATCTGACAGGAAATGAAATTTATCTTAAAGATAAATCTTCAATAACTCCGATAAAAACATAGGCTGCATTACTGCCTTACGGAGGCTCATTATATATATAAACGTTTCATGAAGATACGTACGGAAAACGTCAATGCAACGTTATATGAGTACGTATTTTAATTGGGCAATAGGTATGTATATTGTATAATGAGATGAGCCTATGTGATGAGCGCCATCTCGGTATAGTCCGCCGGTATTTGATGATGACGTAATCTTCGGAATGTACTGAATAGATAGAATATTGATTGCAATCTATCCAAGATTGCAGTCAATATCTTGTGATATATGTTTGAATTTTGCTATCCAGTATCTCAGTATATGAAATCTTTTTATTCAAAGTCAAAATTATAGAAAAATACATAATTTTTCAGGTGCGGGAAACCGATCAGTGTGGCGGCGCTTGGGGTTTAGGGGTGACCTAGTCCAGCAGTGATCGTCTTTCAGCTGAAATGATGATGACATTATTTATACAATGTTGGTCTCGTTTCAAATAATTTTAAAATAAGTGCAAAACTTTCTGGGTTTTAAGAGTTACCGAATACCAAAATACTAAAAACATAACAAAATAAATATTAAAGTGGGGCTCCCATACAACAAATGTGATTTTTATGCCATTTTTTGCGATAATGGTACGGAACCCATTGTGCGCGAGTCCGACTAGCACTTGGCCGGTTTTTATATCCTACCCTGTCCTATAGCTAGACAAACGCCTTCCCCAAATTCTTCCAGATACCGTTTTCCTCGTCCTCCAGCCTCATCGACCCAAATTCTAGTCATGGTTTTAGTTTAGTATCAGTACATAATATTGAATCATGGCTAGTTATAGTAGGTACCAACATAACCATAGTTATATAAAAAGCAGTTATCATCATCCAAGAGACAATGGCGTGACATTGAAAATGCAACCACTCGTGAATGATTGTCTTCTACAAACTGCAAGATGCAATGACGGAAAATTATGTCAACAATGTCATTGGGGACATCGTTTTGCAGTAGATTATTACTAGTAAACATACACATAGAATTCTTCTGATTTAATGAAATGAGAATGAAGTTGAAGAGCGAAAATTGTAGATTAAGAAGAACTATGTTTAACTTCGATTGCATCAAACTTCGATATATCATTCCAATGTACTGCATCCTTAAACCACACTGGCTGATTTTTCACAAATACAGATAATATAATACTAGCATACAGTTGCCTCATCTATATATATAAAAATGAATCCCTATTTCCCTTGGTCACGGCATCACGCGTGAACGGCTGGACCGATTTCGCTTATTCTTTTTTTGTTGTGTTTGTTATTGTTAGGAGACAGTTCTTATGAAAAAAAAAGTAAGAAAAAAACATGGTTCCTTAACTACATATGGTAGGGTAGGTATGTAGGTAGGGTAGGGTAGGGTAGGGTAGGGTAGGATATGTAGGGTAGGGTAGGGTAGGGTAGGATATGTAGGGTAGGGTAGGTAAGGTAGGGTAGGGTAGGGTAGCGTTGGTAGGGTAGGGTAGGGTAGGTAGGGTAGGGTAGCGTTGGTAGGGTAGGGTAGGGTAGCGTTGGTAGGGTAGGGGTGTTTTTATGGCAGAACAAAGTTTGCCGGGTCAGCTAGTACTATATAAAAACCGTGCCGACGAAACTAGCGATTTTCATCTGATTATACCGTAAAATTTTTTGTAAATCGACCGCGATCGGTTTCGTTCCAAGGCGATAGATAGATCACCAGCTATATCCGTGGAACGGAACCGAACGCGATCGATGTACCAAAAATAATCAGTATAATCAGTGCAGTACATCGGCGCGGTTTCTTTGTATGGGAATATCTGTATGCTAGTATTATATTATCTGTGATTATCTGTGCCACAACTATCGTATCTAAAGTTGAAAAATATTTCAACATTAACTTTAAAAATTTACATTGATTGACAGTAATTTTAATTTTATTTTAAATGTTTTTGACTTATTATTTTGTAGTTAATGATTTTGGTTCTGCATTTTTAATGACTTTGTTTGGGTAATGATTTTGTATTAATGACTTTGATTCATTGATGATTAATGATTTTGATTTATGACATATTTTTTTAATGTGTTAATTATTTTATTGTATTTTTTTATCAACTCTTAACTATTTTAGTGACTTTAACCTTATATTAATATATTTTTATTGAAATTAACTTATACATGAATAAATAGAATCATAAATTTAGTTGTATAATTTGTCTAATAATTACTGTAGGTATCTATAAAATTATTTATTTCAAAGTAATGTCTGATAATTGATATTACAAGGCGACAATATTATTACAACTTCACAAGTGCTATGTACGCCGTACTTGTCATGTCCTTAAATTGTTTAAAATTATATTGTCGATGTTTAATGCATGAGATGTGGATGTGCTATTTTAAATAAATAAATAAAAAATATGATAGGAAATGCTGAAGAAATTCCGATACAGGCAAAATGAGGTACATTTTTAGCCCAAAAATTATCATGAACGAAAAATATGATAACAGGTGTGGCAATGAGCGCATTCCTGTTCAAATGTTCTGCTCTTTAGCATGACGTCATAAGCATGTTTTTGGAGAGCGTTGGTGCCAGGACCGGTTGTATCAACTTGATGTTTTAAACTCCCGCAACATAAGCCTTTGGGATCGCAAGTTTAAGGGTGACGTCATTGTAATGGTCCTTCGAACAATATATTCAAAAGCGCCTTTGGAGAAAGGTAAAACTGTAACGATATTCTTGTAACCTCTACGACCGTCAGGGTTAAAGAGGTATTTAGATTTACAATAATATTGTAGAAGTTTAGAAAAAAGGTTTAAATAAAGTAGTACTAGCTTTTGCCCGCGATTTCGACTACGTAGCATTAGTACTTCGAATAATCTATAATTTTATCGCGCAATAATATTGAAGGTGCTTTACTTGAGAAATTATTGGTTTACCGTAACTGAACTTCACCGAAATCAAACTTCCATCCCCTTCTTCGCCCTCTTAAGGATGATTACCGATGATAAACGGATGATAAATTATCCTATGTCCTTCCCCAGTAGCGTAACTGCCGGTCACATGAGAGATGAAAGACGCGATGTGGATTTCTCCGTCTATGTGTTTGGACGATTGATGGCGGTCAAACCCTTTACCTTGCCGAATTGACTTGCGCAATTAAGCTGCTGGTCTCTAACTACCTCCATACCAAATTTCATCTAAATTAGTTCAGCGGTTTAAGCGTGAACAGGTAAAAGACAGACGGAGTTACTTTCGCATTCATAATATTAGTTTACAGATTAGCAACCTAGGTTCAAGGTAGTGATAGTATGTACTTGAGTACTAACTTTGCATTATCTGGCAGAATGGGCCTTTGACTGTATATTTCATTAAAAGAAACGCTGGAGAGATTTGTGGCGGGAAGGTCGCATCACGTACCTACATAATATTATTTTATTTTCTGTGTTATTTTAATGTGATAAATCGACTAAAGTTATAGGTGTTAGTGTTATTCTAATCCTTTTCTGTGGTCTGTATTATATTTAAGTATTATAACAGTAATTTCGAAAGTCGATCGAAAAGAGGCCAAGAGGCTCATCGGTGATGAGGCACTGGTTAAGTCAAAGCTCCAGAGCCTTGAACATCGTCGCCGAGTTGCCAGCTTATCGGTTTTTTACCGATTACATTTCGGGGAGTGTGCGATGGAATTGCATGATCTAATTCCGCCCAGCCCGTTTCATCATCGGACTACCAGACGTACGGCGATGCGCCATCGGTACATGGTGGACATCCCACCCATACGCACTAAACGTTTTGAGAATACTTTTATTATGCGTACAGCTAAGGAGTGGAACTCCCTGCCGGAGTCTGTGTTTCCCGATAGCTACAATCTAGGGGTCTTTAAATCAAGAGTGAATAGGTTACTTCTAGGCAAGCGCGATCCATCGTCGACCACATCATCGCTTACCATCAGGTGAGATGGTGGTCAAGCGCGAGCCTATATAAAAAAAAAAAAAAATTTGAATTTATATCACGAAGCAATAGTAAATTGTCTATGATCATTTGAAACCGTGAATTCCTTTTCATACTGGCTCGAACAGTACTTCAATAACAGTTCACATCTATTGTCAAATTTCGAAAGTGAAATTCTTCAACGAATTCAGGCTTTTGGAGCAAATGTTTATTTTCACAACTTTTGAGCGGATTAGGTGCGGTGAATATGCGGAACCATAGTCTACGAAGCCGAATCATCCATGGTGATTGGTTTCATTCAGTTCTATAGCAAAAGCGCACGCGTCGGATTGAGAATTTCTTTTAAAGAGTGCTGTGTTGAAGTTTGTCAATGCAATGTCTCGCCAGAGAGACAGGCGACATTTTTGCACGTTTGACTAAGTTGTGAGTCACGCCCGTTCAAACACGACAATATGTCGTCGGCGATGCAAGTATTTGTCTTTATATTTTAGAGTGGGAACAAAATTAATTCACGATTTAACAAAAAGTTGGCCGGATGGCGGTATATTCTGGTAAACAAAGGGACAATCACAGCAGATATAATGTTTATGAATAAAATAATAAAGCGTTGAAATTAACAACCTTTGAATTATTACCTAAGACCTACTAGCTTCTGTCTGCAGCTTCGCCCGCGTAAAAAGTGTTTATCATCCCTAGGGAGTACAAACTATCCTATGTCCTTGCCAGGGTCTCAAACAATCTCCATGCCAAATTTCATCTAAATAGGTTCAGCAGATCCAGAGATTACCCCCTACAACCTCACAAACTTTGTGTTTGTTTGTTTGTGTGTTTGTGTTTTAGATTAGGTTATTAACCTGAAATAATATAAAAACTGGCCAACTGCTAGTTGGACTCGCGCACAAAGAGTTCCGTACCACTATCGCAAAAAACGGCATAAAAATCCAGACAGACATACGGACCGCGGAGTCTTAGTAATAGAGTCCCGTATTTACCCTTTGGGTACGGAACCCTAAAATCGCTGTGAAACTGATTAATTTCTGTTTGCTAATAGAAAAATAAAACTAGTTATAGAATGAATCAAAATAAGTTAGTACTTGAATTACATCGTAATGACAAACCTCACGACACGGCAAGCTTGTCTATATTATTATAGATATTATAACCTATTCGTTACACGAGATGCAATCGTTGCTTGCATCAACCTACAAAAACAACTATGTATAAACAATAAGTACTATAACATAGCGAGCGGTAAATAGCATACAATAACTCAAAATACCTACATTTAGAACTGATAGACCACATCATTTTGAGTTCTTTCTGACCAGAAAATTCTATCAGCCATCGAGGTTTTAAGGAAAAAATCTTCGATCACTAATAAAGGCAAAACTCGATAGCGCCATGTTATAATGACGTTTTGGTTCTAAGATTATGCTGCTCATCACAACCAGAAAAGAAACTTGTGCGCGCCCACAGCAGGATTGAAAAATGATTGAGATAATATTCTATCTATACCAGATAGAATATTATTGTTCACTTTTCACGCGAATATGAACGTTGATTCATATTATTTAAGGATGTTTTTATGACGCCTTTACCTTTAGACTTAATTAGCAGCGTAGGCGATTATGCCACTTATTGAAGAGGTATTTAGTTATAAGCATGATAATATCTGGTTATTCTACACAATGAATAGATGGAAAATGTTTATTTTCTGTTGTCGCCTTGCGGGGATTTGGAAGATTCTAATTGATACAGATTGAAAAAAAACCGGCCAAGTGCGAGTCGGACTCGCGCACGAAGGGTTCCGTACCATTATCGCAAAAAACGGCAATATATCACGTTTCTGTGAACTTAAATATTTATTTTATTCTGTTTTTAGTATTTGTTCTTATAGCGGCAACAGAAATACATCATCTTAAAATTTCAACTGCCTATATATCACGGTTCATGAGATACAGCGTGGTGACAGACGGACAGACAGACAGACAGACGGATCGTGGCATCTTAGTAATAGACTCCCGTTTTTTCCCTTTGGGTAAGTACCCCTAAAAAATAGTTCTCCTCTCCCGGCAATATAACTCGTCTAATCTAATGGAACTGACCTCAATACATTGTGCCTCCTTCGTGTGGAACAACAGAGCCAGAGGACCCGAAGATTTTAATCAAACTTAAGTAGTACAGATAGTAGTCCTCGCTTCAATACACCGTAGTGATATTGAGATGTCTTGGCCTGTAATCTCGTTACTTCGTAAGATTGCTACACAAAAGCCGCAACGCAATGTAATAAACTAGTCACTATCGGACGTAATCCTAGGAAAATTACTGCTTGATTCCGAATGTCATAATAACCCCGATGGCTAATTACCCGAAGTCATCAGATCGAATGTCCGAATCGCCGAAATTCCATAGCTTCGATTTACCACAATTTCGAATAGCCTTTAGATCGAGCGTCCGTTTCGCCGAAAAGCCATTGCAACGATAGTTCTATGCATCGAATGTCTATTGCATCGACGAGCCAGTAAGTCGAAAACTATTCAACCTAAAATATTCAAGAAGACTAAAAGAAGGAATAAAAAATGGGAAAAAAGACAAACCAGCAGCATTTTTTGTTTGAAAAAGTATGTTCTGAAATTGGTCCCATTTTAATTTGGTGAAGATCTGAAGATCTTCGGAGATATACAACAGAACTCTTCAAAAAATAAAGGCAAATCTCTCGGGATTGCTGCAATCGTATGTATGTTTATTGTTTATACCATTTCATAACATAACACCACGCCAGTACGCTCTAAAGGTGTACGCAGATGTGTACAGTTCACCTTGGTACACTCTCATTTCACAGATTACGTTTAGTTTCAAGATATTCAGGTAATCTATTCTGGCATAATATGTACCATACTATTACCCTATTAGGAAGGTAACTAAAAAGTGAAAAATAAAAAATAAAACCATAACGCAAAAAATTGGTGCCTACCAAAGACACCGACTGTCAAAAATTAAAGTTATTTTCACTTTGTCGTTTTCTTATTTGGAAGTCGGTAGTATTTTTTTGTAAAAAAGTTTTTTTATAATTGTTGAGACCCACTCCTCTCATCCTCCATCTTTTTCACAGCATAACATACTGATACATACAGAACGACAGGTCTAATCACGGACTAATAAATTTTCCTTTAGAAGTAACATAATAATAATTATTTATTGTCTCATTATAGGGTAAAGGCATCCATTTACCCTGCAATGAGACAATATATATGCCAAAAATACTTTCCCTTTATTCAGTCAACTCGGTCCTGAGCCAATATGGATCAATCTCACCCAAAGGCGTCATCCTCCTCATAACCATCAGCGCCTGGGTCTGCCGAGATGTATCACATAGCTCACAATACGTCCGAAATGCTACAAACGAGACTGGCATATTCTCACTTTTACTGCTTTTGTGTGACGTCGGCGGTTTGTGTCTTAAGAGCTTGGAGCGTAGTATCGAGTTCCGTAACTATCCTGTCGGTAACTCGACTGCACGGATACTACACTCCATCACTCACTGGTAAACATCGAGAATGGTCATCTGCTAAACTGCAGAAGACCAGGCTCGAGAGGGGTAGGTAGGTAATACTTAATAATCCTTTGGATCGATTGACCAATACATACACACCGATGCAACAGAAGACAGAGCATTCAAGCCCATAAGACCCTGACCAGAATGGTGACTAAACATTAAAAAATAATGTATCGTTATTGTTTTCTAGATTCTTTTACGATAAAAGACGCTGTGGAATACTGATTGAGTACACACACAATCGTGAACTGCATCTGATTACAATGACTCATTGTAGGTTTTATAAACTGCAGCTAAAGTATAAGGTTATAGACTAGACCTTCCTTCTATGTCTCGGGCAGTCTTGGTATCTAAAAGGAAAACGTATGGTCGGATTTCCCGAATTTAATACCAGTATGTCTACCGCAAACAATGCAATTAGTCAATAATATTAATTGCTATCAATTTAAATAATTATGTCATCGCTATGTGGGGATTTAATTTGCAGTCAATGATCCTTTATTGGGACATTACCTTGTCTGCAAGACAAAAGACGCTTTGGTCTAAAACTACCTAATATTGTAAAGAGCTAGCTGACCCGACAAACTTTGTTTTGCCATAAAAATACCAAAGATTCATTTACCCTACCTAACCTACCTACCCTACTGTGAATCTAAACCATCCGGGGCGCCACCCAAACGCATACAAAAATTTCATTCAAATCGGTCCAGCCGTTTAGGAGTTCAGTCACATAACACGTACAGTAGAATTATATATACATATAAAGATTAAAAAGTTTTATTAACACTGTTGTGAAAACGAACTATTGAAATGATTACGAAAATTGTATACTTTTTGTCCCGGCAAATGCACGGCTTTTGTGGTTTAGGACAGGAAAACAACTCCTTATTTTAAACCAGAACGCTAAGTAATGTATTGCACATGCTAAGGTTCACTTCAAAATGTTTAAAACAACTCGAGATATTTTTGCAGTTGGAAACAAGATACCTACTAACTGATAAGCAGAAATCCTGTTTCTTGCGAAATGTATTTCCAAGGTTACTTTATTTTTGGTTACTTTTGCATTTCTGTTAAACTTAACAAAAAAATATGCAAATTAATTTACAGTCTTGAGTAATTGTTATAAAAGTTCGATCGAAGCCTATTCTGTCATAATCTGGGGAGGAGAACCACACCACACACCACAAAGACCACACAGTACACACCATCCACTTATATATATACCACAGTTATACATCATTGACGACCACATCATCACTTCATCAGCAGCTTTATAATGTTTCCACTTCTGGGACTGGGACACAGGCATCCTCTCTGCGAGAGAGGTAACAGGCCTTAATCCACCACGCGGGCCCAGTGCGGGTTGGTGAATGTCATGTTTCGAATTATTGGTTCTAGGACATGCCGGTTTCCTCAAGATGTTTTCCTTCAACGTTTTAAGAACAGTGGTGATGAAATAATTTACGGGATCGAATTCACGACCTACGATACGTAAGTCGGGGCCACCACTGCGTCATCGCTTACCATCAGGTGATATAGTGATCAAACGCAATTCTATCATTAGTCTACACTAATATTATAAAGAGGTAAAGTTTGTGTATTGTGAGTTTGTGAAGTTGTAGGGGGTAATCTCTGGATCTACTGAACCGATTTTGAAAATTCTTTCACCAGTAGAAAGCTACGATGAATGTCATAGGCTATAATATATTTTCAAAAAAATTTGAGATCCTTATGAAAATTGCAATAATGTAACCCAAAGTAGCAAAATGTTGCATATAAAATTCATTCTTTGGCGTGCGCTGAGAAAACTATTGATGATACATAAAAAATATGTACTATATGATTAGGTAGCCAATTGACGGGAGCGAAGCCCCGTGGGTCAGCTAGTATAAAATAAACTTTTAAACTTAAACTACTACTAGAATATTAGTGTTTTCGAAGTAAAATCGAGTACGCTAGTACCGTAGTTTTACGTAATAAGTAGGTGACTCTATGTCTTTTCTTTGCACAGTTATTGTTCAACACACCCACGACCAAAATCTCGATTCACGAATACGGCTAACGGCCCGCAGTGAATCCTAAAGCGGTGTATTGAACACCTGTGTATACTGTCTTCACAATAGGATTGGTATGCACTAGCCGTTCATTCAGTCCCCTATTTGTGTCAGACGGCTCTTGAATTACTCGTGAAAATAATTAGAAACAGCTGTGAAAACAAAAATGAGTAAATTGGCTCAAAATGGCTGTATTATTTCTACATCCCATTATCCCATAGGATAGACCATTCCATTTTTACAGAATTTCGAATATTGGTCAATGCTATAGTCCAAAATTGCGAAAGTAAATCTAAGCAATTTATTTTTGAAACTGTTCGAATTAGACGCATTCATTTGTTTTCGGTTTCGGTAAGTTTCATGAATCGTTTGAGGATAGCTTCTATATCAGCCTTCTAATATTAGCAGAAATAACTGAATACCGATATTTTTATACGTTGCGTGTACTTATTTTTTATTAGGGTTCTGTACCCGAGGGGTCCAAACAGATTTTACAGCCAAACGGTTAAAGCTACAGTCTTCAAATTTTTACAGTAAAACATTTGCCCCCGTACGCACACTGAAAATAACCTTGCTCTAAGAGCTTATGGTCACCCCCCTGGACGGCCCAAAGCCATTCAATTTGTCAAAAAATAATTATAAATTGGGGTGAGTCCCATACAGATAGAGGAGGGCGCGAAAAAAAAACTCCTTCGATTAGAGTATCGTTGTTTAGAACTCGTAGAGTAGATAACTCCTATATATTTTATTTTCAATAATATTGGCAAACAAAAGAATGGCAAGCGACCATAATCAGTTTTTTTTACAAAATTTTGTTTCGGATAATTTATTAACGTCCAATTAGGTGACAATGTTTATTATTACGTATATTTGACTAACAAATACCAATACATTGATAAAACAGATTTTTTATTTGAAATTCCCTAATTACAACTTACAACCAACTTGATTTTTCGGTGTGTTACGGAACCCTAAATGTGCGAAATCCGACATGCACTTAGCGGGTTTTTATGTCTTTTAACGACAGCACCAGGTCAAGGTAAAAACTGCATTAATAGTCATGCTATTAATTTTCCGCGGCATTTGCTTCGAGTATTAAGCGAAGGATGCTTTGAAACAATGAAAGCATTACACAAGCACTCGTCAACTGCACAATGACATTGTTTTAGCGTTGCGTGGACATAAAGTAAACCGTCACCAGACTGTTGGGGGAATACATTATAGACATGGCCATCTTCACACGCTTTAAAGGACGTATTCTATGATACCGAATTGCGATAACAAAAGATAAAATTTGGCTTTCCCGTTGTTGGAAATGAGTAACTGGCACAGATATAAATCTAACTAGATGATGGTATTTAAGTCAAAGAGTGAATAGGTTACTTCTAGGCAAGCGTGCTCCATCGTCGACCACATCATCGCTTACTGATGGTAAGCGATGAGTGAAGGTGAGATAGTGGTCAAGCGCGAAAAAAAAAAGCGTGAAAAAAGTGACGCGATTGTATTTCCTTCGTGTGTCAAAAAACGGGGTAAAATTACGATCAATGATCGTAATCTGAGCTTTTCATTTATCGGCACCTAAATCTAGAAAAATGCCTTTGTATGCCATATTGAGCTGTAAAGACTGTTTGGAAAATTTGGCCGAGGCATTGGAAAATGTTTTCTTTCATTGGTAAGTTTTTTTTTTAAAACGTTGCCCCACACTAGGAATTTCTTCCTGTATCGTAATCGGGTGCGTTTACAAACATATAAACTCACATACATAACACCCAGAGCCGGAACAACTATCTGTAGGTCTTACAAATACTTGTTCCGTGCGGGAATCGAACCCACGACACGCAGCGCAGCAGTCATTCGCTCAACCACTGCGCCAACCGTGCGCCCAAATAATAAATAAAAAATTAAATTATAGAGTAAAGGAGATGTATCATTTTCGGCCATGAGATGTGCATTTATCAAAAAAGTGGAAAAAAACCCACGAATTCAAGAAAAATATTCTTTCTTGAATTTAAGCCTGATTTCTTGGGTACAAAAAGTAATAGTTATTCAATTATTGCCATAATCTATTCAACATGGCGTCTCTCATAGTTGTCGTTACGATTTCGTTCTGAAATCATGTCACATCAAAGCATAAAAAAGTAGTTGATAAATATGAAAGGTAAGTGTTCTTGTACTAGTAAAAATGACTATTATTCTCATAAACATCTTTTACGACTAATATAAAAGCAAGTGCGATGATTTCATCGTTAAAAATATATTTATTTTATTCCTCTGAAGTATACTTCTGAACGAATAATTCAAAATGACATTTTGTTTGACTACTGAGTGTCACATCACTTTGTATGTTACCTAAACGTCAAAACTAAAACCTCTCATGGCTGTCAAATAGCTGTCACGATAAACGTCAAACATTATTATTATTTAATAATGTACCTAAAAAACATTGGATATTGTGGAAAAATGTTACTTTATTCTATTCAGGGGTTAGTTTCCCAGCTTTCCTTAAAGGTACAGGTTATGGCCGGAGTCCCATACAAAAATGAAACATCTCCTTTGTTTTTAAATTGTGTGTGAAAAAGTGGCACGCTTGGTTTTCATACAGATGGAGGCTCTTGTGTTATCTAGTCAGATTTAATGTCTGTGGTAACTGGTTATATGCAGTTACTATTTTTACCAGACTGTGCGACAGCTCTTACAAGTTGTAGGTCGTGGGTTCGAGCCTAGGCAGGCGGTTTACTTAGTGTAAATTATTTCATCACCACTGCTCTCAAAACGGTGAAGGAAAACATCGTGAGGAAACCAGCATGTCCTAGAACCAAAAATTCGAAGATATGTGACATCCACCAACCCGCACTGGGCCCGCGTGGTGGATTACATTCCCTCTCACAGAGAGGAGGTCTTTGTCCCAGCAGTGGGAAAATTAATAGGCTGATGATGTGATGATCAATCTGCTTTTGAATAGGTATAGTATACTATGTAGTATTTGAACAAGCAGTTGGATCTTTATGGTGTGAACGAATGATGATAATATTTCATTTGAAGCAGTGGTTGATCATAAGTTACCTGAAATTATGTGGTACCAATGAGTAACAGAAACGAGAGAGTAAAGTTAATAAATAAACAATAACTGCAGCGTTTGCAATTCCCAAGGGTCTAATCCAAGAGGTTTATTTATACCATCGTATTCACAGTTAGGCGTTTACGGTATTCTCACTAGATCCAATAGCAATTTATCAGCAACAATTCTAACCCTGCAACTGCTTAGAATTGCCAAGATAAATCCCTTGGCGAGTATTGTTCGAAATGTGAAATTGACCCAGGATCTATTCGGCCACATAGCCACCTAAACTCCATTTAAAATAACATTAGACATGTTTCCAAATCATTTTACAGTCCGTTCAACCGATTTTGAGTTCTATCCCGTAAACATAAGGATTACATAAATTGCATAAACCTGTTACCAAAACCAACTGTTTATTACAGCTACCATTTGTCGTATCACCAAAACGCAATAGAATTCAAAATCGGTTGAACGGGCTGTAAAATGGGCTAATTTAAACGTCTAATGTTATCGCAAATGGAGTATAGCCTATTTGTGTCAAACAGCACATTTTTTTGTACAGGTATGCTTTTCTTAAACATGTCTGTTTGAGTGTATCATAGGGATATTGCCTGGGTAAAATAATGATAATTCTATTTAGTCCGTCAGTGAGATTATAAAATAATATTGGACCCGTATTTTTTTGCTATATCAAATAAATAAAAATTGACAAAGATAAAGCGCATCAAAGTTCAGGAGTGTGACGTCACTAAGGCAGTATAAAGTGTACTAGCGGCGTGACGTTTCACGATATTTCAATGCATTATATCGACGTCACTTTATATTTACGTGTTAAAAGAAAAAATACGTGTCCAATATTTTTTATTAATCTACCTGACGGGCAAAAAACTAATTTTCAGTAAACTACCCTATTCTAAATTTCTAACAAATGCCGTCTCTCAAACAAAGTCTAACAAAAAACCGGCCATGTGCGAGTCGGACTCGCGCACGAAGGGTTCCGTACCATTATCGAAAAAACGACAAAAAATAACACGTTTGTTGTATGGGAGCCCCACTTAAATATTGATTTTATTCTGTTTTAGTATTTGTTGTTATAGCGGCAACAGAAATACATCATCTGTGAAAATTTCAACTGTCCAGCTATCACTGTTCATGAGATACAGCCTGGTGACAGACAGACAGACGGACCGCAGAGTCTTAGTAATAGGGTCCCGTTTTTACCCTACCCAAAGGGTAAAAACGGGACCCTAAAAAGTGAGGTTTGTTTCATACTTTCAACATCCCCGTATAACTTTCGGCAATAAATTATTTGGCTGAGTATTGAACATATTTCTTTTTAACGTCTTCAAAAAAAGGAGTTAATCAATTCGACACGTATGTATGTAATATTGTTGGAATTGCCCAATATTCACATAATTGTGTGCATTTCTCCAAAACTACTAATCAGATCGTGAGTATTCTTTTGTTATTGGATTAGGTATCTTTCAACAGTTTTAGCAGTTTTCAAGATATGGAACATACCACCAAACTACTAGCGAAAGCTAAAGCACAAAAAAAATAAACCGACTTCAAAATCAAAAGCAAAACACTAAAATGTGTAAAATAACTTTCGTTTCGCAAGCCAGTGTTTTTGTTACTTGTTTTTTATCGTTTTTCGACACTGACTTCCGAAACGAAAGTTATTTTGCGCTTTTTAGTGTTTTGCTTTCGAAGTCGGTTTATTTTTTTAAACTTTCTTGCGGACAATAGTTCCACAATTGCATGTCGAACACAGGCTGATTCTTTAAATGCTCGATTAATTCACTCTAATGTTTGCTCAGACGGAAATTAATTTTCATTTTACAGAATGGCAGTAAAAGGCTATTAAAACCAATTTAATAACTTCCTGGAGATGTAAGAAAACTGAGCTGCTTATCACAGCTTGT
This sequence comes from Anorthoa munda, assembly GCA_945859665.1. NCBI lineage: Eukaryota > Metazoa > Arthropoda > Insecta > Lepidoptera > Noctuidae > Anorthoa > Anorthoa munda. The sequence continues at coordinate 29,537,717 of OX243899.1, read as the reverse complement.
AAGTAGTAACTAGGGAAATAGGTTGTTGCAAATGCGATAACTCAGCCACTTGTAATTGCTTTATGTTGGTACTAGCTTCTGCCAGCGGCTTCACCCGCGTGAAAGTCGAAAACTATCCCATGAATATGTTCCCTCGGAATCCTATGTGCTATTCCTGACTATAATCTATCTCTGTGCCAAATTTCATCCAGATACGTCCAGCCGTTTGAGCGTGAAGAAGTAACAAACATACAAACACACACACACACAAACTTTCGCCTATAATGGCGAAAGTTTGTGTGTGTTATATTAAGTAGCTTCTGCCAGGCGGCTACGCCCGCGTGAGTGCCGAACATTATCCAAAGGGAACATATTCCCGGGATAAAAAGTATCCTATGTGCTATTCCAGACTATACTCTATATCTGTGCCAATTTTCATCCAGATCCGTCCAGCCGTTTGAGCGTAAAGAAGTAACAAACATACAAACACACACACTCACAAACATTCGCCTTTATAATATTAGTGTGAAAGTATGACTAGGTTATATTGACCCTAGGCGTAGGTTAGTATCCTGACCAAGCGCAAAACTGTCAGCTCAGGAACTTTGTTCGAAATGGCGTTTAAGCTTTAAAAAAGCTACCGATGAAGAAGTTTTACCCTCCTTTTCTGAATTAAGTATTTGAAAATTAATATTCTCAATAAAGTAAGGTTTGACACTTTCTTAAATCCAAATACTTACTCTGTAGTTTCCATACTGTTTGTATATTTTTACTGTGCTCTAGTGTCACATTTAAGGATCACTAAATAAAATCGAATTTAATTGTGTATGGTATCATACCAAAGAGCTTTTTTAACGAATACCCGAATATGGACGTCACGGAAATGACTTGTTTGGCAGATTGGTAAATACGTGGTACGTACTATATTTCAGTTGATCCTAAAAGGAAATTTTTAAAGAAATCATTTATTTATTCAAAACAAATTTAGAAAGGACTGTTGATTATATCTTCTACTTATACCATTTTATCAATACATTGATCAATGCCCTTTCCAATTCAACATTTAAACAAAAGGGTCGGAGACTTGAAAATCGTGAGTTAAGCTCTGTGAAAGTGAAAGGATGAAAATAGAGCACATTTTCTCTCTAGACTCTCTACAATTCGCAGCTAAGATATTTTTTTTTAATACTCTATAGGCTCGCGCTTGACCACTATCTCACTTGATGGTAAGCGATGATCTGGTAAACGGTGTTGCACGCTTGCCTAGAAGAAACCTATTCACTCTTGACTTAGAACCCCTAGAATGCCCTAGATTGTAGCTATCAGGAAACAGACTCTGGCAGGGAATTCCACTCCTTAGCTGTACGCATAATAAAAGTATTCCCAAAACGTTTAGTGCGTATGGGTGGGCTGTCCAGTGTCCACCGTGTACCGATGACGCATCGCCGTACGTCTGGTAGTCCGATGATGAAACGGGCTAGACGGAATTATGCAATTCCATCGCACATTCCCAGATAAAAACCGAAAAGCAGGCAACTCGGCGACGATTTTCAAGGCCCTGGAGCTTTGACTTGATCAGTGCCTCATTGCCGATGAGCCTCTTGGCCCGCTTTTCGATCGACTCTAGTGCATCAAGTATTTGGCAGATCCGTCCCAGATATGAGAACTCCATGCTTGATCGAACTTGCGCTTGATAAAAGTTGAGCAGCTGTTCTGGCGTGAAGTAAGTACCTTCGCACCTTCAAGAATAATCCATAATATTATAAATGCGGCAGTAACCTCGTCTGCCTGTCTGTTTGTTAAGTTTTAATAACTAAACAACAGACTTTATTTTAAGAATTTTGGTACAGTGATTGATTGTACTTCGGAAAAGGACATGGGATCTTTTATCCCGAGAAGTACGAAAATTGCCGACATCCACGACGGCGAATCCGCTGGCAGAAGCTAGTGCCACAGATAATATAATACTGGCATACTAGTACGTACACAAACGAATAGTTTCAATTATGATAGTTTAAGTAGCGCGTGTGACATACGCACATCTTGGTAGTCTCGCGGTCACATACATACATTGTGCCAACTACTTTCATGTCCCACGTGGAACAATACTTCATAAATCAATTCAGAAGGAAAGTGTCTGGGTTAATTAGTTGACAGTTTTATGTAGCTGTGAAGAACAGACAGTCTCAAAACGTGAAGGGCGATCTAGAGATAACGATAAGTGGCAGCGGCATTTTTTACCCGATTGCCGAAGGAGGGTTATGTGTTCTTGATCAGTCTATTTATGTATGTATGTTTGTTCCTATGTGGCGTTCTAGAACCCAAACGCGTTGACCGATTTTAATGGTACTTACATCAATCGATTCGTCTTTACCCAGCGAGTGTCACTGGCTACATTAAAATTGGAAAATAGAAAAATGCCGGATTTTGGGCGCCATATTGTGGGGGGCCAAATATTTTTCCTTCCAAACCCTTCGTGTGGGGTATCAAAATAAATGGTTTTAAAAGGTGATTACAAAAATATACAATACTTTTATATGTTTAAATGTAACTAATTCTAAAAAAAAAATAACTAAAAAGTTGTAAATAAAAAAAATATTTAAATATAACAAAAAACCCTAAAGCGGGACTGTCCCGTCCAAAACGGGACGTATGGCCACGTTAAGTATGCATGAGCATTTACCCAGGCAAAAAAAAGGCGTGCTGAATATAAACTCCTGTCAACTACCAAATATAAACCGTTACATCACAATAAGGAAAACAATACATGTTTAATGCGCTAACTAACATCACCTGAACGCTCATCAAACTCCGGTAAACTTCCACTGTTGTTAACGAGTAAAACGATTGCATACCGACGTAACAGATAGTCAAAGTTAAGTATCAGTTAATTACTTAACGCGTTTAGTTTAACCATCGTTCGTGTTCTTTGAACTGCGAGAACTGACGGATGGTTCTATTGAACGAACTGACCTGTTACTTAAGGGGACGTTTATTTGTCGTCACAAAATGTACGACGGTCGTTGCAAAAGGAAGAAGGGACCTTGTACTGGGCTTAATAGGTTTAGCTTTGACAATGTATGATTCTTGTCTTTTATCAGTTTCTGAGATATGGGGGTCAGATAAGACAGCGCCCCATATAAAATTCTGGTATTCAGCATTCAGTAATCCAAAGGCTTATTACGTATCTTGCAAGAGCAAAACGATAGCGACTTATGCGCAATAATTGCTCGCTAATATAATCTCGCCAAACTTCTGGGCCGCCCTGAAGTTGGCTTTCCGATGCGCAAGGCACGAAACGGTGCTGTTTTTGTATGAGATTTACTACTGCGCAGCCATTGTAGCCAACTTCAGGACGGCCAAGAAGTTTGGCGAGAACTCTATACTATATATATAACATTAGGTCCGCCTTTGCACTTGTGCCTAAAGTTTTAATAAATAAATAAATAAGTGCATTTTACATTGTTTGTCGCGATTAGCAAACGATTGTCTAGGACCTACCATATCTAAACTGTAGATAATTCCAACTTTTATGACATAAAGCGTTTGATCGCGCGATGATTGCTGATTGCTGTTTCTTACGTAATAAGCCTGCGGGTTAGACAAGAAGCCAAACCTGACGTAGTTGGAAAAGGCTACGAAGATGTCTTAGATGTTGAGAACGCCAATTCTTACCAAGAGTTATAATTCTGGTTATTTTATGGCTATAAATGAAGTTCCAGATTCAAGCACGATTTCCGTTTCTCCAATAATGTGTTCAAAAGATTCCATTCATAGCACTACTCTTAAAAATCTGGCATTTCTGTGATATTCCCAAATGTGGGAATTTCTATTTCTCGACCGCTATCGCTTGTTAGCTTAGGACGGCATTATTTGTAGAACGGTAGGTGCTAATAGAGCTTTCCCTTAACACGAAATTTCATTATTTTGTGACATGCGAATGACACCACTCTCGTTTAGTTTTTAGTGCTAATGAAAAAGTGGGTCATGATACTGAATTATTGCATTTTACCTGTTATTACGATACAATATACATTTCTGATGTTCTTGTAAACAAAAAATGATTAATAATGATAAATGATTAATTTTTTTATTGTATTTTCCGTTTCCGTAAGTGTGTCCGTGGCATGAACAGTGGGCTCTATCAGAATATCAGCGCAGGATTATTTCCTTTTTGGATATCGCTGCACATGCTGAGATAGGAGCCTTTTTGGTCTAGCACGGGGTTTTTTATTTTGACTATTGTGTAATTTTTATTCTTATTTCTCGTGTCTCCTGTGCGGGTCACAAATAAATATTTTTCTTTCTTTCTTTCTTTCTAATCACCATACTGTTTTTATTTTTCTTTTCTTTTTTGTATATACCATCAAAAAAAAAAAAATTCCGACTGTATTGATTTCTAAAGACTTCACTGTTTATGAGTGTTATTTCTGCAATATTATTGTAATTACTGTCTGTTATATGTTTGTTTTTTCATGCTGTAAAATATGATGCGATAGCATCATATTTTACATTTAGTTTATATTATTGCTTGTATTACAAGGTTATTATTAGTGTAACAATTGTAGATAGGCTAATAAATAAATAAATAAATATCTAATCATTCAAGTCACGCAAAAATGGCGGATTCTTAATTAATCGCACGTTATATGGCACAAAGTGATTAGACGAACGTTATTGGAGCATGTTTAAGAGAAGCAATGTTAGATGGAATACGATACATAAACATAAAACAACGTACTGTCGAACATAGATTCTCCTACTTTTTAAAAGCCAGTTAAAAAACCGGCCAAGTGCGAGTCGGACTCGCGCACGAAGGGTTCCCATAGTTCCGTACCATTATCGCAAAAAACGGCAAAAAATCACGTTTGTTACTGTAATTATGGCAGCCCCACTTAAATATTTTTTTATTCTGTTTTTAGTATTTTTTGTTATAGCGGCAACAGAAATCCATCATCAGTGAAAATTTCTACTGTCTAGCTATTACGGTTCATAAGATACAGCCTAGTGACAGACTGACAGACGGACAGTGAAGTCTTAGTAATAGAAAATATCCCTTTTCCCTGACTGTATATTGAATTAAATTGCAAAATTATGCAATACGGGTTACAATTAGGTTGGACGTTTGTCGTGTTCAAATATACCATGCACGTAACAGAATTCTTTGAACGCACTCTTTAACAGTATTATATTATTCTATTGTAATCACAAACTCAAAAAAGTCACCAAACCATACAATTCACACTACCATACTTAATATTATAAATGCGAAGGTAACTCTATCTGTTAATCTGTTTGCTACCATTTCACGCCTAAACGGTCAGTCGTTTAGACGTGAAATACGGTTTGGGACATAGGATACTCTTTATCCCGGAAGCATGTTTCCTTTGGATAATTTTAACGCGACCGCGCGAGCGTGATGGACGATTTATGATGAGCGATCTGGCGACAAGAAAAGGAGTGAATCCCGACTTGCGAATATTCCGCGAAGTTTTATGTTAATCTTAGAAAAACCTGTAATCAATCACTTATACGTATCTATAATCCTTCCTACTGTCGAAAAGAAAGTCGTGTTAGTTACACTTTTTATAACTCAAGAACGGCTGAACCGATTTGGTTGAAAATTGGTAGGGAGGTAGCTAAGAACCAGGAGAAGGACTTTTTATCCCGTTTAAGGTAGGGTAGGGTAGGTAGGGTGGGTAGGGTAGGGTAGGGTAGGTAGGGAAGGGTAGGGTAGGTTAGGTAGGGTAGGGTAGGGTAGGTAGTATAGGGTAGTTAGGGTAGGGTAGGTAGTGTAGGGTTGTTAGGGTAGGGTAGGTAGGGTAGATGAATGTTTGGTGTTTTTATGCCAGGTCAGCTAGTAATATTATAAATGCGAAAGTTTGTGAGGATGTATGTATGTTTGTTACTCTTTCACGCAAAAACTACTGAACGGATCTGTATGATATTTGGCACAGAGATAGATTATAGTCTGGAATAGCACATAGAATACTTTTTATCCCTTATTATGTTCCCTTGGTATAATCTTCGACATACCCGCGGGCGAAGCCGCTGGCAGAAGCTAGTAATCAATAATTCATGCAATTTTGCAAAATTTTATGACGTTTAAATTATTGTAATTTTTTATTTTATTTTTTTATTATAGATAGGCTCGCGCTTGGCCACTATCTCACCTGATGGTAAGCGATAATGTGGTCGACGGTGTAACACGCTTGACTAGAAGTAACCTATTCACTCTTGACTCTTGATTTAATTTATAGAAAAAATCAAAATACTCGACTGCTTAAAAAGCGAACTATAAAGACGTAAACAAGAAGAAAATCATGCTGTGCAGTCGGAGGATACATATTCGCAAGCTGGCTGACCAAAACCAGATGTATCCTCCGACTGCACAGCATGATTTTCTTCTTGTTTACGTCTTTATAGTTCGCTTTTTAAGCAGTCGGGTATTTTGATTTTTTTAATAAACTTTTTTATTTATAACTTTTTAGTTAGCATTTTTTTCGAATTAGATACATTTAAATATATAAGTGTTATATATTTTTGAAATCACCTCTTAAAATCCTTTATTTTGATACCCCACACAATGGGTTGGAAGAAAAAATAAAATTGGCCCCCCACAATATGGCGCCCAAAAGCCGCCATTTATCTATTTTCCAATTTTAATGTAGCCTATGACACTCGCAAGGTTAAGACGAATCGATTGACGTATGAATCATCAACATCGGCCAACGCGTTAGGTCTCTGGAACGCCACATAGGAACAAACATACATACATACATACATACATACATACTTACATACATACATACTTACATACATACATACATACATACATAGACTGATAAACACATTACCCTCCTTCGGCAGTCGGGTAAAAAGACAGTCCTATGCCTGCAAAGTATGAAGGAAAATCAAATAATGTATTTCATTCGTCCTACTGATGTCTGAATGATCGGTGATCTAAAATGAACTAATAGCACTAGAATACCGAGCTAGTTCATTCGAACGATTGTACTAGTTCGGAGCGTTCCATTCAGTGACCGAGTTCTTAAGGGCTTATTACACTACACGGTATTCAGGGCCCTAAACCCTAATTTAGGGTAGTGTAATAAATGTTAGGGAGTTAGGGTTCTCATAATATCGACCTTATTGCTTCGGAATGATTTAGTGACCCGGTATTCAGGGCCCTGAATACCGTGTAGTGTAATAAGCCCTTTACTCGGACACTGAATGGAAGTTGTTCTTACAAGTCAACAAGCCTAACGCGAACGAATCCGCTGGCATAACTAACAAGTTACGATAATTTATAGTACGTCATTGCATGTCACAATACGTCACGTGACGAGGTATTGTCAGTAAACAAAATGTTAGCAATATAAACAGAGGAGCGGTTACGTCACAAAGATCAATTCAATTAGAGAATTAACCAATTTACTAAGTGGTCTGAAAACATAAAGTAAACGATACTCCTATCTATCTTCGATCTCAGCCCCTGGACTGTCTCTTGTGAAGTAATTGTCGTTGGAACTATTTTATAGAGACTTTCACGTGTAATCTATGTCTCGTCTATATTGGCTATGTCAACAGTAGATATAGGTACTTTCCCAGCTTTATTTCAAACCTCTTTAACAACTTTTCTTTTTTTATCGCTGTGCTTGGGAATATGTTTTTAATGGTAAGCTATGATGCGTAGCGGAAATGTGGGAAGAGAGCTCCGACTGAATTTCCTTAATAAAAGTCATAATTTGAGGTTAAGCCCTCGCCTATTTCCTACTCCAGTATTGGACAAATTTAAAAGATATGCCATAAAATTGAATAAAAAAGATATAATTATGTTGTGTTCCTATGTATGTCTTTTTCATTTGTCCAAACAAACACAATAACGAAGTGTAACGATGTGCCTTAATAGAGACAATAATAAAAGTGCTATTGGACACATTCTTAGTAAAGACAATGTAATAGTTTAGGTTGTAATTAAATTACTTATTAGTCTATTTATATGGCCAGATTGTAATAAGATTAGGGTCCATCCTACTGATGTACCCTAGAAAAGGAAAAAAAAAGAAAAAAAAAATGTAAAATTTATATACTAGGCCTCTGTTGACAACACAATTTTGTGCGTTTTTGGGGTTCTAGTGCTTCTAAATATAATATATCATCAAAAAGGAAAACAAAGGGGCATAGTACTTATATATTTAACTTACTTTTTACTTTTTTTATATATATATATATTTTTTTTTTTTACTTTTGTTGTGTGTCTTTTAGTCTGTGCTAAATAAATGTATTTTCTTTCTTTTTCTTTCTTTCTTTATTTCTTTTCAGTGTACGGAATATCTTTTAAATTGGTCAAATATTGGAGGAGGAAACAGGCGAGAGCCAAACCTCGAAATACGACTTTTTACTTAGGATATTCAGTCGGATGTCTGTGACGGCATTTCCTCTTAAGACGACGACTAACGCCAACGACCTTGAGAGAACAAAACGCGCACTCGTTTTACACCGGCACGACCCAAAATTTTGTAGTTTTTTGTGCTTTCCTTATTTTTCTACGACTTAAAACAAAGCCTCAGATCAAAATGTAGATAATTAAATTGTCTTTGAGATGGTCGATTTCATTAAAATATACCCAGCGGTTTTGGTGCAATTGTCGTGTTTTTGTCCGTTTTTGACATAACTTTACAAATAAATTACACAATGTTATACGAACATAACTAAAAATTTTCTTAGGTCAAATTATTAAGAAAATGGTCTAATGTAACATATACTTATATATTTTTTTCCAAAAAATTACGACCAGCCCTTTAAACGTATTCTCATTTTAAAATCAGTTACTCAAGGGAATCTGCGCCTTAAGCATTAGCCAAAAACAGTATTAATGCCTTACCCTCTTACAAATAAACGCGGAATAAAGTTATACCAGGTATAACAAAGGAATAACCATACATTTTCATAGGTTTATACCTGGTATAACTTTATTCCGCGTTTATTTGTAAGAGGGTTAGACTCTAACTGAGGCATCAAGACCGCTTTTGTATTAATATTTTTCCCGGACATAAAATATATCAAGATAAAATTTCACGTTATCAAATTCTAACATTAGTAGTTAACCTAAATACATAAAAAACCTATAGAACAAAGCCATCCAAGCGTGTCCTGTTTTCGAAAATAATCAATAAAGGAGGCATTATGGCAACGCAGCCGTCTCCATGACTTTCCGTTCCAACGACGCCTGTTTCCTTTTTAACTTTCCCCCTTTGAGCAAAATATTAAGTTACCTTAGTTTAGAGCTTCATGATGTTGGTTCTGTATTAATTTATTTTAAAACTTAAATCAACATGGTATGGTATTTGCGTTGCGATTTTACACAAAATTAAGAACCATATAAAATCAGATATATCCAATTGTCATTAGTGCTGGTTTTTAGGGTAAAAACGGGACCCTATTACTAAGACTCCGCGGTTCGCATGGCTGTCTGTCTGTCCGTCTGTCACCAGGCTGTATCTCATGAACCGTGATAGCTAGATAGTTGAAATAGTCACAGATGATGTATTTCTGATGCCGCTATAACAACAAATACTAAAAACAGAATAAAAAAAATATTTGAGTGGTGCTCCCATACAACAAACGTGATTTTATTTGCCGTTTTTTCGACAATGGTACGGAACCCTTCGTGCGCGAGTCCGACTCGCACTTGGCCGGTTTTTTAATACAAACTACAATTTTTTGCCTAAGTGTACTACAAGTCTACAAATAATCATCTTCAAATTCTTGATTCAAAATTCGAGTGTTAACGAACTATGGTTTATTTCGTAATCCTACTTCCTACTACTATATTATAAATGCGAACATTTGTGAGGACGGATGGATGTATGGATGTTTGTTACTTTGTTACTCTTTCACGCAAACAAACTTTTCAAAACTACTCAACGGATTTGATGAAACTTTACAGTTATATAGCATAGACATCAGAATAACACATCACACTTATCTATACAATAATATAATAATATTATAAAGAGGAAAGGTTTTTTTGTTTGTTTGTACCGAATAGGCTCCGAAACTACTGGACCGATTTAAAACATTCTTTCACCAGTAGAAAGTTACATTATTCCTGAGTAACATAGGCTATTTTTTTATCCCGAAAACGGGTCCTGTGGGGTGGCCCACGGGAGCCAAGCCGCGGGCAACAGCTAGTATTTATATATTTACACTATCACACTTCACACTAATATTATAAAGGCGAAAGTCTGTGAGTGTGTATGTTTGTTACTTCTTCACGCTCAAACGGCTGGACGGATCTGGTTGAAATTTGGCTGAGAGATAGATTATAGTCAGGAATAGCACATACGATACTTTTTAACCCGGGAATATGTTCCCTCGAGATAATTTTCGACTTTCACGCGGGCGAAGCCTCTGGTAGAAGCTAATAGGTTATAATTTATAAAAGATATTGGTGGAAGTACTAACAACACGCGGGCGGTAACTAGTTTTAATAATAATAGGAATTCAACCTTTGCAACATCTACACAACGCATATTTTCGAGTAAAAATAATACAATGAGTAAAAGCTTTTAACGACGACAAAGAAAGCTAAGGCCGTTGCCTACAAAAATAGGTCAATAGAATACTACATTAACTGCAGGTGACATTTAATGTCCCCAGAACATGAGACACAAAAGCGTTGAATAAGTCTTTGAATTCAGGAGGTGAAAGTACTCACAAATACATATTATTATTAACTAGAATTTTAGGAGAAACATACCTTAATAAAATAACAAAAATGACGTACTTTTTATTTGACCAATTCCTATTTTTACCCGACTGCCGAAGGAGGGTAATGGGTTTATCAGTCTATGTATGTATGTTTGTTCCTAAGTGCCGTTCTAGAAACCAAACGCGTTGTCCGATTTTGATGATTCGTACGTCAATCGATTCGGCTACATTAAAATTGGAAAATAGAAAAATGGCGCCTTGTGAGCGCCATATTGTGGGGAGTTGTGGACCAAATTATCTTTTTCCTTCCAAACCGATGTGGGGTATCAAAATAAAGGGTTTTAAGAGGTGATTTCAAAAATATATAACATTTATATGTTTAAATGTACCTAATTCGAAATATGTTAACTAAAAAGGTATAAATAAAAAGAAAATAACAAAAAACCCGACTCTTTAAAAAGCGAACTAAAAAGACGTTAACAAGAAGAAAATCATGTTGTGCAGTCGGAGGATACATCTGGTTTTGGTCAGCCATCTCGCGAATATGTACCTATCCTCCGACTGCACAGCATGATTTTCTTCTTGTTTAATTCTTTTTAGTTCGCTTTTTTAGCAGTCGGATTTTTGATTCTTTTAATTATTTTTTTTTGTTGTATGAAACAGTAGATTTCTTTTTGTATTTCAGAGTAGATCCCATAATAAAAAATCATGAGTGTACTTTTACTCTCTGAAAGCTTGCCAAAGTATTCTAAATCAGCCTGTATTATCATTCGTTCGTAATATTGTAACGCAGTCGCATCTGTGACTGTGTACTCGTAATATTGGATAAAAAACAGAAGCCTAATGCACAGCTCAAGAGTACACTGGATAACCCCACTTGTCATAAATGTAAACGCAAAAGTTTGAATTGATGTGTCTTATTCAATGACTAAGAAGAAATGAATTTAGATGTTGAATTCAGTAATAGATTGTCTTGAATTATAATCTATATATATAAAAATGAATCCCTATTTCCCTTGGTCACGACATCACGCGTGAACGGCTGGACCGATTTCGCTTATTCTTTTTTTGTTGTGTTTGTTATTGTTAGGAGAAGGTTCTAATGAAAAAAAAAAATTGCTGCCGTACCTACATAGGTAGGGTAGGGTAGGTTAGGGTAGGGTAGGGTAGGTAGGGTAGGTTAGGGTAGGGTAGGGTAGGTAGGTAGGGTAGGGTTGATAGGGTAGGGTAGGGTAGGTAGGGTCGGGTAGCATATGTAGGGTATGGTAGGGTAGTGTAGGTAGGGTAGGTGAATGTTTGATGTTTTTATGGCAAAACAAAGTTTGCCGGGTCAGCTAGTATCTATAAAGATTCGGGAGACTACTTTTCCATAGTAATGTTTGATAGAAGTATCTGTTGTAATTATAAAGGGCAATGGAGAGGGTTATGCTCGGCATTTCCTTGCATGATCGAATCAGAAATGTAGAGATCCGTAAGAGAACCAGGGTTACCGACATAGCCCGGAGAATTGCCAAACTTAAGTGGCAGTGGGCAGGGCACATTGCTCGCAGAACGGATAGCCGATGGGGCAGAAAGGTTCTGAAATGGCGACCGCAAGCCCCCCACCAGGTGGACCTATGACCTGGTGAAGGTTGCGGGGATCCGCTGGTTGCGGGAAGCACGGGGCCGGTCAATGTGGCGACGCTTGGGGGAAGCCTAGGTCCAGCAGTGGACATCTTTCGGCTGATATGATGATGATCTGTTGTATGTTTGATAGCTCTTAACACAAAAACCACTGAACGAATTACGTCTGTATTCACCAACAGATAGAGTATATCTCTGAAAAGTGTTATTATGCGTACTTAAGTGATGTCTTACCTGCGCCAAGAACACCTGGTCTTGTCAACGAAAGCTACTAAAAAGTAGTTCATAGTAAAAGCTTGAATGAATCTATTAATGAATTGATTTTGTCAATGAACAAGCTATCTTCGCCTTTCAAACAACATGTATGAAGTGAACTTATCCTTAAAGATATGCAAATAAGTAACTTACTCGACGGATGAAACTTGGAGACGTCCGTGCCGCATTTCTCCCGGTTGTATAGCAGTTTCTTGCAAACCCGCCATGGTCCGAAATAACCTTGGTCGAAGTTCGGATTCTCTACTGCAAAGTAAAAAAAATACATCAATATCATGTAAAATTATGCTTAGCTTCTTATTAACCCCCCGACGGAAAAAGAGGGTGTTTTTAGTTTGACGTGTGTTGCTGTGTATCTGTGTGTCTGTGGCATCATTGCGCCTAAACGGATGAACCGATTTTTTGTTTGAAAGGTGACTTTGTCGAGAGTGTTCTTAGCAATGTTTGGTGAAAATCGGTTTAGCCGTTCAAAAGTTATGGGCTGTTTTCTGTTTGAAACGGAGTATTTTCGCAAGGTTTTCTGTTTGAAACGGAGTATTTTCGCAAGATATCGTGTCATAATTACGTGTTCGATAGATTGTTGATCGAAGCGTGTCTACTACTAGATAAATTATGTGGTTTAAAAAATATTAAATAAAATAAAAATCCGGGGGTTTTGGAAATTTTTAATTTTTACTTGTTTCATTTTGATAGGCTTGCCATTAAATATAATCTCACCTAATGGTAAGCGATGAGTTGTTCTCAGTTCCAACTTACAACGTGCATAATGTAAAATTTACATTTACAATAGCACTCACTTTTGAATCAAGACTCGATAGTTGAAATGAGAAAGCTCTTATTCTTACAGAGGCAACAGAAATGAGTTCGACAGAGTACCTTTTTACCCGACTGCCTTATGACTGCCTTTATCTGTCTATGTATGTACGTTTGTTCCTATGTCGCGTTCTAGAGAACAAACGCGTTGGCCGATTTTCATGATTTTTACGTCAATCGATTCGTCTTAACCCCGCGAGTGTCACTGGCTACATTAAAATTGGAAAATATTAAAATGGCGGATTTTGGGCGCCATATTGTGGAGGACAATTTTTTTTTCTAATCCCGTCGTGTGGAGTATCAAAATAAAGGTTTTAATAGATGATTTCAAAAATATGTAACACTTATATATGTTTAAATGTACCTAATTCGAATAAAAAAAATGTTAACTAAAAAGTAATAAATAAAAAAAAAAAAAACAAAAATTCAACATATTCGCGAGCTTGCTGACCAAAACCAGATGTACTTTTTAGTTCGCTTCTTAAGCAGTCAGGTTTTTTGAATTAAGTTTATTTTCTAGAGTAGCATGGTCGAACTATTATAAGAAAGATACACATCGTGTTAGTTACATAAAGCATTATCAGATAGCTTCTACTAACTACCACCGTGCATTGTTAATTGACATGCTCCAACATCCATTAAGACGACGACTAACGCTAACGACCTTGAGGGAACAAAAAGTGCACTCGTTTCACACTTGCGCAACCCAAAATTTAGTAGTTTTTTGTACTTTCCTTATTATTCTATGATTTAAAAAAAAAGCCTCAGATCAAAATGTAGATAATTAAATTGTCTATGAGATGGTATTGATTTCATTAAAATACGCCCAGCGGTTTTGGTGCGATTGTCGTGTTTTTGTCCGTTTTAGACATAACTTTACGAATTAATTACACTATGTTATACGAATAAAACTCAAAGAACAATGGCAGGTGCCCATACATTGTTTTAGCTGAGATTAAATTTGAAAGTCTTTAAATGAAAAATATCTGGTTTAACTCAGGGTGATGTTCTGAATTAGTTTGTGCAAGAATTTTTGTTCGAGAATGTAGAGAATAATAGATATTCAGTCATAAACTTCTGTAGGTTATGTCTGGGTAACTTTTAATAATGTGTTTAAAAGGTAATATTATTCAATTTCGTGGAAGTAAAAGGGGAATATCGCATTAGTATTTCCCTTACCTAGTTATTTTAGCATGAAATGTGTAGTATACTCTTTGGAAAGAGTACATTTATTTAAACTAAGTGACTTTGACGTGTATCAAAAGGTTGTCGTCAGCAACCAAGCTATATTTTTTTTAGAGTTGAGTTGGGTACTAGTCTTTTTGCCAATAATTAATTGAAAGTAATTCATTTATTTCTACTACACTACAATATTCTTACCTACCTGCAAGGAACATCTACACTTAGACATAAACTGTATTGTTAACTCATTTACTGCAATAAATACAATAATGATATTATTACTTAATATAGATACTACTTGTCACTTAGCAGATAAAATATATAATGGCAACACTATACTAAAGAAATGAACTAAAAAATCAAATAACTTTTTATTTATTATGTTTTTTTATCTATTTTGGACCAGGCCTAATTATACTTTAAAAAACATAGACAATTAATAGAATGTCTTTCGTATATAACTTACTTTCAGACGCTCAAATTTAAGTCAGCTAAAATTTCGCCATTGTTCTTTGCTCAAATCAATTTATTAAGAAAATGGTCTAATGTAACATATATTTTTCCAAAAAATTACGACTAGCCATTTAGACGTGATTCTCATTTTAAAATCAGCTACTCAAGGGAATCGGCGCCTTAAGTATGGTTAACGTGACCAACTATTCTTTGACTCAAAACGGGACATTGGCCACAATTTGAATCTGGGGTCATCAAAAAAGTTTTTTAGTAACAGGTGACATTTTTCAATACTCAAAATATATTTTTCTTTTCATAAGTAGTTTTTTTAATGGCTGATACATTTTTAAAACCCTTTCCAAGGCAGGCATAAGAGCCAGCCATCTGGTTTTGCTATAGTCGAGCATTTGTTGATATTTCGCATCAGTTTCGGCGCAAACCTTCTTTAGAGTTTCAACTCGAATCAAGTATATATAAAAACCGGCCAAGTGCGAGTCGGACTCGCGTACGAAGGGTTCCGTACCATTTTCGCAAAAAACACCAAAAAATTCACGTTTGTTGTATGGGAGCCCCACTTAAATATTTATTTTATTAGGTTTTTAGTATTTGTTGTTATAGCGGCAACAGAAATACACCATCTGCGAAAATTTCAACTGTCTAGCTATCACGGTTCATGAGATACAGCCTGGTGACAGACGGACAGACAGACGGATCGCGGAGTCTTAGTAATAGGGTCCCGTTTTTACCCTTTGGGTACGGAACCCTAAAAAAATAATATATCTTCACAATAATGTTTTCGTAATCTAAGGGTAGCCTATCTGCAGCAGATTTTATTGCATTGTGATTGTGTTACATGGGCTCCACATCCAAAACCTATTAATGGCTATTTCAGAGATGATGATAATTTCGTTAACACATGCGCTGGTTCAAAATGGGACGTCTGGTCGCGTTAAGTATGGTAAGTACACTAACGAGCAATGAAAAAGTTCCAGTGACATAGCACCAAATTACTCCTAAACGGGAAAGGTTAGCTTAATGACGCCGTCTGCAATATTGAAGTACATTTAACAGCGCATCAGAATATTACCAACTAAAAACGTAAATATTGTGTTCAAATTTTAAATTAAATGTGAAAAAATTAAATTAAGGTGTTTGTCGGCATTTTGTGGGTGGAACTTTTTCATTGCTCGGCAGTGTATTAAAATAAATTACTAATTGTCACCCAAGGCAACTCAATTATGTACGTCAAAGCAAAATATATAATCGCCGAGATTTCATCAGACGTTTAACTAGTGGCAATACTTGATAATATAGGAAAGTAGCCACCGGTACTCGGGCAACATAGCTGGAAAGCCGCGGAATTACGCTGATAAACAACATTTTGCTATCATTGACAGGCTTTTCCAATTTCCTTTCATTATAAACTAGCTGTCGCACGCGGCTTCGCTCCCGTCTACTGGCTACCTACCTACCTACCCTACATACATGAATGTTGCGTAACTTTAACCGGTTACGCAGCGCACGCAACGGAAGCTCTCAAAATAATATTCTTGTCCGTTTTTGCAACATTTTTAGGGATCCGTACCCAAAGGGTAAAAACGGGACCCTATTACTAAGACTTCGCGATCCGTCTGTCTGTCTGTCTGTCTGTCTGTCCGTCTGTCACCAGGCTGTATCTCATGAACCGTGATAGCTAGACAGTTGAAATTTTCGCAGATGATGTATTTCTGTTGCCGCTATAAAAACAAATACTAAAAACAGTATAAAATAAATATTTAAGGGGGGCTCCCATACAACAAACGTAATTTTTTGCCCGTTCTTTGCTCGATATTAATAACGGCAACTGGTAGACGCTTGAAATATTCACAGAATGTTTAGTTGTATATTCACTTCAAAAAATAATAATTATTAAATTAAAATAAAATAAATTATGGGGGGCTCCCATACAACAAACGTGATTTTTTTGCAGTGTTTTGCGATATTGGTACGGAACCCTTCGTATGCGAGTCCGACCCGCACTTGGCCGGTTTTGTTTTATTCAATTATGCTACGCTTCTATTGGTCGCAGCGTGATGTTATATAGCCTATCACCTTCCTCGATAAATGGACTATCCAACACAAAAAGAATTTCTCAATTCCAACCAGTAGTTCCTGAGACTAGCGCGTTCAAACATACAAACAAACTCTTCAGCTTTATTATATTAGTATAGTTTTTAATCACTACTGCTGTTTGTATGTTACTATTTAATGAGACTATCTCTGAATGAGAAATGATACCAAAATACATTGCTTGGCGCCTTACCAATGGCAGTAAACTGTTTCCCAGAATACAAAACAACATACTTAGGCCCAAGTAATTGACTACTCATGAAGGAGGTCAAGGGGATATTGAAAAACTGGCCAAGTGCGAGTCGGATTCGCGCATGAAGGGTTCCGTACCATCATCGTATAAACTGCAAAAAATCACGTTTTTTGTATGGGAGCCCCACTTTATTCTGTTTATAGTGTTTGTATTTATAGCGGCAACAGAAATACATTATCTGTGAAAATTTCAACTGTCTAATCTATCACGGTTCATGATATACAGCCTGGTGACAGATATACAGACAGACGGACCGCGGAGTCTTAGTAATAGGGTCCCGTTTTTACCCTTTGGGTACGGAACCCTAAAAAGAGCCTTAAATCGAAATGTATATAATTAAATTGTCTTTGAGATAGTGAAAATTTGACTAACATACGCTCGGCGGTTTTGGTGCGATTGACGTTTTTTTTGTCCGTGTTAGACATAACTTCACAAATTAATTACACTTTGTTATACGAATAAAACTCAAAATGTTCATAGAAAGAAAAGAAAGAAAGAAAACATTTTTATTTGTGACCCGCACAGGAGACACGAGATAAGAAAAACACAAACAATAATAAACAAATTAAAAAAAATAAACCCGTGCGAGACCAAAAAGGCTCCTTTCTCGGCTCGTAGATTAAATTATTAAGAAAATAGTTTAATGTAACATTAATTTTTTCCAAAAAAGTTCTTTTTACTCTAGCTACTAGCCGTTTAGACGTGATTCTCATTTTTACCCTTTGGTTACGGAACCCTAAAAATTCTTACAGACGCATGTGACGAAACTTAAAAAATATTGACTTGGCATCCGAACGCAAATCATTGACGACCTCAATACCACCTACACATACGAACTTAAACATATTTCGACGTAACAATACCTTAATAAAGCAAACAAGTTTGCTATGAGCCCTCAATGTAAGCAACAAGCTTCTAAGCTGGGCAATATGTCTATTGAAATCTCTTGACATAACTTATTAGTAAAGGGTTCCCTACCATTATCGCAAAAAAATCACGTTTATTGTATGGGAGCCCCACTTAAATATTTATTTTATTCTGTTTTTAGTATTTGTTGTTATAGCGGCAACAGAAATACATCATCTGTGAAAACTCGACTGTCTAGCTATCACGGTTCATGAGATACAGCCTGGTAACAGACGGCCAGACAGACAGATGGACCGCGGAGTCTTAGTAATAGGGTCTCGTTTTTACCTTTTGGGCACGGAACCCTAAAAACCGAGTCTCCATTAGTCTCAAAAAAAGATGTGGCGCGGAAAACGTTGTATCGATTTCACTATTATGTCTTTGAATCTTTAATACGAACGTAATTTCACAATAGACAAAGAGCTTTACGAATGACGCATTAAAATGTAATTAATTGGTGGTACCTGCACTAAAGATCATTAAGTACTTGATGGCTTCTAGAAAAATTCATTATTGTAACTAACAGTTAATCAATATTCTTGTTATTGTTAGTTGTACTGGTTGTACAAGCCAATTAGAAGCATTGAACTTAAGTTTACAAGGTAACAATAATAGTTGATTGATTTTTGTTGCATATACAAACTTGCTCGACGTTTTCTAAGCAAAATTTGTAGCACAAAAAGTGGATAGCGCAAAAATATGATTCTTTAGGCATTTACCGTTGATAAAGAAGGCACGATCCACCTTCAAAACGCTTAGAACATTATCGGTCAAGGCAGTTTATTAGATGGAAAGATTGTGACGAAACCAGATCATTAAGATGGCTGTATGCACTTCATTAATGACGGCATGAGTCACGAGGCATATGTCAATTGATTACACGATGACCGACATTCACCTAGTGTTCGGGTCAACAATGCACTTGACTGTACCAGTGGTGTCTCATCCCATACAAAGAAACCGTGCCGACGTTCTATACTGATAATTCTGATTATTTTTTGCACATCGATCGCGTTCGGTTCTGTTCCGATCCACGGATATAGATGATGATCTATCTATCGCCGTGGAACGGAACCGAACGCGATCGATTTACAAAAAATAATCGGTATATTCAGATGAAAAACGCTAGTTACGTCGGCACGGTCTCTTTGTATGGGATGAGACATCTGTATGCTAGTTTTATATTATCTGTGACTGTACATTGAATATTGAAACGTTACTCGCCAAACTTTTTGGCCGCCCTGAAGTTGGCTACAATGGCTGCGCTGTAGTAAATCTCATACAAAAACAGCACCGTTTCGTGCCTTGCACATCGGAAAGCCAACTTCAGGACGGCCCAGAAGATTAGCGAGCAATATAGTTGAACTTAAAATAGAGATCTTTAAAAAAAAAAAGATTAACACAGCCCCAGCATAGCAACAAGGCATTTTGCAAAACTTGGTAGGATTAACAAATGCCTATGTATGCAAGAAAGATTTCTGTCATTTCAGATTCGTCACGGGTCGTTTAAGAGGGTCGAATAAATTCAAACTGCGTATCGAAATCAATAATACTCTATAGAAGCTTCAATTTAATATTCATACACTGGCAGAAGCCAATCGATAACGAACGGTTCTTAGTAAAGAAGTAAGGATTGGAACGAATTGCAGTAAAACATTATTGAAGTTTTACTAAAAATATTGTATTGTGAAAGTTTTTGAAGCCCAAAAAGAAACTTTTTAAAAGCCTGATGAAGTGGTGATGTTGAATGTCGTGTTACAAAAATTTATATAATTGTATGTAATTATCTGTCTGTTAACCTGTCCATCCGAAGACATGGTTCAACATAGTAGTGTTTAAAAGGTATTCGTGACTGCGATTGTAATTTACAGCGGCGAAGCAGAATATAACTGTGAACGCTAAAGAACTCTACGGAACAATAAGTCATAAAATACAACGATAAAGTTTACGATCCAGGCCAGTCCCGGTAAACCGATAGCCTAGATTAAGGTGCAATAGTGTTTCTATGCACCTAGTAATATTATCAAAAAGACCAATGAAACCAAAAGTATTAAGAGGAAATATGGGCAGAGAGCGCCGACTGAATTTCTTTAGAAAAAAGTCATAATTCGAGGTTTGGCTCTCGTCTATTTCCTCCTCCAATATTGGATCAATTTAAAAGATATTCCGTAAACTGGAAAAGTAAGATATATACCAGGCCCCTATGTTTTCCTTTATATTTGGCAAATTTGTACACGAAGCCTCTGTTGACAGCGCAATTTTAAGCATTGTTTGAGGGTTCCAGTGCTTCTAAAGATAATGTATCATCAAAAAAAGTTAATAAAAAAAAAACAAAAACCCGACTGCTTAAAAAGCGTTAGCCAACTAAAAAGACGTAAACAAGAAGAAAATCATGCTGTGCAGTCGGAGGATACATAATCGCGAGCTGACTGACCAATACCAAAACCAGACGCGTTTGGTCTCTAGAACGCCACATAGGAACAAACATACAAAGACTGATAAACACATTACCCTCCTTCGGCAGTCGGGTAAAAAGGATAACATAGGGGCATAGTTTATATCATTCATTTTCAGTTTATGGAATATCTTTTAAATTAGTCCAACATTGGAGAAAAACTGTTTACTTAGGGAATTCAGTCGGCGCTCTCTACCCCTATTTGTTCTTAATAGTAATAAAACAAAATCGTTCAAAGATAATGTTCCAGCCAATATTGCTCGGATGAAGCGCGAAAAGTGGAACAAAATATAAATTTCTTGAACATCACGACTTAAAAGAAGCTCTTTTGTACTAGTCTGAGAGAGAGCAGAAAGTCAGCACATTCATATTGCGAAACATTTCGTTGAATAAACTTGTCGTCATATGGCGTCAACATCTTAATTTATCACAAGCCACATAAAGCTTGTAAAAAGAAATGCATAATAGTCTGTTACAGAATTAACTGTTATAAATACCAGACTTGACACTTCATTTAGCATCAATGCCACTGACAATGAAGACTGAAGACTAATCGTTAAACAAAAACATTTGGATGAAAAAATATTCTTTCTTAGGACCTTCGTTTCGTGCAGGCGTTTGAGCCGAGGTCGTTGCCTGTCAGTAAAAAAAATGGCGCTGTCATGCTGGCCATTGATGGCTCGGTACTGGCAGAACTACAACAGTTACACTATTGTAACTTACACAACATACCATCAATCTTAAGAGAAATTTTGGAGCATCTGGCTTGGAGTTGAAGAGTTATCAGATTTAGCGTTTTCTGTTTGCAATGCTCTGAAAGGCTACAGATAATATAATACTAGCATATAGATGCCTCATCCCATACAAATTAACCATGCCGACGTAACTAGCGTTTTTCGTCTGATTAAACTGATTATTTTTTCAAAGTACATCGATCGCTTTCGGTTCCGTTCCACGGATATAGATGGTGTTAGCAGCGACTTGCAAGTAAAAGCGTTTACTCGGTTCGTGAATACTGTTTTTTTTTTTAAATACAGCGACGATTTGTTTTATAGTATTTTTTGCACGTTTTTACCGTTTCATTGTACCAAAATGTGTTACAAAATAAATTAAAAATATCGTGTAGATGCATCAGAAATTTAAAACCGCGCCATCTATTGCAATCAATTTTAAATGATCCATTAATCAATCAATGATCAATTCAATCATTAATGATCAAATAATCTTTGAAATGTGAATTAAAAGCCCAATATTCCTTTTAACCCTTATTAATTTTGTGCTTAGGAGAGTTAATTAAACAAGAACATACGTTTCTTATGATCGTCTCTAGAAAATCTTAATATTGCGCAAAACTCAATAACAAATCGAAGCTTATCACTCCATCTAGTGCAATTTATTTGAACCAAATTTTCTTTCATCGCGTTGGGTGCCCGTGGAAAGGCTAATGCAAAACGTTTGTTAACATATTTGTATTTAGTGTTATGATTGGCTATTCTATACATTTTCACAGTAGTTTTGAGCGTTTAGGGGTCGTGGTCCAACAGCCTGTTATAGGTAGGTAAATTTTATGTTAATTTTTCTTTTAGCAACCGGGTATAAGATTCGAATTAAAGTTTGCGCAGAATACGAATAACAATTTCATCAGGTATAAATTATTTATTACAATGTCTGGGAATTCTAACACATGTTGACACACGATACAACGGTTGGCAATTAGAGTTAAGGCCTTGACTTGAGGTGTAATCGTCATTGTGCATCTTTTAATAAAAACTTTATTCTAGTAGATATATATATATACAAATATTACTATGGTAGCTAACAGCTGCAACAGCTTTCTAGTTTGTTAGACATGCATCGATTTTAAATTAATAAGCTATCATTTTTCTATTAGGGTTCCGCGTACGGAACCCTAATAGAAAAATGATAGCTAAAGACAGCAAAGGGTAAAAACAGGACCCTATTACTAAGACTCCGCGGTCCGTCTGTCTGTCTGTCACCAGGCTGTATCTCATGAACCGTGATAACTAGACAGTTGACATTTTCACAGATGATGTATTTATGTTGCCGCTATAACAAAAAATACTAAAAACAGAATAAAATAAATATTTAAGTGGGGCTCCCATACAAAAAACGTGATGATTTGCCTTTTTATGCGATAATGGTACGGAACCCTTCGTTCGCGAGTCCGACTCGCACTTGGCCGGTTTTTTTGCTATTTAAGACGATACCGTTATTAGACGGTGGGCGTGAATTATAGTCTGTCGTCTGGGAAGCAATATAATTGCGCTATTATACAGAAGGATGTTGATAACTTAAATTTTACTAGCTAGTATTACAACTGATAGTTACATTGTGTATTTGTGAAGTTAATGTTTTATTTTTACAGTATACTTGCTGTTCATTTTAAAACTTTGGTAGTCATTGTCCGGTGTGGATTTGTGGACACCAACTTGTGACCGTGAAAGGTCGAATTTCTCGGGGATGGGAACGTGAGACTTGTTTTGTTTGAAGAACTCAAAGCGGAGGTTGCGGTAATACACACACATGAAAACACATACATACACACACATCATAACACATACATACATTACAATACATACGGTACATTAAAAGTTGCATTCCCACCTACTTTATTGCATTTACCTAAACCTTGAAGACATAACATACATATACATCCTTAGAACGGATGTATATTTGAGTTCTATTATTCATAATGCTCCGTATAACATTACTTTTTAATCCATCCATTTCTCAAAAGAATAAAGAACTTTTTTTGAACCCCTGTGATGTGAATCTTGATCGAAATTCAAAATTAAATCCGCTTTACAACGTACGTGACGAATACAAAGTGATTGAACATTTAGCATTCACGATATCCAAATTTTAATATTCTAGAAAGAGGTTGAATGCACGATGGCTGTATAAATTAAAAAAAAAAACGAATCAACTCCATAACAGCGACCAGGCACATCTCCCACAAGTTTTGTCACAAAGGTCTCGAGGGGTCAATAACCCGTTTGGCGGGCGTGCCACATTTTTTAATGCACATAGTGAATATACCGACACAGGTAAACATCGAGAACAGCCTACGAGTTAATTACAATAATAATAGTGCTGTTTTCCGTGCAGTTTAAAATTAAGCTTCAACTCGATACAGTTATTTACTTGCGCAGAATTATACGAAACTGACAAAAAAACCTCACTTAACAAGCTAACAACTAAATAATTGTCGCCTAATTTTCTGTTTCTAATTTTATTGCGCTGCTAGGAAGTAAAAGTGAAAACTGTGAAACTGAAAAGCAATTGTGATCCGTATTTCAGTAATTTATATTTTATTGTGAAGTTCGTATAACATCAGAAATGCGAGATGGATTTATAAACGGCTATCTAGCACAATTCTTCGAAAATAATCAACGTTTAAAATATGATTTGCCCGCGAATAGAAGTCTACTCTCCGTTTTAGTTTTGAGGGGCAATCATTGATGTTATCTTATAAATAACTAAGGTACGTTAGAAAGGCGAAGGTATCAAAGGTAACAGTAGACGTAGGTAGGAGCGCGGTTTGGCCCACTTTACTGTGCTTGAGCTTGGGCCTGCGACTTCCGTTGTGTGCCCCAAGATAAAAGATACACAATCATACACTCGTACAACGCACGTTTACATAGTAATGCATGAAGGTTGTAAAAACAAAGAAGTATAGACAAGATTTCGTATTTTTTTAGCAAGAAGGTGCGCCGTGGAAGCCGAACCTTTTTAGTTTTCCGTACCCAAAGGGTAAAAACGGGACCCTATTACTAAAACTCCACGATCCGTCTGTCTGTCTGTAGTGTCTGTCCGTCTGTTACCAGGCTGTATCTCATGAACCGAGATAGCTAGATAGTTGAAATTTTCGCAGATGATGTATTTCTGTTGCCGCTATAACAACAAATACTAAAAACAGAATAAACTAAGTATTTTAGTGGGGCTCCCATATAACAAACGTGATTTTTTTGCGATAATGGCTCGGAACCATTCGTGCGCGAGTGCGACTCGCACTTGGCCGGTTTTTTTTAAAGAATTTCAGCTGTTACATTTAAATTCATGATGAGAATAATCTGGGCGCTCTTACAGCCAGTTTGAGTGCTAACAAATGCCCAGCTAGATCTTATCATGAAACCTCTGCGACGGAACTAATACACCTGTCTAAAATATCTACTAACTTTCAGAAAAAGATCTAAAGATTATGAAACTCTTGATTTATAAAAGGCTAATGATGTTTATATACAAGTGTGAGAGTAACTTGTATAGAAATAACTATGCGTTTCGTATTCTGCATCCAACACAGTCGACAAACACCTTTTATTATCTTTCAAACCGGTTTTTCTACGTGCACAGTTATTTATTTACTGATTAAACTATTACGAGATAAGACACGTTTCTGATTATTGCTTTCTTCCAACCTGTGGTTTTAACATAAGTAATAGCTTAACTTTGTATCTCTCATTACAATAGCAAATACCTAAGAAGTATGTAAATCTCATTTCCTACCTTTTAATACCTTTTGGATAGGTAATAGAGACTTTCATGCAGGGTTGGAAAAAAAACTTTTTTTTTAAGTCAAATAAAGCATGATTAAACAAAAAATCCTAATTAATCATAATATTTTTTATTGTATCATACCGCTAAATCTTTTTTTTTAGATTTTCCCAGTAGTTTAGCAATTGTTTGGCATTGTTCATATTTTGAAAAGGCTAGAAAACTAGTATCTCTAAATCTGTTTTTATGTTGATTTCTACGAAAAAAAGTAAAAATGAAATACATTTGATTAAATCATTGCTTTTTATTGAAAAAATAATTTAATTTAAATAGTGATTTAAATCATGATTTAAATCAAAATTATTTAATCGTGCCAACCCTGCTTTCATGTCATCTTTTCATTTAGTTTGGTAGACTTTGATACATATTGTTATAGAGAACTTTTGGTACTTGATTATTTGCTATAATTATGTTAGTTGTCAGATTAGGTTAAACTTATTCTAACATAATTATTATTATAATAAACTCCCCACTTGTAATTAGCACGTTCTTAAACCTTTACCTCTGGTTTCTGGAGATCATAATTAAATTAAATCTGCAGTCAAATCTCATGTCAGTCATTAATTTGTTATTATTTTGGTCAGTTGATCACAGCAGTTAACAAAAGTTTAGAAATTGTTAGTCGTGTAGATCAGTCTTTCTGATATCAGGGTAAAGGCTAAAAACTTTATTCCATTTTAATTCAACCCATCACCCAGAAAAGAAAGAAAAAGTTTGTATACTTACAATAGTACCCAGGGACTGTGAGTTGATAGTCAGAGTCATCTGAAAGAATTAGTTTGTTTATTCAAATCTAGGTGCAAAGCAATTACTTATAGTGATATTAAAGTGCATAGGTGGACCAAAAAGCGAGTTCCACATATTATAGGTAATAATGAAATGTTGGGATAATCGCTTTTTCTGCAAATTGACCTCGCTTATTTGGTTAGCCTTTATCTATGATCTACCTATTCTACTTATTTACAAAACAATTGTGCCATTTATTCTTAATTTAAAACATTACTATGTCAGAAGGTAATTGGCATTGCATTACATAAAGACTATTTCACACAAAATTAATTTATCATCTTGAATTCCAATGTTAGATATTTCTGCACTAATAGGTATATGAGGTAAAGCAATTCTGACATATATTTCTTTTACCTGCAGGTTCAAAAAATCCTGCAAGAAAAAAATCTGCAGTATTAACTGCAGATTTTTTCCTCTCGTATTAACAAATATTTTCTCACTAAAATAGAGGAAAAAATGCATCATATTTGTAAATTAACCAATAGGTTAATCCAGATCTATTACTGGTTATGCTTGCCAAACTAAAATATATAACAGGAAACCTCAAAATATTTTTTTATAAATGATTATTTTACAAGCTGGATGTTGTTACACACTTAAAAGTTAATTTATTTTTAAGACATACAAATTTTTATACTGATTGTGACTAATAATACTTTTTATTAAAAAAGTTACAAAAGAAACTTTCTTATTTATTTTTCTAGATAGGTAGATCTTCATTAAAATTATTTTTGAAGCATTTAATTGATTTTACCATCAAAAAGTGCAAAATGTTAAAACAGTTTAGTGCCAGAATTGCTATCGTCATCGAACCCTGAGAGTGCTACATTAGCCTACATTAAAACAAAACAAAGCTTGCCTGATTCATTTAATTCCATCGTTATTATTGTGTATTGTTTGTTAATGCAAGTAATATAATATGCCAGACAGTTTTTTTTCTTTGCATACTACTTTATCTGTGAGCAAGCATATGACGTGTTATTAGACTGTGAAATAATCAGTATTAATTGACCAATTAGGTAAATACCAGAGCTGTATTATTAAATCAGTCATGCATAACTTTGTTATAGTTTTTGCAGTAATTTAGTAAATGGTCTATATTTTTCAAGGATCTAATGACATCTCACTAAATACTACGAAGTAGGTGATTTACATTTGCACACAAATTACAAAAGTTATTGACTAATCTATGATACTTAAATTAAACCTGTTGCGAATGATGCAATGTAGTCTGGGTCATACTCAGAAGCAATGCTGTGAAGATTTACATAAGTACTGCAATTAAACACAAAATGCATGTACCTATTCTCTAATATTTGGTGGCAACTATCTTTAATACAGTACTTGTGTTAAACCGTCAAAGTTACTTGCACAAGCTACTGGCATCATCAGCAGAAGGCTTAAACATCTGCTTCAGTTATACTTACAGCTAGCGAAGTTGCCCCAAGTAGGTAGGCCCACTGCAATAGCGCCAACTACGAAGCAAATGAAGCCCAATGCGACCACCGCTATTGAATACAGAGCCTTGCCACTGGCCATGGCTGCATGTCAGCCAACTTCATGGAATGTTCCGGACAACATCAGGGCTGATGAGCGCTTGTTCGGTTGGTGTGGAGTCTTAATGCGCACATCTGTAGAACAACAAAACAATTGAACATACGTATAGCACTCACAAAACTTTTTGGCCACCCTTTAGTTTGCTACAAATGCTGCTCAGTAGTAAATCGAATACAAAAACAGCACCGCAACACGCCTTACCAGAAACACAAACATAAACATAATTTATATTTTTTTTTGCTTATACTAACACTATGAGATTAGTATAAGCAAAACTACCTACTACTACCACTGTTCTTGTTATGTACTAATATTTGTATATTGTTTTGTGGCAATTAAATATGTTTTCCTTTTTCTAACATTAGGCAAGTTTGGCGAGTATTGTAATAATAATTTCTTTATTTACCTAAGACACCCAATAAATTAATATGTTAGATTTGTGAGCCTGTATTACTGTATGAAAGTAATAAAGTGATAAAAATAATGTTGGTTGAACACTGAAAAAAAAAGAAACTAATCTTGTTTAAACTTCTTGGAACAATGTTTTATTATCTTTACCTATGTTTCAGTTTTGTTTTCGGCAATAAAATTAAAAACAAAAGAAGTTTATGATGTTAAAGGTGTGTGTTAATATTATTATTTATTTCAATGTATGTTGATGCTGGGTAAAGGTCAAATGAGGTCACTCTACAGGTTTACCTACAAAGTTTTATGCATTTGCTCTGTCTGAATATAGTATGTCAATGTTTCATGACATAAATCGCTGGTTAGTTGGATAAAATTATGTTAGCTAAATCGACATTTCACTGCATTCATAAATTTACATTATTGTGTAATTAAAGTACGCAAACCGGTCTTCGCTCGATAGTAACGTTACGGCACAAAGGAATGCAAAATCAAAACATTTCGGCCCACTCTACATTATTATCATTCCTATTGGAATGCACAACAATGATTTCCAATTAAAATCTCGTTGGAATCACCCACTGGGAACTTTTCATCGTGTTAATTCAACCATATAGTGAACAGCTAGTATCTAAGGCTAGAAACAGTTATTTTAGCGTAACTTTTACTCACGTTTACCTTGCGAACTCGTCTCGTTGAAGAAATCACACGAAGATCACTCAACTGTGCAACTGACAATCAATTTATTATTGAACACAACCCTTTTTCGTATCAACATCTCTTATACACACACGAACTCATCGAAACAAAACACCTTTATTTTTCACGTGAATGCACAAAAGTTTATTCACGATTCAAAATTCGAACCACGACACACCTTTTTAGCACTCCCAGTGGGTACTTTGTTGAGGACTTTCGAAAATCATAAAACACCCTAGAATTTTATTATTAAGTTAAAATGACGCACGAATAATAATTGCACTTAACTGCACATACAGATTTTATGAATTTTATCTCTGAGAGAAAACACGGACTTTACGCACGAAACCTTTAACGCGCGCGTTGTGGATGTGGTCGGTAAATAAACTGGTTTTTTGATTTCAATTTGTTGAGTCGAGTGAGCAACGTTGCAATCAAGCATCTACCGAACTCGAATAATATGTCAAAAATGTAGCTATCTCGTTCTTGCGTTTAAAAAATACGTCAGACATTTCAAGACTGACAGAGATCGCAATGATTTCAATTTTCAAGTCATTAGCTGCATGCAACTTGCATCATTCAGTGCTGATCACCTGTAGCCTGGGAATAGAAATAGTGAATTAAATCGATTACATACTAATGTTAAGCAAATTTTGATAGTAATTTTTTTTTAATTCATAATGTAACGCTTCATTTTGTGTTGACATTTCTGAAAATTTTAAATCTTTGTTGATTTGATTGTTCCAAAATGAATTTCTGAACGGAATTTAACGTTTCTCTACGCGCAGCAATCAAGCGATGCGGGAAATCAAGTGACAGCCAGAACATCAGCGTCTATGACTATACAAACTCTCTGGACTATACCCTTAGATAAAGTACCTATAGATTAAGCACTGGCGTGGCCGCACATGAGACAGCAATAGTTAGTTCTGGTGTTACAACAAGAACAAGAACACTACAACCCACCATCGCACTGACACTTATTATCTATAAATAACCCAAATTCCTTGTCTCAATTAACACATAATACCACGAAATCATAGAAAATCAAACAAAACCGAGTTTGTTTGTCAAACCTGCCATTATATTAGAGTTTGACAAACAACAGAAACCGGCCACGGTGACAAAGACAAAAAATAATCTTTTGTCCTTATTATTTACATGGAGCTGCCAATTAGGCATCTCGCTCTATCAATCAAGGTAATTTTAAGGCTTAATCTATAGGTTCTTTATCTAAGACTATACCATATATTCAATGTACTCTGTGATCAGCAGAACCACTCCCGGGAAAATTTATATATTGACGTACATACGGTACATATTTATTATAATAATATTATCAACTTGTATCTGCCCGCGACTTCGTCTGCGTGGACTTCATCATTGGATTCAGAGAAAAATGAAAAAATGTGTAATCCTAATAATATTATAAATGTACCTAAATAAATAATATGATGTAGTTACCTAATAGTTGTTAGTACCTGAAATTTTAGTTATTCATGATACTGGTCTCTTAATAGCTTAGATAATAGGTCCTTTATCTAAGCTGAATAGTTTGTGAGTCTTTACCGCTCCATTTTCCAGCCCATCTCCTCAGTTTCTGGTTAGCCATTTAGCGGAATAAAAAATATTCTATGTGTTAACATTTCTTGTTTTAAAGACGAGGATCCTCGCGATACACAATGGCTATTATATTGTTTCGGTAATTACGGGGACACGACCAGTTAATCCACGTTATGATACAAAATTTCAGTAGGTATCTGAGTACAAAATTTTACCCAAATCCGCTCAGCCGTTTTTGCGTGATTGAAACACTGTTTGTGTGTTTTAAAATTATAATATTAACAAAAAAATGGTTTATAAATAAGTAGAATTAACTATTCATGAGAAAATAATATGAAGTGCAACTGTTCTTCCAAGGCTTTCGGGCCTACGTTGCGTTGTCCTCCCATATTTAAGTAATGCTGTAACATGGAAATATTGTAAAAACAAACCATATTTTTAAAAGAGTAACCATGGAGTTTCTTGCCGGTTCTTCTCCATAGGAAACGACCAACCCGAACCGTGCGCCTTTTGTCGACGTTTTATAAGTGCCCATGTAGGCCTATGTAAAATAAAAAAAATGATTTTGATTTTTCTTTAAGGTCAATAATTTATGTTCATGAATAGTTACTTAAGTAGGTAATTCGGGCCTGCAGCTGGAGATAAAGATGGATCGCATTCACGATGATGATTATAGGATTTTGAACCGTACATCTCTAGAAGACATTAAACGAAAAATTTTGATTCTTGCTTGAACCTAAACTCCATTTACTATAACATTAGACATTTAAATAAGCCCATTTTACAGCCCGTTCAGCCGATTTTGACTTCTATTGCGTTAGTGATACGACAAATGGAAGCTGTAGTAAACAGTTAATTTTGGTAACAGGTTTATGCTTTTTAGGGTTCCGTACCTAAAGGGTAAAAACGGGATCCTATTACTGAGACTTCGCGGTCCGTCTGTCTGTCTGTCTGTCTGTCTGTCACCAGGCTGTATCTCATGAACCGTGATAGTTAGACAGTTGAAATTTTCACAGATGATGTATTTCTGTTGCCGCTATAACAACAAATACTAAAAACAGAATAAAATGAATATTTAAGTGGGGCTCCCATACAACAAACGTGATTTTTATCCGTTTTTTGCGATAATGGTACGGAACACTTCGTGCGCGAGTCCGACTCGCACTTGGCCGGTTTTTATTACATCCTTATATGTACGAGATAGAACTCAAAATCGGTTGAACGGACTGCAAAAAGAGTTGTAAAGACGTCTAATGTTATTTCAAATGGAGTATAGTAGAACTAATATTTTTAAAAAGCCTGCGATATTATTCGAAATATGAAACAATAACTAAAGATTATTTAACTTGGATTGTATTTTAAACAAACAAAGATTACAATAGTCGACATTGAATAAATAATTCCATTAGCCGAATGGCTGCGAGGTCATGCATCTATTTCGGTACCCACGCTGCTAAGACGATCTGGCGAATATTGGTAGACTGAAAAGTGCAAGGCGTTCGTAATTTCTCTGTTTGTGATATTTAGTATTAAGTAGTTTACCAATACTTCAATAGCTTTATTTTTATATAGTGTTACTTCGAGTGGCTATTTATAGAAACAGTTCGTAAATCTTGTGCCAGAGAATTTAGGTACATTGTGCGGTGGGGCCGTAAATAATCGGAACTCATAAAATTCGATTCTAGTGATAAATATGTTGAAAGTACGGACAGAGAAGATGTTTAACATAATTCTGTTAATTTTTGTGTTTATATTGTGCCCAATAGCGTGTAAGTTAGCTTTCATCTTGTTATTACTGAAGTAATACTAAAAAAGTAATGTTATAGTGGATTTGATTACGTTGTGCTATTGCTGAATGTCAGACCCGGATCTAAGGGGGGGCAAACCGGGGCACTTGCCCCGGGCGGCAGTTTCATGGAGGCGCCAAGTCCTTAAGACAAGAATTCGAAATATCGAACAAATGAAGCCTCTTTTCCTACAATCTCATAGGTTTTTATCAAGTAATCTTAATATAATATGTTTGAAAAACAACCTTTTCTATTTCCATACGCCCAGTTTTTGAACACATACTAAGTGATAATTAAAACTTATCTACGTTCTACAATGAATACTGTTTTCTGTTATAACAGTTGCAGGAGCTGTCGTTAATGCTTCGTTAGAAGATGCCGTAAGTAAATTGACTCAGTGTTATCGTATGTCTTTCGTCTTTTCAGGGTTCCGTACCCAAAGGGTAAAAACGGGACCCTATAACCTATTACTAAGACGTTACTCCGCTGTCCGTCTGTCTGTCTGTCTGTCCGTCTGTCACCAGGCTGTATCCCATGAACCGTGATAGCTAGACAGTTGAAATTTTCACAGATGGATGTATTTCTGTTGCCGCTAAAAAAAACAAATACAATATCACTTTTGTTGTATGGGAGCCCCATACAACAAAAGTGTTTTTCTTTGCCGTTTTTTGCGATAACAGTACGGAACCCTTCGTGCGCGAGTCCGACTCGCATTTGGCCGGTTTTTTCAAGTTGCCCCGACTTCTCATCTTTGACGTGATTTGCCAAGTGGAGATTTTTTTTTTTTTTTATCTATTATAGGCCCGCGCTTGACCACTATCTCACCTGATGGTAAGCGATGATGTGGTCTACGATGGAGCACGCTTGCCTAGTAGTAACCCATTCACTCTTGACTTAAAGACCCCTAGATTGTAGCTATCGGGAAACACAGACTCCGGCAGAGAATTCCACTCCTTAGCTGTACGCATAATAAAAGTATTCTCAAAATGTTTAGTGCGTATGGGTGGGATGTCCACCATGTACCGATGGCGCATCGCCGTGCGTCTGGTAGTCCGATGATGAAACGGGCTGGGCGGAATAAGATCATGCAAATCCATCGCACACTCCCCGAAATGCAATCTATAAAAAACCGACAAGCTGGCAACTCGGCGACGATGTTCAAGGCTCTGGAGCTTTGACTTAACCAGTGCCTCATCACCGATGAGCCTCTTGGTCCGCTTTTCGATCGACTCTAGTGCATCATGCTGGTATTTGGCAGATCCGTCCTAGAGATGAGAACAGTACTCCATGCATGATCGAACTTGCGCTTGATACAAACTGAGCAGCTGTTCTGGCGTGAAGTACCTTCTCACCTTCGCAAGGATCCCCAACTTTTTGGCAGCCTGCTGAGCTTTTGCCTCAATGTACGGGCCAAAATTGAGAGTCGAAGTCAACGTAATGCCAAGAAGCTCAAGATGGTCAGCTATTGGCACGGTTACATCTCGGAAAGTTGGAGCCGGGTGAAATTGGCTCTTTTTAGCGGAAAAAAGACACGCCTGGGTTTTAGCAGCATTAAACTTGACCAGATTGGCATCGCCCCATTCGGAGACTGCCTGCAAGGACAAGTTCAAGCGCTCCAACATGGCCTCCCGGAGAGACTGGATCTGAGGCCCGGTAGCACGAGCGTTAGACAAGTATCTCTCAGCAACAGTGCTGTCGTCTGCATACCCAAAGGTGCCGGGTTTTAGCAGATCGTTAATGTGCAGCAAGAATAAAGTTGCTGAGAGTACCGACCCCTGAGGGACCCCGGCATTAATATCCAAGTGGTCCGACGTGCAGCCATCGATAACCACTCGAATGGACCGATCTCTCAGGAAGTCAGCAATCCAATCACACAGACCACCGGGCAAACCGAATGAAGGAAGCTTACCAACAAGGCTTTCGTGCCAGACCCTATCGAAAGCCTTTGAGATGTCCAGGGAAACGGCAAGCGCTTCCCCGGGCCTCTCGATGGCCTCACTCCAGATGTGAATGGCATACGCTAGAAGATCCCCAGTAGACCGATTTCGGCGGAAGCCGTATTGGCGGTCACTTAGGATATCGTTTGCTTCTAGGTATGCCAGGAGCTTAATATTGAGTACACGTTCCATACTCTTACAGAGTTCCGTACTCTTATGGAGGTTACAGATATGGGTCTGTAGTTGGCCGGGTCAGCTCGACTTCCCTTCTTGGGCACGGGCTGTACGTTAGCCTACTTCCAAGCATTCGGCACTTTTCCAGCCTCATAAGAAAGGCGGAATAGGCGTGTCAAGATCGGAGACAATTCAGGCGCACAGGTTCTAAGAACAATAAAATTATTGTTCTAATTAAAATCAAGCTGTTCCATTTATTGATTATTCTTCTCTTTGTACAGGTTCAGCAGCCATGTGAGACAAAATGCGGCTGTGAAGAGTAAGGAGTATTTCCTACTTTTATCTTAGTATACAATATTTTTGCCGCCTATTCCTTGATTTATTTAAACTAATATAATTTTGTTTTTAGAATGTATATCTACGATGCTGCTAGCGACCGATGTCTAATTAATTTCAAGAAAGTAATGAAAAAAGTCATTGTACGTTATGATTTTAATAGTAAGTAATTTATTTTTCTTACTTTTGATCGAATCAGAACATTCGGAGTAAATAGGTACCTATATCTGGCCAGCTACATTTTCAAGCAGATAATAGGATATTTTACTGTATATGAGAACAAATCTTTAAATTTATTATTGAGATATGCAAAAAGTAGTTGGAAAATGTTAGTTTTCGTTCATATAATAACAAAATAAATGTAAAAATTTCAATTCAAAGTTTTCAGTTTTTTTAATCTGTTTTATAACAAAATGAATACGGCTTAGATAAAATACCTATAGATTAAGCCTTAAAATGAGCTTGATTGATAGAGCGAGATGGCTAATTGGCAGCACCATGTAAATAATAAGGACAAAAGATTATTTTTTGTTTTTGTCACCATGGCCGGTTTCTGTTGTTTGTCAAACTCTAATACAATGGCAGGTTTGACAAACAAACTCGGTTTTGATTGATTTTCTGTGATTTCGTGGTGTTATGTGTTAATTGAGACAAGGAATTTAGGTTTTTTTGTAGATAATAATTGTCAGTGCGATGCTGGGTTGTAGTGTTCTTGTTCTTATTGTAACACCAGAACTAACTATTGTTGTCTCATGTGCGGCCACGCCAGTGCTTAATCTATAGGTACTTTATCTAAGGAATACGGAATGGTAGCCGTCATGTCATTACGTCATACGGCTGTGTAAACTAAAAACTGTCAACTGATCAGCGTATCGGCCTCGGCCTTAGATAAAGTACCTATAGATTTCGCCATAAAATGAGCTTGATTGATAGAGCGAGATCGCAAGTTGGCAGCCCCATGTAAATAATAAGGACAAAAGATTATTTTTTGTCTTTGTCACCATGGCCGGTTTCTGTTGTTTGTCAAACTCTAATATAATGGCAGGTTTGACAAACAAACTCGGTTTTGTTTGATTTTCTGTGATTTCGTGGTATTATGTGTTAATTGGGACAAGGAATTGGGTTATTTATAGATAATAAGTGTAAGTGCGATGGTGGGTTCTAGTGTTCTTGTTCTTGTTGTAACACCAGAACAAACTATTGTTGTCTCATGTGCGGCCACGCCATGGTGAAATCTATAGGTATTTTATCTAAGGCCTCGGCCTATCGGCGCATTTATTTACATAGCCAACTGACGTCATGACCACAGAGCAATATGGCATCCAGCGTTTTCGTCAAACGAGGCGTGAAATTTGAAAATGTAAATTAAAAATGCATTTTT
Source organism: Anorthoa munda (assembly GCA_945859665.1). NCBI lineage: Eukaryota > Metazoa > Arthropoda > Insecta > Lepidoptera > Noctuidae > Anorthoa > Anorthoa munda. The sequence continues at coordinate 29,501,752 of OX243899.1, read as the reverse complement.
ATGGCACTTAGCGATTGCTTTTTTTTTCTTTGTGGCATATTAGCACTATAGAATTAAATTGTGACACTTTTCAAAATATCCCATTGTTGGTATGAACTTGCCATTACCAATTTTCTTTATATTTACTAGCAGTACAGCGGTCAACCTAAACACACACCTTGTATGTCTACGAAAACCTTTACTGACTGTGTTCTTTCATTGAGACTCTCTGGTCCCTCAAATCGCTACTAAACTAAATAATGCAAATTGATTTTACAGATGTTGAAGGTTTAGCTGATGACGACATGGCAAGTAAGTCAGCTAGAAAACAAATTAACAGCTTAGTGTGCATCAAAATAACGCACTAATTTGCAAATTTTCATTCATAACTAAACTAAACCTACCAGAATAAGTTTGGCAAAATTATAGCACAATGCATGCCATTCAGTGAGCGCCGTAACTTCTTGGTCGTGGTCGGGGATTTGGTGCAAAAAGGAAACGTTGGAACCGTAGAACCTAGTCACTCATCAATCAATTTACAATCTACAGGACGACAATGCAAAATAGCAAATATTTGTTGTGTCCTTCCAAGGAAAATCTATAAACGACTTTTAAAAGTCCTTCCTCTGCTTTCAGAATCAATTTACATTGAAGGGGAAAAACTATTTAAAGGGATCTTGACCTCAGTCATCATCTTCATCACTTGTGCAAGCGTTTGTGTTGTATCCGCTTGCGTATACTGCTGCCGTATTAATTATACGTAAGTGCCATTGATAAAGTAATTATATGCTAATTGATTCATTAGAACACGCGAACCGTGCAATAGGGTGTTTTACACTATACGAGAAAAGATCTACAAATATGTTATTGAGATAGTTTAGGCAAAAGCAGTTGGAAAATATTTGTTTTACTTCATAAAATAACAAAATTAATTTAAATATTCAATTCAAAGTTTTTAGTTTTTTTTAATCTGTTTTAAAACACCATGAAACACGAAATAGTAGCCGCCATGGTATTACATCATACGGCTGTGTAAACTTAAAACTGTCAACTGATCGGCGATCGCCGGTGCATTTGTTTACATAGCTAACTGACGTCATGACCATAGAGCAATATGGCGTCCACTGCGTCCAGTATTTTTGTCAAACAAAGCGCAAAATTAAAAAAAAGTAAAATTTTAATGCATTTTGTTTTTTTTTAAATGGAATAGCAATATAGAATTTAATCAAGACACTTTTCAAAAATAGGTGTAATACCCTATTGGTAGGCAGTAAAATTAATTACCTACTTTTTTAGGCAATGAAGTACCTATCAACTGTCGTGAGTTTGAGTATAATAGTCACAACGGATCTTTGTGTCTCTGAAGTTGGTTCTGCCAACTATTGCGCAAGAAACAGTTTGTCATCGAGTATACTGCATAGAGTAAGCGAGATAGGACGATGCGACAAACGTTAGCGAGTGAAAGAGACATTATGCAATGCTATGTACACCTTAAACATTGACACAAAAATAGCTACTGCGCAGGCCGCAGGGTCTTGCAGATAATTCAGAGACACAAAGATCCGTTGTGAGTATTATATTCCTGTCAACTGGCAAGCAGAAAAGCTGCTATTTTAATTAAGACGACACTGGTATAGTTGTAAACACCGGCACATTGGTATGTTTTAGCACGTGGGTAATTCTTAGCTCCGAGCCAATTTGCGACAGTTTTGCTGAGGTCCATTCACTTCTTTAGATGGGCGTGAGCTAGAGCTCTTATTTATGTGAATTATATAAGTAGAAATAATTCACATAAATAAGATAAGGCTGCCCATTGTATGTGTTTTTATTTTTAAGTTTCCTTTGTAAATGTAAGTTATGGTGTACAGTAAAATATAAAATAAATAGGTACTACTGATTGGTAATGATAACGGAAGAATGAATTAATATCATCTGTATTCCAGGGACCGGACCTTGAATAAGAATGTAAAGGGTGTGGCAAAGAACCTCAAAAGAGATTATAACTCTAAGAAGATGGTTTCAAAGCGCGAGCCATTGCCGCCCATGTTGCAAAGTTGTAGTGTCGTTGTGGAACCAGCAGGTCTTTTTGTTGCATAACTTTATTATTATTTTTAATGAGTTATCAGAATAAATACCCTAAAAATATAAGTACTTTTATTTTATATCGTTTTAAATTAAAAGTAAGGCGTTAAGGCCGTACGGAATAATTTGGATTTTTATAAATTTTAATTAATTTTCCATAATAATATACTCCCCGGATCATATGTACAGCTTAGCAAAAAAGAGTCTGACGCGGTGACAGTTGGAAATAAAAATAAAACTAACTAGTTAACTAAAATAACCTACCTATTACTTGCCTATTATTACCTATTAGTACTAAGAGTAGTTAGGAGTTACTAAAAATTAATAACAAGTATCCAAAACTGTTGAGTCATAGTATTTCGGGGTATACAGGTGCGATAGTGGCGACCTCATTTATTCCACACTCTTTTTTGCCAAGCTGTAAGTACGTGTTTTACTGAATAAAGTACAGTCACAGCCAGTACTTTATTTATTTTTTTAATTTGTATTGATAGAAATAACGGAGCACGTAACCTGGTTACGTTTTTGAACGAAGCAAAAGTAAATCTAAAAATGCACACCGCATTCGATTCGATTGGTCAATATTTTTTTCTTCATCGGCTTTGGTGGAAAATGATTGACGTACGTAATGACAAATAGATTTTGACAGTGACAGGTGACAGCGTCTTGCGTGTGTTAGTGTTTTCGTTTTTCACAAATATTTATTTATATTGATAGGATATTTTGTTTGTTGTTGTATTGCGACCAAAAACTGTATGGAACCCAATGAGAGAACGCAAATGTTTTAAGATTTAACTATGAATTAGAAATCTGTCTGTTCCTCCCTGCATCGTAAGTACCAGGTTATCAAATATTTTCCAAACCTTGCGTTTTATTATAACTATTTCTTAGTGTTCATTTGTTTTTATTAAGTGATTACTTGTAAAATGGAAAATATAACTGATATTTCCATAACTCTCGTCTAATAGTGCTTAATCCTATTTTCAGACAGCACATAAAAAGTATTTGGTAAAAATGCTTGATGGTAGCTTGATGGATATGGTGTTAACTACATTGGGCGTTCTACTGACCATGGCAATGCTGAGCTGCATTTGCTGTATTTGCATGAAATTCAGGTTAGTAATATGTAAAATACTGGCATTCAGCTGCATTTTAAAAGATAGCTTGTTGTATCATCTGCCTAGGCAGATGATGATGAATTTGAATGAAGCTGCTAACAAAAATGATAATGATGCAGAAGTATGTGTCAGGGCTTAGAAGTACCTAACGAAATTTCAGGATTATCTTTTGCTATTTTATTTTATTTATTTGGGAAAACAAACAATTACACACTGATTTGATTAGATATTTTTGATTAACAAATAATTGTACGAGACTACATTAGTGTGCAACTAACAACGTTATCCACATCTTATATAAATTAAAATTGGAAGATACATGCACGAGTGCAATACTAATAAGCTTCAGTAAATACTATATTACACTAAACAAACAAAATCTACAAATACAGAAATAAGTAACTTAATTAAGTTAAATTAATCCTCACAGTTGCTGATGGCTTCAAGGATTGCATTTCGAAACTATGATTGAAATATTAACTGTGTTAACTGCCTTATTAAAGTTAAGATTGATAAAGTTATTGTTGAACAGAAATATGGTATACAATATCATTGTTAATAAAGAAGCATACATAAGTAATAAAGCTATAGTTATTTGTATGATCTTGGCTCTGGCTAGTCAATTGAGAACTTCCTCGAGCCAATGATTGAAAGACTTGCCAGGCATGTCCTGTGTTCAATTGCCATTGTGTTCCACATTCAAAAGTTAATAAAAACTCTTTGCTGCAGTTCCAATTTCAAAACAATATTTTAGTACTTATCTCTTTCTATGTTGTATCTGGCATAAATTCTTACCTTTTATTAATGTACCATTTATTAATTTCAGTGACCTCAAGCTGAAGAGTTATGTAGTAGAAATGGCCAAAAAGAGAGGTCTCAAAGTGGACTTAGACAAATTGGAGGCGAAATACAAGCCGTGCGAATCACCACAATTAAATGAAAACTGTACTATAATGATACCAGATGTGGCAATTGTTCTATAACTTAGTATCTGCCAATGTTGGTGTCATTTTTATAACATCTGCTGGACCATAAACAATGAGGTATAGGGCACTGACATTAATTATACTGTCAAGGAATCACTTGATATTGAGACGCATATACAGGTAGATTGAAAAATACTAGCTAGCTGTTCTGTCATTTCAATTCATGAAATTTTCTCTGTACAAAATGTATAAGAACAATGTGAAACATTGTTCTAGCAATGTACAAAAGTTTTAAAAGAAAAAGTGTCAGACTTGATAACAATTATATTGTTAATTACGAGACTTTTAATAACAATTTGATTGTTATCTAAAGCTTGCATGTATTTTTTAAATTGACATGACATACAATACACTTACCTGTAACATCTTAAGTGCTGGCCAGTCATAGGAGTATTGTCTTTATTAGATCAATTATTTTGGATCTAACCTTACTATTTTCAATACAATAGCATTTTGTAAGAAATAAGAGAGATTTGCTGTTAATTAATTTAACAACGGGACAGAATTGTGTACACCCATGTTAATATTGATTCAGGGTTCAGGTGAGAGAGGGGTTTATGTATGTTATAGAATAGAAAACCATGTAGAAATATACTGCCGCCATAAACAAGAATAGCACATCTGACTAAAACACAAAGCAGAGAGAAAACAAAAACAATCTGAAATGTTTAGCATTTTGTCTGTTGCAACTAGACTTTTCACTAAAGTTGTCAAAATAAAAGTCCCATTTTGACAGCTATAAATACTTAATAATAATTAAACTTGATGCTTGCGAATGATACTCGTTGTCATAGTGTATCGGTAACATAGTATTTAATTGGGATTATGAATTTGATTTTTCAATTTCTTACGTAGAAAGTTATTGCGGCATGTAAAATGTGAAACGTCAACGGGCTTCTTAGATTTTGACAACTATAGCATAACTCTAGCACCGAAACTCGTTGAAAAATATTACTAGATGTGGCTTGTTTTTCTGGTTTCAAATATGTAAATTAACTCAATTTTGTACAAAAGGGCAGTTGCACCCATTTTTATTTGAAAGGCATTTGAAGGCCATTTTTATTTGCATAGCACATGTACTTTTGCAAAGCTTGGAACTATATGGTTTTCTTTATTCTATTATTAATGCCATAGATAATAATATAATACACATCTCAAGTAATATATAGATAGCAATTGCCAAATATTTCTCATAATAAAAATATTAAAATGTAGTTTGAAATTACAAAGTTTTCTAGACTCTCTTTTGTTATATTGCTAAAATGAAAATTTGTATTCCATTCTAAAGTGGCTCAAGATAATAATAAATCTATTTATGATTTAACATTCCTGATGATAATGTTATGCTCCGTAGAAAAACAGCAGCTTTCATGAGATAATAAGCTGTTTTATTGTCTTAATTTAAATGTTTTGTTCTATATTTTAGTTGATTTTTACATGAAACCCATCTTTTTCGTGAGATAGACTGTGATTGTGATAATATTTTTTCTTTAATCTCTTGTTTAATCCTGTGATATTGTATTATTTATTTTAAACTTTGACTTATAAAGTTCATTTTTCTATAGCTGCTCCCAGAGTTCCTAACTTATGATAAGATTTAGTGTAGCCTTCTAGACACTTATATCGTTTTTGTATCAAGATGCAAGTGGTTTATTCTGTACATATATTTTATTGCATTTTACAATGCGGAGACAACACTTTATTATTAATATTATATTTTATGAAATAGAAATATATAATGCAGTCTTCAATATTGTTCAATTTACAATTCATATTATACTAGCTTTCAAGTGTTCAATTATAAAAGTGAGATGTATGTATAGAAGCCTTTTGTTACTGAATCATATTTTTAGTATTTAATGTACATAATAAAGTAAGTATTAAAAAAAGTAAACATGTAGTTGATGGAATTTATATTATAACGAATAATGATAAATCGTTCTAAGATTTAATAACATAAATTTAATATACGTTCTCTAAAGTAAACCTCATTGTTCTGATATGCAAGTTTCGATGGAGAATTTCGTATTATTGCCGATTTTGTATTGTATCTAAAATAAAAAAATAAATATTGCATGAAGTTGCATACCATACACGAAAACATAGGGATTATAAAATTGAATATTTTCGGCATAGACGCGGATTTTCGAATTTTGAGTGGAAAGTCGCATAGGAGGAGCTCGTGGCTAAATAGTAACAGCCGCACGGGTCGATCTTCAAGGTTAAGCAACGCTTGACGAGGTCGGTCCGTGGATGGGTGACCATTTCAACATACCGTGTTTCCTCCGTGCCTCGGAAAGCACGTTAAGCTGTTGGTCCCGGCTGTCATTTTACGGTGTTACCCAGTTACTGGGTTGAGGAGGTCAGATAGGCAGGCGCTTCATGTAAAACACTGGTACTCGGCTGGATCCAGTAAGACTGGAAGCCGACCCCAACATAATTGAATAAAAGGATGGGCAGATTGATTGAGTGGAAAGTCGCATAAAATATGCATGTACAGCTTGGCAAAAAAAAGTCTGACGCGGTGACAGTTGGAACTAAAAATAAAACTAACTAGTTAACTAAAATAACCTACCTATTACTTGCCTATTAGTATTAAGAGCAGTAAGAGTAACTAACAATTTAATAAAAAGTATCAAAAACTGTTGAGTCATAGTATTTCGGGGTATACAGGTGCGATAGTGGCGACCTCATTTATTCCACACTCTTTTTTGCCAAGCTGTACACGCAAAATAAGTCCGTAATACTATATGAAACCACGTTCTTCGCGTCGGACATTGCGTTCGTCTATCCTATATCTTAATAAACATCATAATGGCGGGACCAACTCTTGTAATTAAAAGATTCTACCACGTATATTTAGCACCCATTTAGTACTATTTTGTACCTATCCTGAAATTTTTGTACGTCACACGGCTTAAGTGGCATTTCACGATAACACTGGTCCCGCCATTATGATGCGTCATAATGGCGAGACCATGCCTGTACTACAAAACTACAAATAATTAAATAATTCTGATTAAACCAGTATCTAGTACCGGATTTAGTACCTCCAAAAATCAACAGTGGTTGACGGAAATCCGATTAGCCTCATTGCAAAATATTTTTTTCAGTTTTGACATTTTCTATGCCTGATTAATTTGACGAGCAAAAATACCTCAAGTAAAAAGTTGAAGCTACATTTCGTGTAGACAGATGCTTTATTATTAATTATATTGTTTTGAAACATTATGTTACTAGATAACGGTTAGGCCAAGGCAGGTAAATTATTATTAAACATATTTTATAAAGGTATTACTAAAAATAATCTGTACATCCTACTTATTAAATATGTTTAACTACCTTTTTACGCGAGGGCCAGTCTGCAATATAAATCTTAATATAATTTAATTTTTTCTACCTATCTATGTCCTTTATAGACTTTGAAACCATCCAACCGATGAGCCCAAACCAGTTTAATTAGAAAGGCAATAAAAATGCCAAGATGGTTTAAGACCAAAAAAAGCAATGAAGCGCCTGTAAGAATGTGGCTGCAACTTTTTACTTGAAGTGCTTTTGATCGTTTATTTATTCAGGCGTATAAAGTGTCAAAAAATTAAAAAAATATTTTCCAAAGAAACGACTAGGATTTCCGTCAACCACTGTTGATTTTTGGAGGTACTAAATCCGGTACTAGATACTGGTTTAATCAGAATTATGTAATTATTTGTAGTTTTGTAGTACAGGCATGGTCTCGCCATTATGACGCATCATAATGGCGGGACCAGTGTTATCGTGAAATGCCGCTTATGCCGTGTGACGTACAAAAATTTCAGGATAGGTACAAAATAGTACTAAATGGGTGCTAAATATACGTGGTAGAATCTTTCAATTACAAGAGTTGGTCCCGCCATTATGATGTTTATATATCTTACTAGCTACTTTTATGAAGTGGTTAATTGGACGGTAATATGGATAAGCCTCTTTTCATCGGGGGCCAGTGGTAGTGGGCCTATAGCATGTTGTTCAAACATTATCACAAGTAGACCTATAATTTCTGTAAGCGAAGTCAGTTTTTAAGAAATGTAACCTTACTGCCCACACTCTGTAGGAAATAGGTTAAGCATAGTAGTGCCTACTATTTATTAGGTAAAAACGTAGAAAAAAATTAAGCAGATAGCGGGATTTCTTAGACGTTTTCCCCTAGGACTGAAGGAATTGAAAGCCACCGGAGAGAGGACTTAGCCCAGAACTCCTGGGTAATTTAAATAAACAGTAGAATTTACAAAATATACGAATTCGTATTTATTAGCATACTAATTATATTCATAAGAATAATAAGTGGGGATGACCAAAAAAACGTTGCTTTTTTCATGTGTTGTATGTGATTGTTTTGAATCTATTTAGTTGCAATTATTGTCGTATTTGATGATGGGACAAGTCCGTTGCGCCGGTGCTGCCATCTATGATATATATACTCTGTAGGGGTTAACTAGAAGAAATTTTTGTAAATGAGTGGTTATGACGGGCGATAAATGTGTTCACCATTGTGTTACCAGATGATCTGGTCCATCGGTTTAAATCTATTTTTATGATCTTAAGTTAAAACGTATTTAATTTTAATTCAGCATTAAGCTCTGACCACAATGAGGTGACTTTGAGTAGGATGTCGCGCAACTATTCTTCATCATCATCATTTCAGCCGAAAGACGACCACTGATGGACATAGGCCTCCCCCAAGCGTTGCCACATCGATCGGTCTTTGGCGTCTCGCATCCAGTGCCCTTTCGCAACAGTTTAAATGGGTACATCCATCTATACTTTTAAAAGAAAGCACATCGTTGGTGCGTAAGAATTTAGCTTCGCTACCCGCGTTGGATGCACCTCAGTGTGGCTAGGGCTTAAAATATTTATTCTTTCTTTTGTATTGCACATATACAATTGTACTTGGTTAGATTAATTATAAGATGCGAATATTATACTCAAGTCATGTATTCTAAATTATTATCTAAATAAAATATACTAAAATTAGATATATTGTATAAGTATAACTTACCTACCTACTAATGAACTGTAGCGCACAACGAGTCTATTAGTATTTGCATTAAGATTTAAGCGTTGAGATGTTTACACACAAACGAGTTAACTCGTCAAGTAGTAAATTATATTTATTTGCGGTTTGAGAAACCTCATTAACATTGCGCCTCCTATAAATTTTGGACTATATTTAAAAGGTCGTTGTCGATTGGTCGTTGAAAAAAGCGGGCAATTATTCGCGTATTCAAACCAGTAGTATGGGAATGAGGGAATAGTACGCCTAACCTGCAGGTCGAAGCCAACTCACGTGCTGGTGATTCTTCAAACTCCAAAATGGTTGCTGACGACTATAAAGCTCTTCACGTTGCACACACACTACACCTTTCTTGGATGAACCGAACTCCCTGGATGCCGCGTCAGCCCTGCAAGATGATGAGGCGAACGGTCACGGAGCTTTGCTCTCTGGCCGCGAAAGCGATACCGGGGCTCTGTTCTGTTTCTCCAGAACTTATTGTGAGCGTGAGTTAAAACGCCTGACCTTTTGGCCTTAGCAACCCGCGCTCACTATGTTTGGCTTGGTGTGTGTCTGTAGGCGCGCTGCGGCGAGTGTTCTGAACACCTCGCCGCTTCTTCAAGGCACCCTGGCGGTCCCAGCATCAGAAGTGCCGGCTTGGGTGAACTTACAGAGGAAATGAGTCAAGATAGATATCTGCGAAGTGGGTAATATACACAGTTTGTAAAGTTCTCTGCATTCCAATTAATTGGGCGCATCAGTCTTCAGCCGTGCGGCATGATGAGCTCTTCATTCCGCTCACGGCCAAGGTTTAGTTCGCTCTGACATGTCCGTGGTAAAGGCGCACATAGTAGCTGAAGGAATGAAGGAAGGAGCAAGGTAGTTCAAATCTCGATTGCCCGCGATATCTCAAATGCTTTTGTCAATGTATTCGAACATTGGTTTATGACATATTACAAGAGCCACTATTATTGTTGTTGTTACTTACATAACATAATAAAATTAGCTTCTGCCCGCGGCTTCGCCCGCGTAAAAAGTATTTTATCACTCCAAGCTCCAAGGGAACATACTACCGGGATAAAAACTATCCGATGTCCTTCCCAGAGTCTCAAATTAGATCCATACTAAATTGCATCTAGAACTAGTCGTTAAAAGGTAACAAACAGAGTTACTTTCGTATTTATTTATAATATTAGTATGGATTGCATTGTCGACTTTGCTTGCATGTAAGTCTATCTTGAGGGTGTGGTGTAATAAGTGTGATCTAACAAATTCATCTATATCTAACAAAAAAAAACAATTACCAGCCTGACTGTCCCACTGCAGCGCAAAGGCCTCTTCTCATGCCGAGAAGGCACGAACATTTATTCTCTTGCTCTGCTAAGGCAGGTTAGCGATTTATATTAACTAATAGCTGTGCCTACCCTACCTAACCTACCTCATCATCATCATTGCATCCGAAAGACGTCCACAGCTGGACATAGGCCTCCCCCAGGCGTCGCCACATTAACCGATCCTGTGCGTCTCGCATCCAGCGCTTTCCCGCAACCTTAAACAGTTCATCGGTAACCTAGTGGGAGGCTTTCCAACGTATTGTCTTCCGGTTCGCGGTCGCCATTCCAGAACTTTGCGGGCCCATCGGTCATCCGCAGCCGTATTGCGTAAGTGATTTGGATAGCGGTCAAACTCTTTGCGCTGCCGATCGACCTATCACATGCGAGATGAATGACGCGATGTGGATTTCCGTCTGTGTGATTGGTTGATCGGCAACGCAAAGAGTTGGACCGCTATCCAAATCACTTACGCAATACGGTTGCCGTTCTGCGAGCAATGTGCCCTGCCCACTGCCACTTAAGCTTCGCAAGTCTTCGGGCTAAATGGGTAACTTGGGTTCTGCTGCGGATATCTTCATTTCCGATGCGATCACGCAAGGAAACGCCGAGCTTAGCCCTCTCCTTTGCCCTTTGGGTGACTTTATGTTCTGGATCCACCTTAAATTCTAATATTTAATTCTTTAAATAAAATAACGAATCGTCCCAAACGAATAAACCCTGGATATCTACGATACCCATTTTTTATTGATTTAACAATAGCTTATTTTTGGTCGCCTTCACTAACTGCACATAAGAAAGTCATCTGCACTTCTGTAGAATAAAATTCAAAATCACGCGAGCGAAGTCGCGGGCGCAGTGCTGGTTTTTAACCGACTTACCAAAAAGGAGGAGGTTATCAATTCGACTGTATTTTTTTTAATGTGTTTTACCTCAGTAGGTACTTTTTACTAGGTGAACCGATTTTTATTTGAAAGCTGGTGTTTGTCATGTAGTCATTTAAATTTTATCAAGATCTGATACATCAGAACTCTTCAATAAATGACAGCAAACCACTCGGGATAGCTGCAATCGCATGTCTTTTGTTTACACCATTTCATAACATAACATCACACTGGTACCCTCTAAAGGGGCACGCAGGTGTGAACATTTCACCCTGGTATACTCTCATTCCACCGGATTTGTTTAAGTTTCACTTATTGGGTTAATCTATTCTGGCATCACTTTGGGCATTATAGGCACCTAGCCTATAGAACTGGTCCATTATGTACCACAACTAAAAAGTGAAAAATAAAAACTTTTTTACAAAAAAATACAACTGACTTCCAAATAAAAACACTACAAAACAAAAAATTACTTGAATTTCGGCAGTCGGTGTCAAAAAACGAAGAAACAAAACAGGAACATTTTTTAATAAAAAAGATTGATATCCGTAAACATGTCTTGTATTTCTCGTTTGTGTGTTGAAATTTTATAATTCATCATATATCTTCTAGTCTATAATACGAAATAATATTTATATTATATTCTATTCTATATTAATTATATTATATTATTTAATTTATATTAGAGACTATAGGTATATACCTATAGTCTCTAATATAAATTGATCCATTCCAAATTAAAATTATGTCACAATTATGCCATTGGCTACGCGTGACTAAAGATGAAATATAGTTTATATTAATGTATCTTTTATTTATTTACTAAGTAACTATATATAGCAAGATTAAAGTAATTTTTGAAACTCAACTTTTGCTTTTGATTAGTCTAAATTCGACTTAGCGACACTTAGCTCAGAATCGTTATCAATCCTTAACCTGCATTGTTTTAATTAATATCATAATTTTTATTTTTTAAAGATTTTGCTTTTGGAGAAAACATTTTGGAGCTACGTCCCAAACAATGACTCACCTCCTATCGTGCTCTCTGTGCAACAACACCTGCACCCTGAAGGACCTTTGTGAGGCAAATGAAAACGCTATTGCCGTGGCTGAAATCTGGCCAAAACGTATATAATTGAGAAATCATCGATACGACGAAGAAGATCTGCCAAGTTCACCTAACGTCAAGGCTTCCTACGTAAGGCAGCTTACTTAAAAGATCGCTTTTAGCGATAAGGCCGCCCATTGTGTCACCCAGTGTAATGTTATCTTCGTCTATACGTTCTGTAACTTATATGGTGTACATAATAAAGAGTATTCTATTCTTACGTGTGTACGGCCTTGGTCGGCCCTTCTTTTGAGTTTCATTTTTAGGGTTCCGTACCCAAAGGGAACCCTAAAAACGGGACCCTATTGCTAAGACTCCGCGATCCGTCTGTCTGTCCGTCTGTCACCAGGCTGTATCTCATGAACCGTGATAGCTAGACAGTTGAAATTTTCACAGATGATGTATTTCTGTTGCCGCTATAACAACAAATACTAAAAACAGAATAAAATAAATATTTAAGGGGGACTCCCATACAACAAACGTGATTTTTTTGCCGTTTTTGGCGATAATGGTACGGAACCCTTCGTGTGCGAGTCCGACTCGCACTTGGCCGGTTTTTTTAATTATTTTTTCAGAACAACACACTAAGACCCCCAGTTTTTTAGACAATATTGCCAATTAACCTCTTGTTAGCAACTAACTCTTGAGTTAAGCTTTCCGTGCAAGTGGGCCTGTGATGCCACAGTACAGTATTAATGACGATCATAAACAATGCCTGATGATTAATTGTAAGTGCGGAGTGCCTACTATTATACAAACATTGCTCTAAATGTGAACCAATTTCTATTTAACTTAATTTCTTACCGAGTAGCTGGGACAAAATAATATAAAAGGAAGAGGGAGGCTGCGTCAACATGATAACTGTGATAAAGCTATCCGAAAGCGTGATGCGAATAATCCTGTGAGGTTAAAGGACGTGATACTAATAACAACTCGACAGCTCCTATTTTGTGTGGATATAGCGTAGGTACTGTAAACAACCACGGTTGCTCTAAAAATGTAATTCCGGGCGTCCCGGACTGATTTTATCAAAATATTAGCGCGAAAATACTGACATTTCGTGGCCTAGAATGGCGCTGCTATCTTCCAATTTCAAATTCCAATTTCACGAATAAAAAGAGGAATAACCAAAATAAAGCGGCACTAACACACCACAGTCTTATTGAGAACTAGCTTCTGCTCGCGGCTTCGGCCGCGTAAAAGAGAAAAATCTGACCACAAGCAAAAATGTTTCGTACTAACTTTGCCTCCCCTTTTCACTCCCTTATTGCTTGTATGCATCATAAAGGGAACCTCTGTGCAAAATTGAATCTCTCTAGGACCGAGTGCTTTAGCCAGAATGAGAATTATATCTTTATGTTAGATTTTATTGTAGTTGCCAATCTACTGTGGTGATAGAGTGTGACTTTTGAGTGACTATAGATTTTTAAACCGGATGGGGCCACAGGGCCAACTTGATCGCTAAAAACCGTTACATCATTTGCAGAAGCAGGATAGTGTCCTTTACCGCGGCCCTGGCACAAGCAACTGAAGGAACACGGGTGGGTTTTAGTCAGTAAAAGTTTAACACGCCCTCTCGCTTCACCCAGAGCGGGAGAAGCAATGATTTCGAAAGGAAGGATACGCCCATCTAAACATTTTATAGAAACCTTCTTATAACAAGCAAATACTCGCTCACTCCCGCCACAGATAACTATATACTAGTCAGAGACACGCACACGGACCACTGTCAACTGAGTCGCGTTGGTCCTAATCTGCAATTTTATGACCAGCGCGCTGGTGCCATTTAGTCGCGCGGTTGGCCTGGTTCTTACGCAAGTAATATATATGTCAATGGGGAGAAGTCATTAGATGATTACCCATAAAAAAACCAAAAAAAAGGCATAGTATCCAGCGTCCGCTTTATAAATAACACAACATATCTACCTAGCTACCATAATAACTAAATTCGAATCTCTCCGATTTTGTCCTTGATTGTAAATCTAATAAAGATAAAACCGTGTCTATTATGAAAATAAACCGACTATTATCGGAGTTCCCTGGAGGCAATGTTTAGATTATTTGTGTAACAAACAGCAAGTTAATATTTGTCATAACTATAACGAGTTTTCTTCCCAAGGGTTTGCGAGGTTTCTTATTACAAAGGCTTTGTGTAATATCAGATAGTTGTTGTAAGAAGTGATAACACGAATGTTGGGTTAATTTAATTTTCGTTTGTTTGTAAAAGTTAATTGATTTCTTAAGTGCCTGCCATGCTATCTCTTCACCGCGCTTGTTTGACTGGTAGAGAATGCCTTAGGCATTAAGTCCGCCTATGTACTTTTATGATGCATGAAGTTTTAATAAATAAATAAGTTCCAACTGGCCCAGTGGTATCGGCGGCGACTTACAAGGTGTAGGTCGTGGGTTGGAACCCAGGCAGGCGCTTAACTTTGTGTAAATTATGTCATCACCACTGCTCTCACAATGGTAAAGGAGAACATAGTGAGGAAACCGGCATGTCTTGTGAAGGGGGTGTTGTGAATCCTTTTAGTGGTTAGAATAAAAATTTCCATCAATGTCCATCGATTTTTGGGGTGGGAACTGGGGTAGGGAAGTGGGGGGGTAGTGGGGCTGCTTCTGCCATAAAATTACGGTTATCCACTTCAGCGGTAAGTAAAGTTTATCCAACCTTAGCACCACGGTGGGTAGTCCAGTCAGGTCCTCGCTCCAGGTGCCAGCGCTGCTGCGACCTTGATGCGCTCTTCTCAATCTTCATGGTGAGGACGATATGAGGGTTCTGTACGGCACGAAACAACCTCAAATGGCAGTTTTAATCCAAAATTGTGGATAAACCAATCGGAGTGGCACAGACACGACCACGCGGCGGCGGTGTCGGTCATATATCTAACACCAGTACAAAACCAAGCAGCGACAATTAAAAATATAAAGTAAAAAGCGGGTAGAACAAGACTATACCTAAAATAAAGGAGCGCCAGTGAAACGGCGCGAACATGCCCAAACTGCTTAAACCATGCTTAAACCATCGGTTTAAAAAATAAACTAAACTATAAGCCGGGAAACGGACGTGCCTGCCTGCCTGCCTGCTTGTCTGTCTGTCTGTCTGCCTGCATGCCTGCCTGCCTGCCTGCTTATCTGTCTGCCTGTCTGCCTGCCTGCCTGTCTCTCTGTCTGTCTGCCTGCCTGTCTGTCTGTCTGTCTCAGACAGACAGACAGACAAAAATAACTTTACTAATCATACATAAATAAATAAAAAATTACCTACATATTACTATATCATCATTATAAAATAAAGTCGCCCGCCGCGTTTGTACGCGATAAACTCAAACTACTGAACGGATTTTCATGCGGTTTTCACCAATAGAAAGAGTGAGAAACGAGGCAGGTTCTTGTGTATAATTTGTCACGGGCGGAGCCGGGGCGGGTCGCTAGTAATATATAAAATTATAAAAAGGTGAGGAGATGTAGTTTTTGAAATGTATTTTTAAATAGAGATATATTTCATTGATACTAGATTGTAGTTGAGTAATTGTCAAAATACTTTAGCCTGAAAATCTGTAAAACTTTGACATGATTAAGTAATTAATTCGATTACTAACCCTATAAACCAGTTCAGAAACTCAGATAAAACCGCTGAAAAAATTATAACAAACCAAATAAGATGCTCCAGAGGCTTCAGACAAACGAAATCATATCATAAACTAAAATTTTAATAATTTTATTTAAATATGTACATACTTATAGCATAAACAAAATTAAACTATACAAAAATATGCTTAAACTAACTACTTATACTATATACAAAAGAAAGGTACACTTAGGCGTCGAAGTACTCCTCCACATCGCTGTCATCCGGGAACGTGCTCAGAAGACTGGCAGCATTGCCACGTTGAATGGCAATGCTGATTCTCTGCGCAAAGAAAGATCCAGCCCTCTGGCCACGCACAGCGTCGATCAGTCGACGAGAGATCTCTTTAAAAAGCAGACGTGCACTAAACTAAAATTGTTAGGAAAAATTGAAAAAAATAGAATTATGGGACTGTCAAGCGCTGTCGAAAGGTCACGTGACCGATCCCACACAGTTTGACATTTCTGCCATCGCCACCGCTGATAGAATGAAAATTTGTCTGGAGAGTCAGTTTTCAAAAGCACCTGCACCTGTAGCCAAGTTGACAATCTACAATTCAATCCATAACGCTAGTAGAAAAGGAATCAATGTATGGGAATGACACATCTGAACGTTAAGTCACGTGGTCAGTCCATACAAATAGAAGGCGTTAACGATTGTAGAGAGAGATTCGATACGAAACGTTTGTAACTTGGTTAGGTGGGCTGCAACATGTACGAAACAATTTAACCTCTCACGTTAGGGTCGGCTCCATACACTCATTACGGCACGGCCGGCTTTTGATCATCGCCCCACATGTAGGGCACAGTAATTAAAATCGTCGCCATTTTAATGGAGTTAATCGACGATTTCTTTCGTTTACACATCAGAAAAGGAAGTTGTATTATTTCACTTATGAACTCTAACCACAGATTTCTGAATTAAGAATTTGTAGTTGAGTAATTCTTTAGCCAGAAACCCTGCCAAACTTAGACATTCCAGTAGGGTTTGACACGTAAGCGCAAGATTCTCAATTTGGTAACCGGGCCGGTTTCTCAATTCAATCATTTTAAATCTGTTCACAACAACTACGAAGAAACAGATCGCACATTACCTACCTAAATGCAGACTCAATTCTTGTAACATGTAAATGTTCGGTCTCCTGAACCTCCTTTTAATCGTGGAGTAAAATTGAGCACCGAAATTAATTTGTATGGAAGTATCGTCAACTTTTTATAAATTTATTCATAGGATAAGACTTAAATTAGGTTAACTTTGTTCGGATTCGCCCTAATTCAATTTTATTTGATACTCGAATCGAAATATTCTGAGGCTCTAAACAATTTATCAGTTCCGTTAATAGGTTATCTTTTGTTAATTTGTTGTTCTGTACTACGGTCATTAGTAAACTTACTTTTGTTGCACATTAAAGTATCTCTGGAAGCGAATACTAATTGTAACTTTTTAAATAAATGTAGCTTCTTAACCGTAATATAATAATACTATCCCCGAATAATTCATGAGAACAAAACATTTTTGAAGTTCGAAAAGAAAAACGAAATTAACCCTTAACACAATACATGCCAACATAGTGCACAGGCGAGACCACACGACAACTTCGTCCAACCTATTTACATTCCTTGGTATAAAGGGTCTAGCAGACAGGCCCAGCGCAATGATACGAAAACCTATTTACCCGACTACGGCAAAGTCAATAGAAAGAGGTTTGATTTTAGCAGTCTATTTATGTATGTTTTTAAAAAAGGTTCCACCGTAGCGCCTAAACCGCTGAATAGCTTTTGATGAATGAAAATCGATTCATTATGATGGTCCGGGTAATATGGCGGATGGATCACCCAAAAAAATTGAGGGTGCTGTTTTTATTTACTGTCGTTTCGTGTGAATATCAAATGAAATAGTATAAAATTCTGAGTAAAAAAATGCGTTTATAAATAGTACTAAATCGATCCATCGACAATTCTGCATATTTTTTTTTTTTTCGCGGTCGCGTTTTATTTTTTAACTTCATGTTACTTTAACTTGTTTATAGAAATTGATTTACAGACATATTCCCCTTAGAACAGTTTCTATGAGTAATGTTTGGCGCATTGTTGTCACGTCTCGCCTGTCTGCAGGAAGCTTAACGCCGTTCGCCCACGTGGCTTGCAAAACGTCGCCCCAGTCTCTTTACACTGTCACTCCGGCTAATTGAAAGTCTGTGAAAAGGGGGCGCATGACTGACGTCATTACGTAATGAAAGTTCAGCGTTGGCGTGACGAAGGGCTAGTGACAACTTGATGCTTTCATTATACACCTGTAATGGCATTGTGATGGGCGTCGGTTTTGATGACGGATGGTAAAGAATTATTCGAGATAAGATTTTGTAAAGGTGCGCCGTGCGGATATATCTGCGATTATTCTGACTAGCATATATAGAGTTTGAGTAGTAGAATACAACACTATACATAAAGACATACTACTATTTAAACTATAAAGCTATAAACTATATTTTTTTTGGCTTGGTTATCATCCAATGACATCTCCTGCTCTGGGTGATGCGGGAGGGCTTGTCAGACTTCTACTGATAAAAACCCATCCGTTTACCTTCAGTTGCTTGTGCCAGGGCCGCAGTAACTCTCTTTCAAAAATATCTGCGACTCAGACATGCATCGGCCCTAGCGGACCCCGACAGTTGTGCAGACATCTCTTTAAGGCGCGCGTGGAACACTCAAGGGCGGATTTAGGGGGGGGGCACGGGGGCACGTGCCCCCCCCAGACGGTATTTTGAGTACTGTGGAGATTCCATCACAGTACATACTCAGAAGCAAATCAAATTACAGAGTTGTTAAAATATATGAATAAAGTAACAGAAAGAAACTATTCACCACTGCACTGGAGGATGTCTTTAAGGTTCTAGACTCGAGAGGCCGATTCGCCGATGATAAAGCTGTCATGGAGGACCCCAGTACAACGCTCGATGACCTCAGTAGAGCTTCCGAAAGTTGCCCATACTTTCGGAAGCTCTACTGAGGTACGGTACGAGGGACAGAATAAATAATAGTGGTATGGGTCCAAAAATGAACATGGACCAACCAAGGTGATGTTGAGCGCTCCTGTCGCACCCACTCCTATCAAGATCGGTGGCTCCACACCCGAAGCCGTGGACGACCATGTCTACCTGGGACAAACGGTCCAGTTAGGCAGGTCCAATCTCGAGAAAGAGGTCAACCGTCGAATCCTACTCGGCGGGGCAGCATTCGGGAAGCTGCGCGGTTTCTTATCGTCCAACTTACCACAGTGTCTCAAGACGAACTTATGGCTCTGAGACGTGGTCGCTCATAATGGGCCTCATCAGAAAGCTTACAGTCACCCAAAGGGCAATGGAGAGGGCCAAGCTCGAAGTGTCCTTGCGGGGAACCGATCACTTTTCCGAATATTTTTTGGTCGAATTTCATTTTACCGAAAACTATTGACCGAAGTCTTTTTTGCTATATGCATTATTTGACATATTTTCAGATCATCGAAGTATTATGCGGCATATGTATTATTTTACCGAACTACATTTGGCCGATTTACAAAATAACTTTTTGCTTTTGGCAGAAGCCTCTTTTGAACTATTTTCATTTGCCATATTTTCAACAAACCGAAACAACATGTTAGGTAATATTATTTAGTCACAAATATATATCCGGTTACTTGGTGGCATTTTAAAATTGAAATAGTGTCATAAATGTCAATATGTTGTGACCCAAAATTTTGTAACAAAAACGAATCGAAACGATTCACGACGACGACGACGTTTTTGTCACATGGCATTAGACATTTTTATTAATTAATTATTTCAAAGAATTTGTCCAAGAGCGAGCGAAGCGAGCTCGGGAATTTAGGGCACCCCGACACGGTTAGGTTAGGTTCGAAGGGGATAGCTCCCGTTATCTCCTTCGTGTTAGGTTACTTTAGACCCTGCAGGCCCCGCGGAGCGAGGCTTCTATTTGATATTTTTTATTCATTTTTATTTCCTATTTCTTTTTTTTTTCAGTTCACTGTTTTAAACATTTGTATTCGCCCACTGTTTCTCTCTCACTTATTATTTTGATATGCGCTTAAAATTTTTCGACCAAGTAAAACGTTGGAGTAACGAAAAAAACGAATTGATAATAGGTCTACTGAGACAGTGGCAGAAGTGACTTCGATGAAGTAAAAAAAAAACTAAACGATAATAGTTGAAAAGTTTTAGGTGAAATGAAATTCGGTCAAATGTTGTTCGAACTTATGATAGATAACCGTCCTTGCGTGATTGAATCAGAAATGTAGAGATCTGCAAGAAAACCAGGGTTACCGACATAGCCCGAAGAATTGCCACACTTAAGTGGCAGTGGGCAGGGCACATTGCTCGCAGAACAGATCGCCGATGGGGCAGAAAAGTTTTAGAGTGGCGACCGCGAACCGGAAGACGTTGCGTTGGAAGGCCTCCCACCAGGTGGACCAAAAACCGACCCAATGTGGCGACGCTTGGGGGAGGCCTATGTCCAGCAGTGGAAATCTTTCGGCTGATATGATGATGATGAACAGAAAGAACATGAGTGAAACTCTTGTTTTCATAACCCTTCCTGTACATACTTGAACTTGTAGAAATAATGAAATGATACTTCAAGTTTATTTCTGACAGTTATTGTTGATTTTTTTGCCTGTTCGCCACTTGTGCCCCTCCCAGAAAAAAATCCTGGATCCGCCCTTGGGAACACTACGCGAATGTTTGGCATTCGGGTCTGGTCCTTATCGGAAGGCAAGTAATGGGTAGCTCAAGCCCACGCCTACGGTGGCTTGCACACAGATAGTTTATAATATTGATTAACATATAGGAAACTTTTAATCCCGATAAACTCGATATAATGATCCCTTGGGATAATAAAACACTGTTCACGAGGGCGAAGCCGCGAGCAGAAGCTAATTACAAATATTGATAAAAATTCAAGTATGACTCTTGATATTGTACCTGAACATAAAATAATTTACATTATAATAAACGTCCTACTCCTAGAATCATCTCAAAAATGTTCGCAGTTACGCAAAACTGTTTTCGTAATTGGAAAAATCTGAAACGTTAAAACTTACCATACAATACAGTTAGAATACTCAACACGCAATATAACAAACATAATAAAATAAAATATGATGAAGATAATAATATTTCTGATAAAACAGCAACTGACTAATGTCTGTAGCAGATGTAGAAAAAACAGGAATTGACTAATGACTGCTACGAAAGCGTAGCTGATGTAGACAAAACAGCAATTGACTAATGACTGCTATGAAAGCGTAGCTGTTGTAGACAATACAGCAATTGACTAATGACTGCTATGAAAGCGTAGCTGATGTAGACAAAACTGCAATTGACTAATGACTGCTACGAAAGCGTAGCTGATGTAGACAAAACAGCAATTGACTGCTATGAAAGTGTAGCTGATGTAGACAATACAGCAATTGACTAATGACTGCTACGAAAGCGTAGCTGATGTAGACAAAACAGCAATTGACTAATGACTGCTACGAAAGCGTAGCTGATGTAGACAAAACAGCAATTGACTAATGACTGCTGCGAAAGCGTAGCTGATGTAGACAAAACAGCAATTGACTAATGACTGCTACGAAAGCGTAGCTGTTGTAGACAAAACAGCAATTGACTAATGACTGCTACAAAAGCGTAGCAGATTTAGACAAAACAGCAATTGACTAATGACTGCTACGGAAGCGTAGCAGATGTAGACAAAACAGCAATTGACCAATGACTGCTACAAAAGCGTAGCAGATTTAGGCAAAACAGCAATTGACTAATGACTACTACGGAAGCGTAGCAGATGTAGACAAAACAGCAATTGACCAATGACTGCTACGAAAGCCACCTTCTACTAGTTGTGAAATGTGGTCACATCACACCTCGTAACACTAAAAAAAAAGACTTTATAATTTAAGAACCCGCAGCTTCGCCCGCGTTTAAGTTGGAAATACACTGGGGATATAAAGTATTCTTCGTCCTAATCCAGGACATGTGTTCCCCTGTACCAAGTTTCATCCAAGCCGTTGAAGCGTGATTGATTAGACCAGACTTTCACAATAAGAATTACAAGCTTAAAAAATCTCCTCCACTCGACTCTCCCTCGGTTCAGCCTACTTTAATCAAATTGACAGTTACAGCTTGTCATTTATTGATACTAATCGAGGGTGTTTACTGTTGTCATAGTGACTGAATTGAGTGGATTTTCAATGGCGGTTGCGGGATTGGACTTTATACCTCCACACTTGTAAGAGAAAATAATAATACCGTCAAATCATTGTCACCATCATCAATCAGGACTTATCTTTACTGGATGCGAGGCTTATGTGTAAGTCTCCTATCTATAGTAACGACCTTTCACGCCGAGGCGGCGTTTGGCAAATGCCTTAGTTAACGTCTTTGATACGATCATAATTTGTTACAATGCGTCTTGTTTAGTCATTTTGACAGGTAAGACACTTGCCCTTTAATCCAGTTTAATTTTACTAAAGAATTCTATCCATTTTAAGCAATGCCTGCGGAGGTCGGTCCGCGGATGGGTGACCATTATTCATTACATGCCGAGGGCCGAAAACCCTCCGTGCCCTGGAAAGCACGTGAGTCATTTGTTCAGGCTGTAACAAATATTTAGATCTTTGACAGTCGGGTATTCAGAAGCCAAAAAATCTGGCACTAGTCTTGCCAAGAGATATTGTGTTTCTCAGTTACTGGGTTGCTGATGTCAGATAGACAGTCGCTGATTGTAAAATGCTAATATTCGGTTGCATGGTTTGACTGCAAGCCGTCCCCACCATAGTTGAGGAAAGTCTAGACAGCTTGATTGAAATGTTTACCTTTCAATCAATTTGGACACTAATGGATAAGGCACAGTCGAAATAGGTACGGGGGTCACACTGAAAGTTTTTAAAAAACTGGCCAAGTGCGATTCGGACTCGCGCACGAAGGGTTCCGTACCATTGTCGCAAAAAACGGCAAAAAAATCACGTTTGTTGTATGAGAGCCCCACTTAAATATAAATTTTATTCTGTTTTTGTTGTGTATTTGTTGTTATAGCGGCAATAGAAATACATCATCTGTGAAAATTGCAACTGTCTAGCTATCACGGTTCATGAGATACAGCCTGGTGACAGACGGACATATAGACAGACAGACAGACAGTCGGATCGTAGAGTCTTAGTAGTGTCCTGTTTTTACCCTTTGGGTACGGAACCCTAAAAACGAAATGATGTAGAAACCAATTAATATTTATATTGCTTTTCGAAGTAGCCTTTTTTTTTTTTTTTTTTTTTTATTTATTATGGGTTTGCTCTTGACTCTAGCCTAGGTCTAGGTAGTCTCCGTTCCTTTCTAAGCACCGTCGAATGCGATGGAACCATTGACTGAAGTCCCCTACTTCAGTCAATGGTTCCATCGCATTCGGGCCACTCTTCTTTAGGGATACCTTCCTTTTTCAAATGCAGCCATTGCATCTTCAGGGTTCATAAAAAGAATTCCTCTGAGTTTATCTTTATTTTTTTTAATAAATTAAAGTCACAAGGTGCCAGGTCGGGACTGTAAGAAGGATGACTCGTAACTCCAAACCTTCCAAACAAATATTCGACAGTCCGTCTGGCGGAATGACCTGGAGCATTGTCGTGGTGGAGGTGGATTCTGCTTCTTGGGCCCTGCTGTCTAACATTTGCCAAGACAACAGTTATTTTATCTTCTAACACAATTGTTACAAAATGACCCGACCGTCAAAAAAATGAGGCTATCATCTTTTTCCCCTGACTTCTGCCCTTCTTTACTTTTGTTGCCAAATCTTCGAATGGATTCTCGTAATGGGCAGACTGCCATTTAGTTTCGGGTTCGTAATAATATATCCAACTTCCATCACCTGTGACTATATGTCATATACAGCATCCCAACCACCGTCATCTTTTCAAGCATTGAGCGGCAACAATCCAAATGACGGCGTTTTTGATCTTCCGTCAAATTATGAGATATCTATCTAGTACAAAGGTTTCTGCCGCCTTAATGTTCATGTAAGAGTGTTTGTACTTGGCTCATACCAATGCCTAAGCATGCCCAAATCTATTGATAAGTCAACCTTCTACGAGCTTCTATCAGCTTCTGTCATTAGCCGCACACTCACGTTATCTTCAGTAGTTGTCGTAGAAGGACGTTCTTCTCGCGAACCATAAGTGAGTTTTTTCGACCACGTTTAAACTCATTAAACAAGTTGTAAACAATGGCACGTGATGGGGGCTTTGTCATGAAACACTAATCGGACTCTATCTTATCACTGAGTCGTAATAAATCATTGAGCGAAACTTTTCTTTAGTCAAATTCATTTCGACGCACGACAGAACACTTTTTAAATTTAATTGCCGCCAATTTGTAAATACAAATGAAATCTGAATTTATTACACGTCTACTGATTCCCAAAGAGTTTCTAATTCGAAATTCAAATAATTTTTTCACCATTTGTTTTCTTCCTGGTCTATTCTAAAACTTTTAGTGTGATCTGTCATGTTTCTTCTTTATATGTTCTATGTTAAATCTATATGTTAGAAAATTCAATTGTTAGGGCACTTTTATGCTGCCAGCAGCATTGCCACGTTGAATAGCAATTTCAGTCATTTAATTTTATCAATTTTTATTACTCTCTGACATTTTTATATTTATACTTTTGTGACATTTTTTTTGCTGAAATGTTTATTATTATTATGACAGTGTTGGTGACAATAAAATGTTGGCTTTGATAGATTTAATTTTAATGATTTCAGTATGTTTTAAAGTCTAATGCTAATGGATGACATTTTATATTAATTTCGAATTGATACATTTTTATGTAATGCATAGGAATGTAATAATATTATAGACTACGGTGTCTGAAAATAAATGAATTATATAATTATATATACATATATGTCGTCGCGTAGGCGTGAATTTGCTAATTCATTATCCTAATTAATAATTTTTAATAAAATTTGAAATATTTCAATGTCTATTTAAGTTGGGTTTTGGGTTCAGAGCCATCTATTGGCTTATTGTGGAATCAATTAATGATTTGTTTGAATGAAAATCTTTCGATAAGCTAGTTTCAATGTTTAATTAATACGAGATGTTTAAATAAAACGGGAACAGTTATTGTAGGACTTTTAGATTTGTTCTCATTTTAACTATTGCACATTTGACGAAGTAAATGTGTTTAATTATGACCTAATGTTATTTTTTATTACGCAAAGTTGTCAACATTGGTGGATGTTATAATTTCTATGACCAATGCATTGATGTATTCAAAATGGGAAGATACGGTAATGGACACAGCGCTTGGTCCTACTAAACTAAGTGAATGCCCGTAGCGGGCACTCAGTCGCGCACGGCACAGGGTTGATCTCACAGCTCAATAATTTCAGTGTTTTGTGTTTTTTTTACAATAAATACGCATCAACATGACTTCTTGTGTAGCTAAACACTGTTTAAATAATACCAGGAAGAAAAATAAGTCACACGCGATCACTTACCACAGTCAAAAATGTAAATTTGTTGAAAATTACAATATTTTTTAATGTTTGCTTCCGCCATATTTGTGAGAGCGAGATATATATTAAAAACATACGTGAGAGACACGATACGTGTCATTTCATTCATAATAGTAAACATTCGGTTAACATTCGATAGCTAACGCGATTTCTCTCGCACTACAGCGCCGTCTCCTATCTCTGTCCTTGTCTATCGGTATGTAGTCGTGCGCCGAGCCCAGGTTTTATGCTCGCGATGTTAGCGCGTAACGTATCTTCCCCTTTTTAATACATCAATGGACCAATGACTAGATTTAATAATTTAATACGAGAACTAAACAAATTTGAGTAAATGATTAAATACTAAAAAGTCATAAGATTATTACATAGCTGTGTAAAATATACACACCTATGTAATAATGAGAAACCTAATTAATAAGATATTCAGATCACCGGAAACTTGGATAGTTTTATGATGTGATGACTATTTAAATAATAATCTACGAACAACTTTGTATTTGTAAGTATTGGGGTTGTTTAATGTTAAAATAATTAACTGAGCAGCATTTTAGTATTACAATACGAATACAAAATACTTTATTATTTCAATTAGAAATTACATTACATGTTAATGTGACTGGAGTCCCCATTTAGGCAAACAATGCCTGTATTAGAAGGCTCCGCTCTTTCAACATCATTGTCTTACACTTATTCTAAACGAGCTGATACAAGTATTATAGTGAACTGTGTGTGTGTAAGGGTAAATATGCAATGTAAGTACACTTATTTATATTTAGCTTAACATAGCAATACTAATAAAATAAAAATATATAAGTAAAGTTGCAATTAAAATTAAAATTATAAACAGTAAAATAAAACTTGTAAAACTTATTCCCCGTCTATGCAGGTGATGTAAAGTGTGGTGTGGTAAGTAGTATGATATTATGTGTGGTATGTGGTGAGGCGTGCGATGTGGTGTGAATGTGTGATGTGTGGCGTGGTGTGTGTTGTGTTGTGAGGTGTGTGATGTGTGGTATGGTTTGTGGTGTGGTGTGGTGTGAGTGGTATGTATGATGAGGTGTGTGGTATGGTATATTTCGGCTACTCAACGTGTTCCAGGAGTGCCTCGGTTTCCTCATAGGTAAGTGGTTTTATCCAGTCTATTACACTTTTTCTACAGTCGTTGTACTTTTATTATATACATAAACGTGTTTGTTAATTTTTTTATACAGCTGGGCAGAGCGTTTATTGAATTGTTTGCATGCAAATCTGGTTTTGATGGTCTGAGCAGCATTTTAGTATTACAATACAAATACAAAATACTTTATTATTTCAATTAGAAATTACATTACATGTTAATGTGACTGGAGTCCCCATTTAGGCAAACAATGCCTGTATTAGAAGGCTCCGCTCTTTCAACATCATTGTCTTACACTTATTCTAAACGAGCTGATACAAGTATTATAGTGAACTGTGTGTGTGTAAGGGTAAATATGCAATGTAAGTACACTTATTTATATTTAGCTTAACATAGCAATACTAATAAAATAAAAATATATAAGTAAAGTTGCAATTTAAATTAAAATTATAAACAGTAAAATAAAACTTGTAAAACTTATTCCCCATCTATGCAGGTGATGTAAAGTGTGGTGTGGTAAGTAGTATGATATTATGTGTGGTATGTGGTGAGGCGTGCGATGTGGTGTGAATGTGTGATGTGTGGCGTGGTGTGTGTTGTGTTGTGAGGTGTGTGATGTGTGGTATGGTTTATGGTGTGGTGTGAGTGGTATGTATGATGAGGTGTGTGGTATGGTATATTTCGGCTACTCAACGTGTTCCAGGAGTGCCTCGGTTTCCTCATAGGTAAGTGGTTTTATCCAGTCTATTACACTTTTTCTACAGTCGTAGTAACTTTTATTATATACATAAACGTATTTGTTAATTTTGTTATACAGCTGGGCAGAGCGTTT
This sequence comes from Anorthoa munda, assembly GCA_945859665.1. NCBI lineage: Eukaryota > Metazoa > Arthropoda > Insecta > Lepidoptera > Noctuidae > Anorthoa > Anorthoa munda. The sequence goes on along the minus strand of OX243899.1, from coordinate 29,474,097 downwards.
ATTGAATTGTTTGCATGCAAATCTGGTTTTAGTTTGGGGAACTTTGAGAATTAAATCTTTTCTTCTTTTGGCTTTTTGCTTATCATTATATGGTACGTTTTTATGTTTTTTTAGTATGGTTTGGGTTATGTACAGTTTCCTTACAGAGAGTAAATTACTAATTTGATATAAGCTTGCGGTGGGGAATCTTTTATTTTTAAAATACATTATTTTTATTAATGCACGCTGCGCTCGTTCTATGTTTATAAACTTTGTTTTTGCTGTACCGCCCCAAATTGGGATACAATGTAATAGTACAGACTGGGCCAGTGCCACATAAATTTCATTTAGTAGATTTCTGGGACGTTTTTAAAACTCTCTATTTTAGTTGGAACAATACGTCTGAGGGTTTTAAAGATCCAACTGAGTTTCCTTATCCTCCCAGAAATCTGCTCAAGCTGAGGGTACCAGGACAGTGCTTGATCTACCACAACCCCAAGATATTCAGTTTTAGCCACCTTCTCAATGCAAGGGCAATTACAGCTTACAGTAGACTTGTCTCCACAAATGTGTACCTTTAGATCTAACTCTTCAATAGGCTGTGTTTGGTTACTGATACTAAAGCATATGTAATTGGTTTTATTAGTATTAAGGGAAAGTAAGTAAGTTACTTTTTAGCCATTCAGCTACCTGAGCCATTCCTGCCTCTGCTCTCAGTTTTGCCTCATGCCAGGATGAACCAGAGAACACAATAGATGTATCATCTGCGTACGAAAATATTTTAGCATTTTCTATTTCCATAGTACAAAGATCGTTAATGTACAGGAGAAAGAGGGTAGGCCCTAAAACGCTACCCTGTGGGACGCCGTATGATACATCTACCTCGTCACTGGAGTACTGTCCTATTTTTACTCTTTGTTTCCTGTTGGAGAGGTAGTTTTTGAGTAAACTGAGGGCCCTTCCTCTTATTCCAGCATTTTCCAGCTTGTTCACAAGAATTGGGACAGAGACGGTGTCGAATGCTTTTTTGAGGTAAAGTATTGTTTGCTAGCTTTATTCAACTATCCAAGTAATTAGTGTCTAAACAAAAACAATATGGGAGTTCCCCCCACTGAGAACGCGCATCGCGCGTACTGTGTGTGAAAAATAATAACTGTTTAATAAATGTGATTGATTAGATGTTCGAAAACCTAATAAACATGTAACGCTAGTTGTCATAAAGTGATTGTGTAAACTATACAAAGATTTAAAAGAGTATCCTAGAGTTTCTTGGTGGGCCTTCTCTAGTGATCGACAATTAGTGACCCACCCAGCCACAAAATGTGGTTTTAGCTTCAAGTTCGATTTAAAACTCAAAGTACCTGTAACTAAGTCAAATAAATACTTTCGAGTTTCAATCCAGTGATGTGTGTTATTGAAGTTCACCCGTTTCTATGAAGAATGAAGGTACCTCGACGTGACATATTTAATGATATTTAATACCGAATATTTTAGATTTCATTATTGTATTAGTTTTATTAACATATACCCAATTGAATATTCTAAAAAAAAACCTTTATACAAATACAAAAGGGAGACGGAAAAGAGCTCATAATGCATCAAAAAATTCTTCCACATCGATGTCAATGGGTAACTGCCCAGAACGCTGGCAGCATTATGTATTAGTTGTGTTTTTTTTTTAATTATTTTACCTACTTTATTGTATTATGACTGAGTCATATTTTTTTGGAATGTTGCATGCTGTAAGGTAATATGTACTGGGACTGGGACTGTGTACAAAAGTATTCATCTTTTATGTATATCTACATTATTGGCTAAAATTTTTCTGATTCCAATTATTGTGATGAACAAAATGGCTGACGCCAAAAATGTCACCTTAATATTATGTAAGATTGTAACGGAATTTCGCCTCCGCCTCCGTAACTGCGGCATTTCCGCAAAACACCTTCGCTTCCTCATCTGTCTCCGTAACATTATTGCGGAGTTGCATCGGAGGTTAGTAGTCGCATTTATTTTATTGTTGATTTCTTATTTATTACAAGAACAATTTATGTATTATGTTTATTAATATTTATTGTTATACTTAATTAATATATGAAGTAATGTGTGATAGTAAACAGCTAAGTAAAATTAAAGTTTGGAGTCGTGTCACAACGATTCGGAAAATCATTTAAGAATCACGTACTACAACACTATGTTTCACGCTTGCAACATTAAAAAATAAACGTCGATTGCAGCTGTCAGTTTAGTCTACGATATTAAAAATCACAGTATAATAACATAATATTTCGCTAAAAGGTTCTACCCCGTGGTCATAGATTACCGCCCACGTTTGACGCGACACAGTCGCAATAATTCCTCACCCGACACACGGGAGACCTAAATATCGGGCAATCTATCACGAAAACTAATCACGCTATCTCGAATTCTTGACTGCAACAGGAATAGATCACGTTTTAACAAATGGCCAGAGATTAAAAGGCACAGGACCAATCATTCTTAGCAAGGTGAGAATGTTACGGTGTAGGCTTGGATGTGTAATTTGAGAGGCGAATTTTGGAAGATGAATTTCTCGTCATCTGTTAGTGTATCGGAATATCGTCATAGAGCATGGAATCTATGTTGTGCCATCACCCATACAGTGGCTGTAGTGCGAGTTTTTAAACGTACTAGATCGCGTTAGCGTAAAAGTGCAGTACAACTATTTTCTTAATGTCCCTTGGCAATCATCGCATTTTGGAAAACAAACGAATGCTAATTTCCATGTCCATCACTTATTAGATTTATCGTGTATAACAATTTAAATTCAAAACTAAGTACTTTATTGTTGTTTTGTTTTGATTTCCGTGTGAAATATATAGAGCTGTGAAAATAGCAGCATTAGCAGTTTTCCTTCCATTTTAAAAATAAATTACATTATGTTAAAAGAGTATTAACAACTCTATTTACTTCCATGTTGATTGAGAGCGTCCGGTATGTACCAAGTGCAAAGGACAACTGGCGGGTGACTATAAGCTCTTAGAGTAAGGTTATTTTGAGATCGCGTAAGTGACAGATGTATACAAGTCATATACATCTGTCCCTTACACACACTCAAGCCAAAGACGAAAGCCGACGACTGACGAAACTTTGCCGAGGGACATGTTTTGTACTGTCAATTTATATTGAAACACCATCTGATGACAATAATGCAACACCATTTTTTTCTATACAAATTGACACAAGCGAACGTTTTAGTTAACGCAACCGACTATGTAACGAACTCGCATTAAGCCTTCTGTGATTAGTAGCGTCATCGCTACTCCACAATCTATAAAATATTGCCAAAACATAACGTACCACATGCGAACGTGCTCACCAAAGTCCAGACCCAGACTAACAATTTGTAAGCAGATGCTAAAATTACGATCTACCTAAAACCGTTCATAACAAAGCTGCTAATTCGACACGGTATTTAGTATTAGCTCGATCGTTAGGCCAGAACCCTTCCCAGATCGAGATAAACCTATGTCCCTGGCTTACTTTACATTTTGCGTCAAATTGCTAACACGTCTGATCGCTATCTGTACAAATTATAAAAGATAATGGTCAACGAGAGCAGCCGGGAAGCTCGGAATATGGTTGAAAGGAAATTGGACTTGCAAGAGCATCAGTATTTTTCTTTGTGTTAATGATTAATGATTTTATTTCTGTAAGTTGGTTTGTACAAACACTTTTACATGTCGATCATATTTTTTAAAACTAGATGAGGTCGGCGTTTCCTGTCTGACTACTCTGAGAAGAAAGGCCGAAACAAACTCAGAGGTCACAGTCTCTTTTAAAGTCCAGACAAAATATTGGTTAGATCATGTGAAGACTATGTAGACTAAACTAATTAATAATGACCTTTATAATCGCCTTTTTTAAATTACTGCGAGCCCAGAAGATGGCTGTTCACTCTTGCTTTGAAGGCGGTCACAGAATAAAGCACTGCAAGAGGGCTGAGTTATGAAAGGGAATAAATAGGTGCATACAACCTCACTACAAAACTCAAATTAACCGGTTAACCGGTTAAATAATTAAGTAATAATAATGTTTAATGCATGTTAATTTAGGATGAAAAGGACAGGAGAATGATAATTGCAATGCTTGTAAAAGCATTTCAGGCTGCTAAGTCATAAGTACTAACATAACATAACACCAACGTTATACATTTAGTTCGCAGTAAACGTTTTGACTTTGACTTTGAATGCCGTAATTAGCGAAACAATCAAAAAGCCATTAAGTTTCGCGTAGGTCCACGTTTCAGGCTCTCCAGGGTTAATAGTTACCCAATTTTTGTCTGCTTGCTTGCTTGATTCTCTTCCGTCAGACAGTGAAGAACCACACTAAACGTACAGCAACTTTACAAAGTTTGCAGCTTCATACAATAAGAATATGTCGATATCCCTGGAAAATTTTACAAAAAAAAAAAAAAGACGTGTGGCACTCGAGGACTGCCGCGGTAAAGCTATTGCCTAGCATTTTGTATCAACTTATGCAATTATAATTATTTTTTTATTTATTTATTTTATTCATGCAGTATTGCTTTTTCTTTGATATTAATTCAAGTTACACTTTTGAGCGTGGTGACCGATAAGAAAACAATTTTTTCTATTATTAAATAAATAAAACAAAGTTAATATTGTTTATTTAAAATATTTTTATTATTTTACAATACATGTGGGTTTTATTATTTTACAGTAGCTGTTGGTTATTCAGGAATATTTATCATTGAAACTATAGGTTTATGATAACTGAAATAAGAAACATAAGTTTGCGACTTAATATCCTCTAAATACCTAGAAAATACCGCGTCAATGGTGGTCCCATATTTTGTTGTGGACTCTTGTGGATCATTATTCATTTTCAAATTCAATGTTTTTGATAGAAAAGTTGTCAACCGCTCTGATTTTTTATCAGCGAAGTTAATGTTGAAATCGCCAGCCAAGATAATTGGAAATTTATTACCATTTGTACCAAGTATTTTCGACCCTTCTTCAGTGTACTCCAGTAAAGTGCGATGAATAAAATGCTCTACCTCGTCCAATTTTGGATTCGGAGAAATGTAAATTGCTACCATAACTATTTGTAGGCCATTTCTAAGTTTGCATAAGCACGCACAAATATCTCCAACAACTGAGCGCCTCACATTAACATCGCTAACGTGTGCAATATTTATTTCAATATTCGGAGTCATAATATTAGTAATATCATTTTCATTTTGGTAAATAGCTACCCCACCTTTTGAAACAGTATCTCGTTTGAACTGAACAATACAATTAAAATTAGGTATTTCAATCGGATTATCATGCGTCATGCAAGTTTCGGTAAGAAGTAACACATTTGTTTGTCTCGTAACTGAATCTTGTAAATCGTATTTATGACTATTTAGACTTTGGCAGTTGAAAGTCATTATTGAAATGCCATTTCTATTACTAATGAAATCTAATACACTTTGAGCTATCGTCTGGACACTATTTAAAGACAGTCTTTTGAATTCTTGCAACAAAAATGCAGTCGATGCAGCTTGCTTTCGATTATGATAAAACTTGAATGTAGAATTATCGTTTTTTGTCGTGATATACAATTTTTCAATATTAGTCACCCGAGAGAGCGCAACATAAACGAGTTCCTGAGAATGTGCTTTACTATACTCATATACTATTTCGTCAAAAGTTCCACCTTGCGACTTATGTATAGTTAGAGCAAGAGCTGAAGTTAATGGAAAATGTTTGCGTTTGGCTATACATTTTCTATCCGATGTTAATGAAATATTTGCTGTTCGTAATTCAATGGGAACAGCGAGATTGCCAACTCTGTTTTGCACTGCTAGAGCGGCTGCTTTTTGCCTTTTTTTCCTACCCATTTTATCTGAACCACAAAATTCCAGCCAAACTCTTATTAATGAGTTACTTTCATCAAATTCTAGATGTACCAATTTCCCAACAGCACCATTGCACAAACCATCAGAAACGTCGATGTTAGTTGTAATAACATAATGCTTTCCAACGACAAAAGTAATGTGATAAGGCAGTCCTCCAGTGTCAATAACAGATTTTTTATGTAATTTAAGTCTAAAATTAGCTTCTTGCTCAGCACTTTTAGCGCCAATAATGACGTCTACGGACATTGAAAGAACTTTGTTTTCACGTTGGCTCAAAATCAAATTGTTATAGGCGGCAACATCTTCATTTTTAAAAAATAAACGAACTCCATCAGGACATAATGTAGCAACATCCTCTTTTTTGAAAAATCTCGATTCAATAAGTTGAAACTCATGCTCATCTAGTACATCTCCATTACCTATTTTTGTCAAAACTTGTGAAAATGCAACATTAGCTTGTCTCATTACTGTGGTGAGTTGATAAAATTTTAATTTTCTCCATAAATGCGGTCCAATCATGCTCGTTCTGATTGTCTTGTAAATTGGTGTCGATCTTACTGGTGGCAATTGCCGTAAATCTCCGATCAAAATAACATCTATACTTCCGAAATCTGTGTTTTTGCCTGTTATTTGTTTTAGACGATTATCAATTTTATGTAGAAGTTCTGCACTAACCATGCTAATTTCATCAATGATCAGTACTCTGACATATCTGAAGAGAGATCTATACAATTGCAACGTTTCTGATGACAGAGGCAAAAGTTTTGAAAGAGAAATTTTGAGCGCTGTATGAACAGTTGTACCGTCAATAGCCACGGCAGCTTTGCCGGTTGAAGCACATGTAATAAAGGCATTGCAGTAACCATCATTATCAGTGAACCTATTGTAAATTTCCATAATCAGTTTGATAACGAATGATTTTCCCGTACCTGCTGGTCCCGTAAAAAAAATTTGAAATGGTTCTTGAATTGAAGTTTGTAAATGATGAATTATAGTCATAAGAATATCTCTTTGTTGATCATTGGCCATCCGCAATTAAATTATAGAATTGTTGATAATCCATTAAATTTTCTCTTTTTTTAGCTACAGCGCCAAGTTTATGCAGAGATGCATTTTGTAAATCAACGTTAGCAGTTGAGTTTGGATCACGTAGCAATAAGTCATAAGGATCTCTTTCATGCAATATATCAACCGCTCTTAATAATTCTTCGTCTTCTTGTTCTTCATCGTTTTCTCGGCACAACTGTCTACAAATTTCTAAAGTTTTCTCTATGTCCAAATTTGATTCAAATTCTTTCCTACGTTCTAATATCGTATCTTTGTTATCCTCGTATATTTGAATGAACTTATTTTCAGCAATAATATCATTTTCTTCACTTTGAAAAGGAACATGCAACAGAACCATCTCACGCCTATAATCGTTGTAATTGTCAGCCATATCGTAGTTCCTGTATCTTATTATTCTTGCAGTATCTCTTTTAGTGTAAGTCCCCTTTGTATTTACGTAATATTTTGCAACAAATTGTGCTAACGTAACATCGCGGAGTTCTTCAGGTCTTTTCTCATATTTATCAAGCCAATTCTCTTTCCAAATGTTCGTGCAATCATCATCTAAAGCTTCAAGCTCCTTCATAGATTTTCTAATTCTTGCGCGTTCAGTAGGAAATACCGTTGGAATGTAGACTGTCACCACCGATGACTTAGCCATAGGTTCTCTTAATAAATACCAAGCAGCTTCTTGTGCCGGCATTTCAACAGACTGAAGTATGTCAATACTCATTTTTTTCGTGATATCGACAATGTCGAATTCTGGATGCTCGTCCATTATGTCAATTATTTGTCTTTGCAAATTACTAATCCCTCTATTATGCTTATTGACATATTCAACAACATATGTTGCACAAGCATATTCATCTAGTATAATCTGAAAATCCATGTTGGATTTCAAATGATGTAATACGAATGGATTGAAAGTGTTGTGCCATTTTTCTGGTGGTGTCCTTTTATAGAATAATTTTGGTCTAGTGATACCAGCACGAATAATATTGTAGTAATGATCATCAGAAATAATACCATTATGCGAGTAAAATTCATCAAAATCCGTGTAGTCAATATTTTCGAGATTATTTTTTATAAATTTAAATCGTTCCTTATATTCTTTGAAAAGTGCTTCTGAGTAATCGGGATCAGTGTTTTTCATGGGTATCAAATTAATAGTTTTTTTTGTTGGCATAAATGGTGCACCAAATCGACATTCTTGTTTTTTATTAGGATCCATTTTTTTATAACACGTGAATGTGTGTTTGTGTGTTACTAGTTTTATATTTCCAGATGCCTCTGACGCTGACACAAAAACTAATTCGTCGATTAATTTAATTACTTCGGGATCATTACTTAATAAATCTTCAGGAACATTGTCCAACCAAAGAAGAATATGAGCATGTGGGCTACCACGATGTTGAAATTCTATTCTTTTGAAATAATGTATTACTCTATATTTTCCGAATGGACTTCTTTTCTTTGATTGCAAAATTTTTAACAGACAATTTACCATTTTATTAAAATAGATAGCACAAGTTACGGCATCTTCATTCACAAGTTGAGCTTTATGCACATAACTCATTTCTGCTAAAAACTCACCTGAAATTTCCGTTCCCTCGTTTTTCAATTTGTACAATAATTTCAATAAATTTTCCCAGCCAGTTTCATTGGCGCTGAGAGTCATAAAAGCAGTTGGTGGCCCTAATTGCCTGATCATTGCAAAAACATCTTTTTTGCGATCTGACCAAAACCAAGCAGAATTTGGTATGCAGCGAAGAAATGCGAGATTTGTTTCTAAACAATTATTTATGTATTCTTCAGATTGAATGGTCTCTTTCGTAATTGAAGTACCTTGTCCAACATGCTTAAACGCAACGTTGACACATTTACTAACTCTCAACCTCATGATTTTAGCAGCGATGTATAAAAGGTGTTGTGGGTCAGTAGCACGCCTATCAGTACGCCGAAGTTCGCTGGTAGCTTGCATGAATGGAGTAACAATAACACCATCTCTGTATGTTCGAAACTGACCGCCGTAGATTGTCGGAAAAGATAGTTCTTCCGCATGTTCATCCATTAAAATACTGACTGGCCTGTTATATTCACCGGGTGCTATACTCAAAAAATAATCATCATTCCACAAAAGAGTTTGTTGCTGCGCAACTAAATTGTCTTCAATTGGCACATGTTCACTTATTTCATCCATATTCAATTGCGAAGTACGTTCATTGCCGGTAAAAAAAGATTCATCGATTTTAATGTCATGATAAATATAAAGAGGCGTAGATACTAAATACGACAACCACTCTTTAATATGGCTCTTATTTATAAGCCCGTGGACATAACTAGTTTTGTGAATCAACTTCTTTTTCAAATGCACATAAAAGCAATGGTCATCTTCAATGTTTCTTGGCAATTGTTTCACCATTGTATTAACTTCAACAGGTACATTAATTATCTGGCCATAAATACCGTACTGACCATTAACGTGTCTCAGTCTACGAATCTGCATGAACGGTATTCTCGTGGAAATCAACCGTTGCTCGATAAGGTTTAACGTTGGTAAATGTGATGGAATTTTCGGATATGCAAAACCATTGTAGGTTGACATGAGAGGAATTTTTTCTTTTTGCAAAGATGTATAACACGTAGAGCAGACTTGAACAATTTCACCAGGTATGTAATTCTAAAAAAATCAAATTCGTATTATCAAGATATAGAAAGAAAAATATAAAGTGAATAATTAAAAAAATAAAATTACCTGTAGTATTGTTTTCAAAATACTTTCATGTTTACTGGTCGACTTTTTCAAGTCTCCTTTCCACCATAGTCTGTCGCAAATAATACAAGAATGACCGAATGAATTACTCGTAAATTCGTTATAAAAATCAATATGACTTGTACTGTGTTTTCGATCATTTGTATAAACTGGAATAGTACCATCATCAATAAATTCCATATTATTTTCACCAATTCGATCTTCTCTATCAATCTCAATTTCATTTTCATGATTGTTATGGTTATCTTCTGTAGGATCTTCATCATAATTATCACGCAATAGTTCAATATTGGCATCAACATGAGCTTCATTTTGGGTAGCGTCTTGTACTGTCTCCAATAAATCTGATACTTCATAAAAAGGTGTGAAATGTTGTTCACGAAGATGAAGATGAATCCAGTTTTGTGTATCATTCGCTTTAAAATGACAAAAGATAGTGTCTTCATTCGTTGTAGTTATGTTGTAAAAACAATAATGTACACAAATATTTTGATTGTACATTTTAGAGAATAAGTACAAACAATCCAAATCTCCGTAATCATTACTGCTTGATAGAATGTTATATGCTTCTTGTGGATTGTGGCAGGAGTTTAAATAGGGTGAATCGCGTAACTGATTTCTCAAGTCACAACTCTCAATTTGAAGTTGCAAAACACTTATCAGCGAGTGGAATAGACAATTACCATCGCCAGGAATTCCTGTGTTTCTGTGTAAAATAACTTCGGGAGTAATGCATTCATTACGCTGTTCATAAATATGAAGTTGTTGGCTGTGAAATTGATTTTCTTGTAGCGTTACATTTTCTATATTTTCAACAGCGCTACATCGCACGATATTCTCTTCATTACTGCACAATTTTCGTCTTTTTCGGTAAAAAAAATGATGAAATCGTTAAATTAAATAATATTGAAGCATATATTACAATTTGTTTTTAAATAAATAAATTAAAAATATTATTATTAAATCAACTTACATATCCATGTAAGATTTTTCTGCATTATGTTGACGAAATTTTCTTTGACGTTCAGCATTTGATTTTGGTACTTTTTTTTTTATTATTATTTCTGCATTTTTCTTCAAATTTTTCTGACGCTGATAATATGCCCTTTGACGTGCATTAGTTTTTTTTCTTTTTAGCTCTTTACGCTTTTCTTCTCTATAAAACGAAAATATCTAGGTATAAATAATTGGTATAAATAACATTAGGTATAAATAGTGTAATGACACACCAAAACTGTTCGCGACGAAGCGACACATAGCTTATAGTTTATATACTCACCTATATACCATTGAAATACTTAAGTTATTATAAGTAAGCAATGTATGTAATAGCATAGGTAAATAAAGAATTTATTTCTTTTCGATTAGGGGTCCCCAAATAAGCGGGAGCGCAAGTAGCGCCGGGTGCGGTATACTCACGCACCAATGCGTATTATTTATCTTACATACACTAAACTGTTAGGAAACACAATCTAGGTGTTCTAACTTGGATGCCCTAAGGCTATGACTGAAAAACGATACATAACAACAGTACATAGCCAGGGACTATAGAGTTTCACCCTGGAACATTAGATACATACACATTTCTCTCAAGTAAGTGGTAAGATAAACTCCTTATAAGCGATTCAGCGCTTCTAGGTAACCTAGATATCTGCCTAGGAAATGTAAACAGATAGTACTCACATAGTTCTAGTACATAAAGGCCACTTGCTTGAGATAATGTGTTTGTATATGTGATGTATGTGTATGAAGTATCTAAGTACCTTCATAATATTATTAATAAGTTTAGGTTAAGAACATGTGGGTAGGGCTACAACTGTAGTAAATTTATGTGATTGTCTGTCAGTCGGAATATACGTGTAACCGTGATCAGCTGTTTCATTCCTGGCTCCGTATCCCGACACCCCCGACACTCCCAAGTACTTCAGTATACACAAAACATAAGGGTTTTCGAGCGCTTGTCAAATCACGAAATTATGTCACGAAAACCTTGAAAAAACATCGCAAAACGCTAAGAAGAATAAAGTCTTTTATTTAATGGACATCATATCTTCACCCATGAACATCTGGCAGACCTCAAGCAGCTCACAGAGGCGAGAATTCTTAAAGACAACTGAACTATAGGTGCAAGGGTGTCAACGCGCTGGTGCAGGAGCCTTACAACCTCCAGAATCCCTCCAGAAAGCGATCACGTCCACCCCGTACAAAAACAATATTAATTTATAAAAAAAAATAACAATATTAAGAAGTGATTATCGAATTTCGCGCGATGTACATTTATATAGATATATATTCATATATACTTTCTCTGCGCGGCATTCATGTGCATTATCTATACACCAAAAACAAAGGTACTGAATAGTACACGTGCTTGGTTTGATGGTTTCTGTTATATACATAATGAAGAATGAATTTATTTATATATAGGGCTACTTTTAATATCGCTCATTTTAATATAAAAATTTAGGTTATCTTTATAGCAGTATTATATTTTCAATTCAAAATTAATACTGCATTTGTGATAATAATAAAATGTATGTATATAGAGTACTCACTCATTTTCTTTCACTATTTTTTCGTGACTTTCTTCATTAATAATAAATGCACTTTGTTCATTCATATTCAAATGCATATTCGTCTCGATTCGTGCGAGTTTCGTAGAGTCGTACAATACGTCTAATCGCACACAACGCCGTGTCGAAGACTGCCGAACTGAAACGACGTTAGACGATGCACGGCCTTCAAGCCACACCTCCTTGCCCGTCGGAGTGGGGAGCGTGAGGTTTTTTTCGTTACGGAATTTCTGGACTCGGTCTATCACAAAATCGTTGGTTCCCCGAAACTAAATTTATCTACACTTGCGTTACAAACTTACATAAAAATATACTAGGCACTCTGTATACTTCTGAGACTATCAAACATTAAAAGACTCAATCATTATTATTTTTATACAAAATAGTTTTGAATAGCGAACGCATTCCGAATTTGAATTTTGAATCGGTTAAATAATTCGGCGCGAAATTATCCACGGTTCGATGAAATTGTTTAGTTGGTTGTAGTCAAATAATGTCCAAAATCTATTAAGATTACTTTAAGAAATAATTAATAGTAATAATTTAAGTACTAATTGTATTTTATGCCTAAATCAGGTTTATTTTAATTTTTATGAATCGATTTGGGATAATTGCTCATTAATCGAGTCGATAGTATAAAAAAATCGATTGCTAAAACCTTTTTGGCACACCACTATTACAATAAAAAAAACAATATCATTGATGAATTGGAAGTTTTGAACTAAATAAAGTAGTGGTAATGAATTTTACGTATTATTGGACCGGTGCTTGTTAATTACGTTAAGATCTGGGCTTCTTCTTGTTGTTTATTATATTTAGAGACATAGTAGTCATATTTGTAATTATTTTTACATGTGGGTGGGTGATAATTGTGTAAAATAAAATGTAAACAAACACGATTGGCGCGAAACTTCGACTTTGAATAACAAATAACTTCATTACCACTAATTATTTATTTTGAAATATGGATGAATTTTACCAATAATTAAACAATTAGCAAACCGCTACCCCTGTCGTGGAGTTTGGGTGTCCAAAATCTGCATTTTTATGTTTTTTAGCTTCGACCACCACTGTCATCAAAATGGCGATTATCGTAATAATACACTTGTTTTTAACAAATGTAAATTAATAAACTTGCGCACTTAATCTAAAAAAAAATATTTGCGCTTACATGTACGCCTTTTATCCAACTATTTTAATTAAAGCCCCCACATTAGATTCGTTAGGTATCTTAGTCAATAATTAAGATATTAATTAGGATGTCGTATGACCCCAGATTTATCTGGGATCCAAAATGAGCCGCGGCTGAGCCAGCGGAGGTATGCTTGTCAAGCCCCAAAATGTACCCCGTCCGAACTATACGGTTAATGTTCTCAATCTATCAAAATACACATACCTAACACTACAAAAAGCTGCAATATTGAACACTTGCCGAATAGTAAGAAAATTTTTACAGTTAGATTTAGATTACGATTTGAGTGCAGTACAAAATAATTCACCAGTTCAAATAGAAACTTAGGATTTCACCTTGGTTCACACCCGTGAGATCTTATAAAAACACCAGGTTCTTACCTGAGAAACTTAAGTTTAAAAACCATAATAATAAGAGTTCGTACAATACGTCTAATCGCACACAACGCCGTGTCGAAGACTGCCGAACTGAAACGACGTTAGACGATGCACGGCCTTCAAGCCACACCTCCTTGCCCGTCGGAGTGGGGAGCGTGAGGTTTTTTTCGTTACGGAAATCTGGATTCGGTCCCCGCGCTCAAGGCCCGCGATAGAAGCTATGCAATAGCTTAAAAACTAGTTCATCGGATCGACACACGGCTTTTACTCAACCGGTGATAGAACAAAACGGATTGCGGTTTATTAGCTGTGCAGATGGAATTTTCTCGACTGTACCGGATCTATTACCAATTTTTTTTCCATAACTTGAAAACAGGAATTCTGTTGAACTGTACGTAGGTTTATTGAGTTATAAAAGCACAATGCTAAAAATCCGACTAATCGCACTAATATTATAAAGGCGAAAGTTTGTGAGTGTGTGTGTTTGAATGTTTGTTACTTCTTTACAATCAAACGGCTGGACGGATCTTGATGAAATTTGGCACAGAGATATTATAGTCTGTTATAGCACACATAGGATACTTTTTATTCCGGGAATATGTTCCCTTGGGATAATTTTTGACATTCACGCGGGCGAAGCCATTGGCAGAAGCTAGTATCTTAAAAAGGAAAAAAAAAATTGTCCTCATTTTTAATCGACCTATTTCGATGTTTGGTCGTGGTTAGTCTCTTCAGGAAATTTAACTGCTCTAATGGACACGTAACTATATATAAATCACCGAAAAATATTCCAACGCGATTATTTATCAACAAAAACAATGATTACCAAACTTAGATATGTATAAGGAAAAATGAATTACAGTCCCTCTCTTGCCTCGCTTACGACACTTACCATATTATTTCCCAAGAAGATAGACTTCCATTTACATTATTGTAATCAGAATGAGACATTAACATTTTTCTTAAATCTTGGTAAACATAACAGGAAACTTATAAAGTGGGGCATCCATCGTACTAATGGCCAATTTATGTAAACGCCACTCCCGAGCCTGTCAACCGAAAATAAAGGGATGCCTCAAAGATAAATTGAATAATACTGGGCAATAGAGAACTAAAAGTTAAAGCTTTTTTTAAGGTTCCCTATCCATTTGCATAAAAACTTTAGATATAACATGGCATACTTTTGTTTATCCTAATTATATTTACGTATAACATTATTTTCGCATAACAGCTTACGCATATTTTTTTTAGCAAAATTACTTAAATCATAATAAAGTTTAAGCATAACATTCTAAAGAATAAATTTATTTACACTTACTTATTTTTTTAAGCATAACAAATACGCATAATAATTAAATTTCTTTAAATGTTTTTGTTTTTTATTTCCTGTAAGAAGCATGCAAACAGTAATTGGGAAAAAGGCTAGGCAGATGATGAAGAAGCATGCAAACAAGCGTACACCATGCATGCAGCATGCAAACATGTAAGCAAGCATGCACCATGCATGGAGCAAGCATGCAGCATGCAAGCAAGCATGCAGCAGGCATGCAGCATGCAAACATGTAAACAAGCATGCCTGCTGGCATGCAGCATGCAACATGCAGCAGGCATGGTTTCTGACACGGCTCCGGCGCTGCGGGGCTCCGGAAATCCCACTCGAGCTGCTCGTTGCAGATGTGTTTACCGCTCACCACCGCAGCTCAGCCTCAGCCACGGCGGCGTGCGTTAAAACCACCTGCTACTCAGCTCGCGGGCCGCCTTGCCCGTCCGCTCCTACTCGATTTTAAATAACACTCTAGGGGTAGGGCAGACAAGACTATGTGGAGTCAGTTTTGCAGTGATTCGTTTCTGTCACAAAAAAATAAAATACCCAAAAATAACTTAAATTTGTTTCCGTTATTCCTATTAATTTTTATGCTTTAATACTAATAAACCTAGTAGTATTTTATGCCTTATTGCTAATAGTCATAGTCCTCAGGGCTAGTAACATTATGTGAGTTAAAATTATGCCAAAACATATTAACCTTCAAGGTAATTATGCCAATATAAACAGTGTGCCAAAAAAAAAATATGGCAAATAATTATTATGGCAAAACAAATTATGCCAAAACAGTTATGCCAAAGTATATTAGGAAGAAGAACATTATGCAAAAAAAGGGATACCTTTTTTTAAATGTGAAAATTTAAAGAGGTTCTTAACACAAAAACATACCGATGTCCACATTGGATCGGGAGGTATACACATTTGATGCCCTTTTGTTGCTTATGTCTTTTTGTCCGATTCGGTCTACAATACTTTAAAAAGGGGCTTTTAGAAGTATTATAAAGTCTCCGAAAATGCTCTTATCATATTCGCGGACACAACTTCATTTTAAATGTGCATGAATTTTTTACAGGGTGTCACAAAACGAAGCTTTCTTTTAACATTTTTTCACCATCATTTCCACGTTCCCATCCTCCCCCGCCGTTAAGTATGTCCGTCAACAACATTGGATGTTACATTCATTTACATAAAGAATAAAAAGATACTGAGAATTCTTTTATAAATCTTTAAAAGACGCTTTGCTTGTTCGATTTATCAGAATCACCCAGTGTAATAAAAATGGCAGCTATGCTATGCTACGTCCAAGCCCTAAAGTGACAATCTGCCTGAGCACTTGTGGAAGGAAGAGCTCCATAATTCGCGATATCTTGTCAATCAAACCAGGGCAACAAGGACTCTTCGGAGCATCTGAGTAGAAGAGCGGTTTCTTGATTAAATAATGTCAAGTCTTTGAGCTTTACGTCATTACATTTTGGCGAACGGGAAAATTATTTTCACAATAATCGAGTTAGGAACCTACAACACAAAGTAAGTAAGCGGCGGCGCCTACAGTGCCAGTTTGTTTTACGTATTATAACAAACCAGATTGCTGCATATGGAGTCAAAGATCTGGCGGTTGAGCAAATCTTAGATTATAATAAACAGCAGGTCTAAACTGGAGATGTTTTTACAGAGACAGAGAGCAATGAAGATGGAATGGAGGGCTATGCCAAGAGGCATCCGATGTTCTGATAACTTGTGCGCCTGAACTGTCTCCGATCCTGATACACCTGTTTCGCCTTTCTTATAAGACTGGAAAAGTACGGAATGCTTGGAAGCAAGCTGACGTTCATCTTTTGCCCAAGAAGGGCAGTCGGGCTGACCCGGCCAACTACAGACCCATTTCAGTTACATCCATCCTCTGCAAGAGTATGGAACGCGTACTCAACTCCAAGCTCCTGGCATACCTAGAAGCTAACGACATCCTCAGTGACCGCCAATAAGACTTTCACCAAAATCGGTCAACTGGGGAACTTCTAACGTATGCCATTCACATCTGGAGTAAGGCCATCGAGAGGCACGGGAAAGCGCTTGCCGCCTCCCTCGACGTCTTGAAGGCTTTTGGCTGGGTCTGCCACGAGAGCTTTATAGGTAAGCTTCTTTAATTCGGTCTGCCCAGTGGTCTGTGCGATTGGATCGCAGACTTCCTGAGGGACCGGTCTATACGAGTGGTTATGATGGCCGCTCGTCTGACCAACGCCGGGGTCCCTCAAGGATCGGTACTCTCAGCAACATTGTTCTTGCTGCACATAATCGACCTGCTCAAACCCGGTACATTTGGGTATGCAGACGACAGCACTGTTGCTGAGAGATACGTAACCGACGCTCGCGCAATTGGGCCTCAGATCCAAAAAAAAAAAACTACTAACAACTTACAATGTGTAAACCCCAGATTTACTGGCCCACATTGCATGAAGCACTCCACTCGTTTTGTCCTGACGTATTGACACAACAAGCTGAGTCCCTCGTGCAAGTGGGCCAGTAAATCTGGGATTTTTGGAACTTGTAGTTTCTTTTCTTAGTTCCTATTATATCATAAATTAAATACTAAATAAACTTACTAATCTGTTTAATAAAATATTTATATTTAACGGGCTAACAGACTGAATACAGTCTAACGCGCACCTCATCGGTCAACAGGCCTTCAACCGATTTGGCGTTCTGCCTTACCAGAGCTGTTTTAAAGCTGGCGTTATCGAGGTCTTTAACCACACCTAGCAGGCGAATCATAGGGTTTCTCGGAGGCGGGCACCTGACTGCGAATCCCTCTGTTGATCCCCTTATTGCGTCCCCCAGCGCTGTGCTATAACTCTCCGAGGAGAAACCAATCGCCACTTTATGGTTTTTGAGCCTGCGGATGCTACTGACACCCACTCCAAGAGCGACGACGTCGATCTTAGACTTGATGGTCTTTATTACGTCATCGATGGTGTGACGGGGGTCAATAGACTCAACAATTAGGCTTGGGCTATGGGTTGTGTTTAGGACCTCAGCGAACGATGTAAGATTTGTATCTTCTTCTGTGGACGATGCTATCCCGCCCTCCATGAGGTCCCGATAACCTGATTGGCGCGGCAGTCTCAATCGTGGTGTCTCGGAGCTCTCTCACTCCTCTTCTCTACTCCTCCATTCCAGCACCCAGCACATTGACGATCTCAGTCGACGGCAATGTACCCTGAAGTACCAGCAGGTCGTTCCTTAGGACTGCCACAGTATCTTGGGTGGCAGTACACGCCTGAAGGATATGCTGGACGTCCAATGCAACCGCCGCCGATGGGCTCGGGGTGCACATGATCGCCTCCTGCACTGCCCTCCTGATCTTACTACCACTAATCGCCTCGCCATCCAACTTCTTTCCTCCTCGCAGGGAGAGGGAAGTTAGTTCCAGGCGAATGTGCTGGAGCTCCGTGTAGAGGTCAACGATAGCTGGGCCCTGCTGCGCAACCAAGACAGCGTCGCCCTGCACACTCGGAAGTTGCAGGCCTCGGAGGGCCTCCCTGAGCGGCTGATAACTGGCCTAGCCCGTTCCATCATCGGACTACAAGACGTACGGCGTACGTTTTGGGAATACTTTTATTATGCGTGGAATTCCCTGCCGGAGCCTGTATTTCCTGGTAGCTACAACCTGGGCGTTTTTAAGTCAAGAGTGAATAGGTTTCTTCTAGGCAAGCGTGCTACATCGTAGACTACAGCATCGCTTACCATCAGGTGAGACAGTGGTCAAGCGAGAACCTATCAATAATAAAGAAGAAACTCTAATCTCATAGATATTCTAAAAAAAGATCAAAGATGCCTTATTGATTGAGACAATAGTCCATATAAGGCCTAGACCTAAAAAGCTGGAATCCATGAAGGAGCCTGTGGTCCAGCACAAACTTGTAATAACTACAAGTCAACAAGTATACAAGTCGTACCCGTTGTTTTCCAAGACTAGTTAATCAAGGCTTATGTTTAACTTACCACCAGATATAGTAACATATAACAGACTAAAATAGTAAATGATCACCAAAATTAAACCCGCATCTTATTGTAAAATTATAACCAAAGTTTTAACATCTCGCTATCCTGTTTAGGCAAAATGACTCCAAATAAATCATTGTTAACCCAAAAGTAGTAAATGATCACCAAAAGTAGTAAATGATCACCAAAATTAAACCAATGACCAAAAAGATTATAAAATTTCTGGGAGCAACTTGGAAGTAGCGCTCGCCGGCCGCTGCCGCGGCACCGCTCGCTTTGCTCGCTCGGCTCGCGCGCGGTTGGTCACAGTTCTAACCTAACCTAACCTATTTTACAACATTAAATAGCGCAATAATTTGCTATTAAAATTTGGTGATCAATTTACTAAATTTGGTGATCATTTACTATTTTTGTCAGTATATTACTAGATTTGGTGGTTAGGGGTTATCGTCACAAAGTTTTTTTTGGTGGTCATTATATTTATTCCCGTTAATCAATGACTGTAAAGTTGGTAAAGTACACATGAACGACAAAATGATTTGATTTTTCAAACAGGCCTCTATTTTATCCCGGCCGGACGGTTGATCGGGTCCTTTTAATTTCCGGAAATTGCTCCATCGTTGTGTACAGGTATTTATATATTGTGATGTTGTAAAAAACCAACTGTCTTTTTATTGTTTACCTACTCCGTCCTAGCAATGTTTTTTTAAAATGACAGAAAATCTCTTTTACGTTGAATATGTTGGCTGCTAAATTTATTTCATTGAACTAAAAGGACATGTGGTTATTTATACTGAATAAAATGAATGATAAATGTGAATCACACGCACAAGGAATCTTTGGTCTCATTACTTTTTGTACATTGTTTTTAGTAGAACAACCAATCAGCCAAAAATCAAAGGTACATAGAAAATATTGCCCTTCTGCACCATGTTTCAAAAGATATTAATACTGCGCTTCAGATACTCGGTATCTACGTATGTACCTACACTGACGGTTGATTGGAAGACCAATGAAAACGGACGGACGCACGGAAATTGGAAATCTCATGGCGTAATAGAAATTTCACTTTTCAACTGCAGTATGCAGTTTTTTGGATATCCACTGGTCCGTACGTTGACGTGAATGTTTCATGTGGTTACTGCGGACGCCCGGATATTAACTGTTCGTCCCTGACGGATAAAAATGTTGAGTTTTCTTGATATTCAAGTTGCATTGTCAGCGCTGAAAACGAAATCTCGGATTTGCGGGGTACGGACCCGTGGTCAATATATTATATATGTCGCATCAAGGGCTGATAGATGCAAACCTCGAAGGATATATTCCCGTAGGTTAAGACATCGTATGTGGGCACCTGACCTGAGGTCAGTGGGTACAATCGTGAAAATGAAATCACACAAATTATTCGATACACTGAGTTTATTCAAATAGTCACAACTCACAGTTACAATCTTGCTAATATTACGGATCGACAGTGATTCTACGACGTCTTAGCTCTAAGGTGGTCAGTAGTCAACTGCCATATTCTGCTGTCCCCACCACGCAAGTTGTTAGAAAAAGCGCGCCAATGCGTAGCTGTTCTTGATTTGCCGCCAGGGGGCGTGCCTGTGATTTGTCTTGACGTCCGTACTATTGACTAAACCCGACATATAAAATAAAAGAAAAATTATGTAAAGTAACATTGTCAATATTTTCGTTTATTGTCATACCGTTATCCCCATGTTTTATAGCCCGCTGTGCTAAATATAGATTTCAGCACTTCATTTATTAAGAGAAGATTCATGTTCAGCATCTAAGGCTTACGAGCGGATACAAGAAATGATTGATGGGCTTTAGAGCTATGGCAAGCGTAATCTATTCTCAGGAAATTACAACGTTCCCGCAACTTAGTGTTCCTAGGGACTTGGCAAGTAAACTAAGGAGGCTTTTGTGGGCTCTTTGTTGCTTTTATTATTAAGCCTTTATTGCTGGTACTACACATACATTAATATCAAACTGTTTTATCTTAAATATCTAAATTATCGGATTGCCCGGTTTAGTGATCAGCGTGTCCTGTGACACATAGGCCTCTTCCAGCTGTTTCCACTCTTCTCTATTATTAGCCTTTCTTGACCAGAGTGTCCCTCCAGTAATCTTTATATCGTCTGTCCATCTCTTAGCTTGTCTGCCTCTCTTCCTTTTGCCATCACGTGGTTGCCATTCCGTTATAATTTTAGTCCATTTTATCATGTGTCCTGTCCATCGCCATTTCAACTGGTTTATTTTCTTCAGTATGTCTTCTACCTTTGTTGCTTTACTGCTTATTAATTACAAATAAATCTATGCTTTTTGGTTAAAGGACTCAGAGTTATAATTCACTAATCATCGCTATAATATCCACCTATTTTCTAAAGCAGCCGCTATCGTATTCTATAAGTTAAATAGACATACATAAGTGCATGTCGATAACTAAATTATTCTGATGGGCACACACTACACAGTCTACACATACGTACACGTGCACACATCATCATTTCAGCCGAAAGATGTCCACAGCTGAACATAGGCCAGCAAACATGCTTAAAACCAAAATAAATAGGTAGGTACACCAAAGATATACTCAGTCACTGACCTTTCTTGATAATTTAATATCCAAAATATTGTAACATCCGTAATTCCGGTCACAATTCAATGTAGATTAGATCCCGGGCTCCAGGTTTAAGCGCAAATATACTTTATCCTTTGAGATTAGAACCGGGCAACCGCATCCGGAATGTTGTATAGAAACGAAATGTTACGCGATCAGAAATGTTTGCGTTCGCGGATCCAAAGATCCGATAGCGATGAAATGAATGGATAAATACGTTAATAATTATTATGTCCTTTTTATGGATTTTATATTACTTATGCGTTAGCGATGTGTTTCGAGTCATTAACTGCCCCAAAATGAGGAAAGAACTAGGAAGGAACCAGTGGAGTTACTATACTATATAAAGAGTTACAAAAACATTTTAACAAAAAAACTAAACCGATTTCCAAAACACTACAAAGCGAAAAATAATTTTCTTGTCTTTGGTACTTATTGTTTTTAGTTTTAATACACCGACTTCGGAAAAGAAAGTAATTACGCTTGGTGTATTTTGGATATTTTTCTCTTTCTAGTTTCGGAGTTCCAGTGCCTACCTTCCGGATTCATCGTCAGGTCAGTTCGATGGTACCATTTTCATCAATACCATTTCATTATCAACATACGAGTATCAGCCGAAAGATGTCCAGCAGGGACATAGGCCTCTCCCAAGCGTCGCCACATTGACTGGTCCCGTGCGTCCCGCATCTAGCGGATCCCCGCAACTTTCACCAGGTCATCGGTCCACCTGGTGGAAGGCCTACCAACGCAACGTCTTTTGGTTCGCGGTCGCCACTCCAGTACTTTTCTGTCCCATCGACCATCCGTTCTGCGAGCAATGTGCCCTGCCCACTGCCACTTGAGTTTGTCAATTTTTCGGGCTATGTCGGTAGCCCTGGTTCTCTTGCGGATCTCTACATTTCTGATTCGATCACGGAAGGACATTCCGAGCATGGCCCTTTCCATTGCCCTTTGGGTGACTGTAAGCTTTCTGATAAAGCCCATTGTGAGCGACCACGTCTCAAAGCCATAGGTCATAACTGGCAACACACACTGTAGTAAGTCGAGAAGAAACCGCGCTACTTCCCGAACGCTGCCCAGCCGAGTCGGATTCGACGGTTGACCTCTTTCTCGAAGTTGGCCCTACCCAATTGGGTCGTTTGTCCCTGGTAGACATATTCGTCCATGACTTCGAGTGTAGAGTCTCCGACCTTGATAGGAGTGGATGTAACATGGGCATTCAACATCACCTTGGTTTTGTCCATATCCATTTTAAGACCCACTCTTTCGGAAGCTCTACTGAAGTCATCGAGCACCTCCACCGTCTCTACTGTGGCCCTCCATGGTCTCAGCCATGACCACTATATCGTCGGCAAACCGAAGGTGAGTGATGTACTCGCCATTAAAGTTGATGCCTAGCCCTCTCCAGTCCAGAACCTCGTAGCCATACTCCAATGCAGCGGTGAACAGTTTCGGAGATATGACGTCTCCCTGTCTCAAACCTCGCTGCAGAAGGATAGGTTCCGAGGTCTGATCCTGAAGTCGAACTGACATTGTGGCGTTTTTGTACAAACATTTCAACACTTCGATGTACCGGTAGTCGATTTGGCACCGTTGGAGAGACTGCAGCACAGTCCAAGTCTCGATAGAATCGAAGGCTTTCTCGTAGTCCACAAACGCTAAGCAGATAGGTAGGTTGTACTCTTCGCTCTTCTGTATAACCTGCCGCAGCGTATCTATGTGCTCTACGGTGTTAAAACCTTTACGGAATCAGGCTTGTTCGGGAGGCTGGATTTCGTTAAACCTGCGCGCGAGACGATTCGTGATGACTCTTGAAAACAGCTTGTAGACATGGCTAAGAAGTGAGATGGGCCTATAGTTCTTCAGTAGAGCATTGTCACCCTTCATGAAGAAGAGAACCACCACAACCCTGCACCATGCCTGTGGCAACCAAAATTGCTATATGTTCTATGTTAGAGGGTTTGGTTTCCGCACTTAGTCCTTCGGATGGACCATTGTGCGTGAGCCATGGCGGCCGTTTGGTGGTTATTCCAACCAGCCCACCTCCCTCCAGAAGTTGATTAGAGCTCCTGGTTTCCTCAGAACGTCTGTGTAAGAACTGGGTGACCCGAGGGTTTGTGTTCTTATCTGGGTTACACCTGTACATTCAAAGACGACATGCGCAACGGTTTCCTCAGCCTCCATGCATGCCCTACACAGAGGACAGTCCGTTATGCCTATTGTGTGGAAGTGTTTATTAAATGAGCAGTGTCCCGTGAAGGTCCCCGTCACCAAGCGCAGGCCATTTCTGTCCAGGCATAGAAGACGCCTGGCGAGGATGGGAAAGCCTCTTTGGACTGCCTACAGCCCGGTGTCGAGGTCCACTAGTTCTCTGCCTGTGTGTGGTGGGTCTGGGTTCCTGTAGCCACCTGCGTAATTGGTTGAAAGGGATGGGTACAATCGGTTCGGGTCCATAGACCGCTGTACTGGATCCGCGTCTCGCAAACTCATCAGCTGCGTCGTTGCCCAGTGATCCGCTGTGTCCCTTTATCCATTGCAGTGTCACCTTGTTACTGTTGGATAGAGTTGTTTGTTCCAGTGCCTTGTGACATTCTATTATTAGTATTGATGTTATATATTTTTTCCGTAAGGATTGCAGGACTGAGGCTCTGTCGGAGAGTATACGTATGTTGGTGTCCATAAACTTCCTGGCTTCTAGGGCGTGGACAGCAAGTATGATGCCCACACTTTCTGCCTGATAGACGGTGTTGTGTGCTCCTAGCGGGCTGGATAAGTTTATATTAAGTTCGTGTGAGAAGACTCCAACTCCTGTACCGGAGTTGGTATTCGATTCTTCGGTGTATACTCTCATCTCTTTCGGTCCTGAGTAGTCACACTGTTCTTCTGTTAGTGTTATATTGTAGTGCCTATGAAAGTGGTGTGTTTTTGAGGCTTTGTCGCAGGGTGATGCCATGATCGGTATTCGTTTGATCGCATCTTCCTTAATGCGTGTGTGCTTGACTCTGGAGTCTTTACTCAGGGTTCCTGATAGGTGGAGCCTAAAAACGGCCAGGGCTGCCTCCTCTCGCACGATGAGGTGCAGAGGAGGCAGCCCCAGCATTACCTGTAGTGCGGCAGTGGGTGTAGTTCTCATACTGCTAGTGATCGCAATACAAGCAAACCGCTGCAGTTTTTCGAGATATCTTTGGGCTGTGCTCAGATCTGTCCTGGGCCACCAGACCAATGAACCATATGTGATAATTGGTCGGATGACTGTTGTATATAGCCAGTTTTAGGGCTGATCCCCCAATTCCTACCAAGCAGTCACTTGCACTGCCACAGGGATAAGCTGGCTTTTGTAGTGATATAGTTCGTGTGTTTTGCCCAGTTCAGTTGTTTGTCCAAATAGATGCCCAGGTATTTGGTTTCTGTTGAAAGGCTTAGGGTTGTTTCAAAGAATCGTGGTAGTTGCAGTGTCGTCGGTTTTCTCTTTTATGTGAAGAGAAAACCGACGACACCCTTCGCACCATTCTTCTATAATTTTCAGGGCTTGGCGCATGAGGTTACATAGGGGATCCCGTTTATTATTATGGTTATGTCATCCGCGTAGCCTACGGTGAAGTAACCTGTAATTTAGCGTTTTGATGAGGCTGTCTGCTACCAGGTTCCATAGGAGCGGCGAAAGGACACCCCCTTGCGGACAGCCATTCGGCCATTGCAACGTCGGCCCTTGTAGTGTTGTTAACTGTGACTTGAACCGCTCTCAGTTTGAGCATGTTGGTGATCCAGCCACTCAGGGTTGGGTCTATACTGTCTGTTGAGGGCCGTATTGATGCTGTTAAACATGGTCTTGTCAAAGGCGCCCTCAATGTCAATGAAGGCGGCCAGTGCTGAGCATTTATGGTCCATTGCGCATTCATTTTTGGAAACCACGTTATGCAGCGCAGATTCTGTTGATTTGCCTGTGGAGTACGCATGCTGTTGTTTTTGCAGTGGTCTAACCCGGAGAGGCCCATCACGGATGTGCCTATCACAAAGTCTTTGGTCAGGTTTGGGTATGACGTCCATGTCGTGTCACTAGCGGGGTGCCAACTGAAAATCAGCGCTGGGTGTCTGACACTCAGCA
This sequence comes from Anorthoa munda, assembly GCA_945859665.1. Taxonomy (NCBI): domain Eukaryota; kingdom Metazoa; phylum Arthropoda; class Insecta; order Lepidoptera; family Noctuidae; genus Anorthoa; species Anorthoa munda. The sequence continues at coordinate 29,448,197 of OX243899.1, read as the reverse complement.
AATGCTGAGTTGGTGACCCTTTCGGTGTGGGCACGCCCGGCACAATGATTCTGAAACCCTGTTTGTACTTTTTTACTATTCTTCTCTGTTATAATACTTTGTGTTTATGGTTGTTGTGTTGTGTCTGTGTCGAATAAATGTTTTCTATTCTATATTTTAAGATGACTTTCACTTCGCGCCATGTGAGAGGTATGTATCTAAGTGCTATGCAGGCCCGATAGATCTCCACTAGCCATGGTGTTAGATGATCTACCCCCCACTGCAACAGGGCTGGGAAGATGCCGTCCAACCCTGCGGATTTGTAAGGCTGAAAAGTGTTGATAGCCCACTTTAATCGTTCTTCTGTTACTATATTGCGGGCACTTAACCAGTCTTGATCCGTTGGAGTCCATTCGGGTTCAGCCTCCCACGTCCTGTCCTCCAGGATTTTACAGTTTGGGAAGTCCGTTTCGAGGAGGACCTTACAGGTTTCATAGTCATTTAGTGTGTATGAGTTGTCGGGTTTGTTCAATGCGCCAAGGGTTCGGTCCTGATCTGTGGTTAGTATGTTCCTTACCCTTGCGGCCTCATTGTTTGTCTCAATGGATTCACAGAATTACCGCCACGCCATCCTCCTGGCGGTTCTGATCTGTTTTTGTATGCATATTGTCTCTTTGTGTATCTCCCAGTCTTCCGGGAGTCTTGTGTTTTTTGCTCTGTTACATTGCTTGCGTAGTGTGTCTCTGGTTTTACTAAGTTCAGCGTTCCACCAGGGGTTCCTCTGGTTCCTGCTTCGTGGCGCTCTAAGTTTGCTGCATGCGTGGTACGCTTCGATTAGGTATTCGGATAGTTTCGTTACGGTGTATTCTAATTGTGTTTGGTCCCTTATGGTTGCTAATGTTGTCTTGCTAATAGAGACGCCAATAGGCTTTTGTACTCGGGAATATTGGTACGTATTGGTGGTTCGGTCTCGGGTTACGCCTCGAAGCGGGTTTCTTCGTGTTTGTAGTCAGTGTAAAGCGGATCCTTCTGTGGTCTGAGCAAAAAGGCTCGTCCGATACATGCCAGTTTGTGGTAAGTTTTGTCGCGTTTTATGTAGCCAGTGTCAAATCTATGTTCGTTTGTCAACGGACTGTTGCCCAAGTGGGTTCTGAACCGCGGTTAACAATGTTAAGATTAGTAGAGAATAAATAAGTGTAAATACCTCTCCTCTGAAGTTCGGTGCGGCGCTGCCCCAGAGCGGATGGTGAGCGTTCGAGTCAGTACAGATTATCAGGTCCAAACCGGCGCGCTCACAGTGTTACACCAGGTCGGCCATCTCCTTTACCCAATTGCTATATGTTTGCCTATAATATTTGAGGAGTTCCCTTGATTTCTCTAGGATCCCATTATAAGGGCTGGATCTCCTGACCTGATGACCATGGGACCATGTGGGAAGTATGCCCTTTCAAACAAAAGAAGAATATTTTTATTTCTTTGCCCATGTTACCCGGGCCATAATAAAGAATCGTATGACATATTATTCATCAAAATCGGATGAATAGTTTAGGCGCTACGGAGGAACATACGTAGGTAAATACATACGTCTATGTATGTATTTACCTACGTACTGACTGACATAATTTTGATTTAATTTTATTTGTTTTTATGTTTGCCTGTCTATCACAAATTCAAAGTCAAAGTCATAATGTGTTTCAATTGCTGGAATGCTGGGGGATGGAATTCTGGTGATCATTCTTCTTTTCTACATACAGGTTCAGATTACCTACCACGGGCACCAGAGTTGTTTCATGACCATGACATGACATTATTATGTCATTTTTTTTTAAGCCAAATAAATGATTTAATTTATAGACTGTTAAAATCATAACCGGAAGGGATTTGGCTTCGCCGTAGTCGGTTAAAAAATATAACATACAGGTTTTCACTTTTATAAAATTTGTGTAAATTTATTTATGTAACTACAGGTATATTTTTTTCTTTCGATAGATACATTTTGCTTTCCTATCTGCGAACCGGAGTTAATAAAACGTACAAAGTGAACCTGGCTTTACAGACGTTAGGGATGGAAGTGATTTCAAAGCAATACTCTGGAGAAATACATTTCTAGTGTATACTTAGGAAGACCGCAGACTACACTTTTAGGGCGTTTGTGCACTCACCCGTATTCAATTCATATTGGTGTTTTTTACGAACATTAAGTATGAAAGGAAGTCCGATTATTTTCAAAGAAATAAACACAGCCCCATTCTGAAAATGAATCCTGTAAATGATAGATGTGATAAAGATGATATAAATAATATCGTCAAATATCATGGAAGTGGCGAAGCATTAGGCAAAATTAAAATCATGCCATTCCAGCGTGCAGCTACACGGAGAACATGACCCACCCAATGGCATTTCGGCAATAGCTATCGCCGGTAGAATATCCCTCAGTCTAAAGCCCAAGTATTCTATTTTTGCCGACAAAAATCGGTTACCAACGGTACCAACAACTACGCGACTGTCGGATCGGACGTCTGTCATCTCCCTTGCGCTGCCCGATGGAACTAACTTCGTTACAATCCTACTTCCAGCGGTAGTGCTTTACGAGATACTTACCAACAGGACAGCTTGCCAAAACCACTGAATTGTACTCCATCAGAAGAGGCATGAAACATTAGTAATTTTGCGCAAATGGAATTTCTTACATGTCCTGTAATTGAGGCGAATATTTTAAAGAATCCAGTCTAGTACCTCTTTTCACTAACACAAGGCTGGTGACACCTAAATGTAATCCGCAAATTCAAATTAAAATCTTTTATTTGCAGAATATGGGTGGATATACAGGTGTTAAAAATTGAAAATATATATCGCCATAATCAGACTCACGCCATGCAAATTTAAATTTAAGCATATTTACAAATTATAAATTAATTAATTATACACAGTATCAAGAAAATAAGGCAATGAATTACAGCAGAAAATGTCAAGCATACAATACTTTATATTATTACAATTAATAGAAATAAATAGATCAATACTTGTCAAACAGTGTAAAAACAGTTATAAAAATATACATAATTCGGTATAGATACATGTACGATTAGATACACAATTCTTTTTTTTTCAACTTTAAAGTTTATCATCAAGTAACTCTTTTACTGAGTAATATGATTTATCTAACAGTATTTTCTTTAGTTTATTTAAAAAAATATTATTGTTAGAAATTTCGTGTAGGTAATTGGGTAAATGATTATAGACTCTAGGAATCATATAAAGTGCAGTTCTATTAGGAATGAAGCTTATTAACCGACTGCCCAAAAAGGAGGAGGTTTCTCAATTCGACCGTATATTTTTTTTATTATGTGATCGCGGATATACGGTAATAATAACTTCGTCGTTTATGAACCGATTTTGATGATTCTGTTTTTGTTGAAAAGGAGATATCCCAAGGGTAGTATAAGGAAACCAGGATCTGGTGATGGAATCCTAAAGAAATCGAGAGAACTTCCCAAATATTATAGGCATACATATAGCGATTTTGGTATTTTCATCAATAGTGCAATCATTTGCACTCAAAAAGTATCATTTGGTGAAGGGGAAGTGATGAAAAAGATCACAATGGCCACTGGAACTCTGAAATAAAACAATATATTCTAGTCATGTTTGCGCTTATTGGAATCGTCATCGAGATGTACTTTGGCTATAAATGATTTTCATGTTAATTGGAGGTACCTGCCAAAACTAAAAAGAGGAAAATAAAAAAGTTTTTAACAAAAAATTAAACCGACTTCCAAAACAAAACACTTCAAGTGTCTTCGAGTGTGAGTCTTTTGTACCCATTGTTTTCCGTTATTCGACACCGACTTCGGAAAATAATGTTATTTTTCACTTTGAAGTGTTTTGTTTTGGAAGTCGGTTTGTTTTTTTTTTAAGTTTTTTTTTAAAACAATTATTCAAGCATTACATTAAGGTGACGCCTACTGATGGCGAAGACGGGAAATTTAAAAATATCATTTTAATTATATTCGGGCGTAGGCAGACCAATAACTGAATAATAAATAATTGTTTATAAGTCAAAACTTTACAGAATTGAACAAACTTGATTTTCTACCTACAAATGTAGGTTTAAACTTATTTCGGTTTCATGTTTACATAACATGTTTCACCTCAATTGAAGCAAAACTTTGTGGGAACACAAGCTCATCGGCAGCTTTCCAGTTGAAACCTAGTTTAAACCAATTTACATCATACGATTACTCGTACAGATCTCATGAAGAAAACTACATTATGTTTTTTTTTATATTTACTGGTAAGAACGTCTGTATGTATAACCTAGTATTGTGCCAAGTGCCATATAGTATGAGATCCCACTGCAAACATCTGCAAGCAAATTGTTTATGATAAAACTTGCTTGTTTCATTGCTTTGCTTGGCCGCAAAACAGTTTTTTTTTAACTTTGACCTTCATGAATTTCTCCTGTATCTTGGGTGCGTATGGAACATCATCTAGCTCTCAGTTATCCGTCATTATTTGTTACCAGGTTTAGCAGGTGAACTGGTAACCCACAGGGTGCGGCTAACTGAGAGCTGGAAACTTTATTATTTCCTATTCTCTACACCACTTACTTCCAAATGACGTTGGATTTACCTAAAAAACTTATCTATCAAACATAAATTTCAATATATTTGATTGTGGTAAATGCGGTTAGATATTTCCAGGCAACCCAGCAGCATTCCATTCTACTATCAAGAATCATTCATGAAAAATAAGTTTAATCAATAAACCTGATTCCAGCAGATTTTTGCAGTCAGATCTTAGGCAATAGCCATGAGAAGAGACTACCATCAACGAACTGAAATTGAGGTAAATATGCACTAAATTAAATACTAGAGCAATAATAGCCACTATTTTTTAATTTAATATATGCTCGCGCTTGTCCACTATCTCACCTGATGGTAAGCGATGATGTGGTCGACGGTGGAGCAACCTATTCACTCTTGACTTAAAGACCTCTTTATTGTAGCTATCGGGAAACTCAGACTTCGGCAGGGAATTCCACTCCTTAGCTGCACGCATAATAAAAGTATTCTCAAAACGTTTAATGCGTATGGGTGGGATGTCCACCATGTACCGATAGCGCATCGCCGTACGTCTGGTAGAAACTATGAAAGCGTATGTTTGGTTGGATGTTTTTAATTTGGATGTTTGTACATCAAGCACATCACACCTCAACCTGGCACTCGCACAAACCATGCACCATGGCCTGTCTTACGACATTGGAATTTTTACTTTCGACTTTGACGCAAGCACGTTCACCAGCCCCCGTACCCTGACGTGTCAAAACTATCATAGTTCGAATGTACAAAAGGGCCAGATGTATACAAGTCAGATACATCAGTTGCACGCACACTCAAAATAACCTTGCTCTAAGAGCTTATGGTTAACCCCTGTTCACTAGAATAGAAAAGAATCTTGTAGATTCCGTTTTCTATCAAGTATTTTTGTTGCCGTTCAAGATTTGCGAGCTCAAAATGCCCATAAATATTTTCGAAGTACAATCGTTACGTTTTGTCGTACCGTATGAAGCGGGTTTAGGGAGACAATGGTTCTGCATCAACTCAGACACTTCTGATTTTGGAATAACTTATTGTTACTGCTTAGGTAAACTGCTTTGATTTTGGCATTCAGTTTGATATTCTATTCACAAAAGCACAAAAGAATCGATATTTTACACATTTTTATGATGAATCGCTCGATGATCGCTGACATCGAGCCCATCTCAAACTCGAACACGTATACTTCTACGTAACTTACTATGTTCATACGTACCTACCTACCTACATAATACATACATCTTATGTAAGAAGTAGATACTTAGGTATATTGTAAAGTTTTTATTCCAATGACCTCGATCTTGCCTGGTCATAAGCGATGTATGTATGTTTGTTCACTCTTGCTTTGACAGGCATAGGTGGTAGGGAGATCCACATTTTGGCAGGGCGCATAATACATTTGGCGGAGAAGCGAAGCGGTTGGTCTGAATCTTTACATAAGTCGGTACCTATATCATATATCACTTAATTGTCACTACGAACACCTTACCTGTAAAAGTAAGAAAAAGTCCCGTCGAAATTGTACTTAGTTCTGTTTGAGATGAGACGTGACTTTTAAACTACTGAACTTAAAGCTACAGTTAACTACTACTTCTAAAGATTACCTCTAACCAGTGGTGTCTCATTCCATACAAAGAAACCGTGCCGACGTACTGTACTGATTATTTTTTGTACATCGATTGCGTTCGGTTCCGTGCCACGGATATAGATGGTGATCTATCTATCGCCGTGGAACGGAACCGAACGCGATCGATTTACATATAATAATTGGTATAATGGTCAAGTTGTAGATAGTGGTCAAGCGCGAGCTTATCTATAATAAAATAAATAAATCAGATGAAAAACACTAGTTACGTCGGCACGGTTTCTTTGTATGGGATGAGGCATCTGTATGCTAGTATTATATTGTCTGTGCCTCTAACAAACAATTTGTACCTTTTTATAAAACTAGTTTAGATTTACATAGTAATGAAAAATCTTGCAGATCTTACGAAGTGTAGTGTAACAAGACTTATCTATGTGAGGGTAGACTTATATTAGTAAGGCTAGCTGTTGCCCGCGACTTCGTCCGCGTGGTTAAGAAGATATAAAGTTTAATGATGTTTAACGCAAACTATTTTTTTATTTCAGTATACAGAAAATGCCTATCACACTAAGCATCATTTTTTAAAGCACGAATTAGAAAAAAAAAATAGAGTATCACAAAATTCTTTCTTAGCTTATGTCTCCTACTCATAAACTCTAGACTTGCTAAATTTCAGGACAGTAGTACAAAAAGACATACGGACTTTCATACAAACATGCGAGAGCCCTTAAACCACCTTAATCCGGCCCTGTCGCAAAATCCGTTCTGAGCGGACGTTAACTAACTATGAACTACCTCCATGCCAAATTTCAAGATAGTAGTTCAAAAAATAAAGCACTTTCATATAAACTTGCGAGAGCCCTTAGACCTCCTTTATCCGGCCCTGTCGCAAAATCCGTTCTTAGTGGACGTCTACTATCTATAAACTACATCCCTGCCCATATTTTAAGTTAGTAGCTCAAAAAATGAAGGACTTTTATACTAACTTGCGATAGCCCTTAGACCCCCTAAATCCGGCCCTGTCATAAAATCCGTTCTTAGCAGACGTCTACTAACTATAATCTACCTCCCTACCAAATTTAAAGTTAGTAACTCTAAAAATGAAGGACTTTCGTATAAACTTGCGAGAACCCTTAGACCTCCTTTATCCGGCCCTGTGGCAAAATCCGTTCTTAGCAGACGTCTACTAACTATAATCTACCTCCCTACTAAATTTAAAGTTAGTAACTCTAAAAATGAAGGACTTCCGTATAAACTTGCAAGGGACCCCATAAATCCGTCCCTGTCGCAAAATCCGTTCTTAGTGGACGTCTACTATCTATAAACTACATCCCTGCCCATATTTTAAGTTAGTAGCTCAAAAAATGAAGGACTTTTATACTAACTTGCGATAGCCGTTAGACCCCCTAAATCCGGCCCTGTCATAAAATCCGTTCTTAGCGGACGTCTACTAACTATAAACTACATCCCTGCCAAATTTCATCTTTATACGTCAAGCAGTTTTCGATATTTCGTGATAGGTGAATGAGTGACCTTTCGCTTTTTTATAGATATAAATAAGATTCTTTAAAAAAACTTTAAATTGAATTTTGGGGGTAGGTTCGAAAAACTTATATTGACAACCTTTATTGTTTACTTAGGTTGATATTTGTTTCAAGTTTATTAACCTAAGAAGTAAGATTATGCAAAAAAAATCATTGACTTTTGGGGGTATTTTTGAAAAACTAATAATTGCAACCTTTTGTTGCTTACTTAGTTGGGTATTTATGCCAAATTTCAAGTTTATTAACCTAATAATAAGATTTTTAAAAAAACTTTAACACCCCCTAAATCGTCTTTTGGGGGTAGTTTCGAAAAACTAATAATAACAACCTTTATTATTTATTTATTTTAGTATTTGTGTAATGTTTCAAGTTTAGTTATCCATGAAATAAGATTCTGCCATACAAATTTCAACATCCCCTAAATCGACCTGAGGGGGTAATTTCAAAAAACGAATAGTGTCAATATTTATCATGTACTTAGATTACTATTTGTGCCAGGTTTCAAAAATATTAGCCGAAGGAATTAGATTTTTCATACAAACTTTGCCCCCCTTTTTAACCCCCTTAGGGGTAGAATTTCGAAAAATCCTTTCTTATCGGATGCCTACATCATACAAAGAATACACCTTTCAAGTTTCAGGTCTCTACGTTCAGCGGTTTGGGCTGTGCGTTGATCCGTCAGTCAGTCATTCAGGACAAAGCATTTTATATATATAGATTATTATAGTAAACAGTACATGGATAAGCTTGTTATAGTCGAGTTATGTTTATGTCATTTTAGGCGGGCCGCATACGTACGTTTTCCGCGTTCGATTTCCGAATACGGAATACAGATTCGGAATTCCGTGAACCTAGCGCAGACGTTAGTTTTTCTTGTTTGGCTGGCATTCGATACGTACGTACGGAAAGTGTTCCGTTCGAAAAAAAACGGACGTGTGCGGTAGTCAATGTATTTTATTAGCGTACGGTGCATTCAGGATTCCGAATACGGAAAACGAATTCGGAAATCGAATGCGGAAAACGTACGTATGCGGCCCGCCAAGTCAAAGTGTCACTGTCAGTTATAAAATTATATTCACATTGAAGAGTCAGTTTAACAAGTTGCTGACAGGGGCAGTCTTGAACGAGGCACCGGAGTGTTAAGTTTAAGGTTAGTAAAATAATATGATATGTTCTGAACTAGTATTTATAATTGATAGTAAATTTTGTTATTGCGTTGATTTATTCGTTGTTTCAATTCTATGATTTCCCTTCTGACGTATGGTTACAGTAGCATTCGTAGCATTGATAGCCCAGCACGGTCGTGTCAGCAATATGCAATGATTTCGAAAGGAAGGATACGCCCATCTGAACATTTTATAGAAACCTTCTTATGACAAGCAAATACTCGCTCACTCCCGCCACAGATAACTAAAGGGTCTTTCAACAAGGACGGGTCGATGTTAAAATTGAATAAAACAAGATGTGCAGCAGAGTCATTAAAAATTGGACCTCTCGGATTCGTGCCACCATACGAAGCCGCGGCGGACATTTGAACGATGTCATATTCCATCCATAATTGGCATAAATGGGCCTTTTAAATAAAAAATAAATTTCGTTAATATCTCACACACATCTTGTTTTATTCAATTTTAACATCGACCCGTTCTTGTTGAAAGACCCTTTATATACTAGTCAGAGACACGCACACGGAGCACTGTCAACTGAGTCGCGTTGGTCCTAAACTGCAATTTTATAAACAGCGCGCTTGTGCCATTTAGTCGCGCGGTTGGCCTGGTTCTTACGCAAGTAATATATATGTCAATGGCAATATGTATAAATAATTGTATGGTTTCCCGTTTCTTTCTGCAATTACTTACTCCTGTATAAAAATTCGGTCGATATCTACCCTACAATGAACCCCAATAAAATTGTTATATTACCTCACAGTAGTAGATAAAGGTAAAGCCTCTTTCAGATTTCCATCACAATCCTGTCTGTCCCTAGATTAATGCGAAGGGGCTTAGAAACGGGTCTTCGCATACATCTTGCGGGCAGTTGACTGTACCTGAGATTACGCAACCGGGGAGTCGAGTTGCCTGCTTAGATCCCATCTGTCAACAGGAAAATTGCGGGAATTTATTTAGTTAAGCTAGGGGAAACTATCTGGACATAAATAATACGGGTAGGTATCTACAGCTTACAGGCAAATAAAAGAGGGTACTTTTCATTTAAAAAAAAGGTAGAATCGTCGTAGATATGAAGATATGGTACCTACGATCGCTACACTATCATAATTATCTTTATTCTGTGAAAACAAAAAACTCAAAAAACTCAAAACTCAAACCATTTTGAATTGATAAGTAGACGGTCATTCCAAATTCCAAAAGGTGAAGCTAGTTTCACGTTCCACAGCGTAAGCGTGCCAACAAAGCTACCTTCATTTTTGGCGACTTCAAAAGCGTTTCATCGTTAACTCTGGTGGAACCTTAGTACGGAAGTTTTTATAAATAATCTATACTAATATTATAAAGAGGAAAGACTTTTTTGTTTGTTTGTTTGTTTGTACCGAATAGGCTCCGAAACTACTGGACTGATTTAAAAAATTCTTTCACCTATTGGTGAAATTAAGCTTAATTAATTAAGCTTTCTATTGAAAGCTGAATTATTCCTGAGTGACATAGGCTAATTTTTTATCCCGAAAACGGGTCCTGTGGGGTGGCCCACGGGAGCGAAGCCGCGGGGAACAGCTAGTAAATAATAAGTTGAAAATCATAATGAAAATACACTAAAAATGTTGCTTACCAACAATAATGCTACACACAACAAACCTAATGCTAAATGCCTAAGTACTTAAAGATACTGCTGTTTCAGGCGATGTAATTATATGTTACAGTTGAAACCCGTTTTTAGTTAGAACTCGTTTTCCCTAGTTAGAACTAGGTTTTACTAAGTACCTTCGTTAAAACTAGAAATACCTAATCAAAACTAGAATATAACACTGATATATTTGATTTTCAGATAAAACTAGTTGTCACTCTATCTAAAAACTGGTTTTAACTGTAAAATATATATAATGTACCTCCTAACTAGTAGTAGTATTTTTTTCGGTATATCGCTATTTGCACATTTGTAACTAACTTTTTGCACGTAAGAAATCAATTAAGTTTTACAAACGAAAATTAAATTAACCCAACATTCGTGTTATCACTTCTTACAACAACTATCTGATTTTACACAAAGCCTTTGTAATAAGAAACCTCGCAAACCCTTGGGAAGAAAATATTGCCTACATGGAACTCTGATACTAGTTGGTTTATTTTCATAATAAGCGCGGTTTTATCTTGATTAGATTTACAATCGAGGACGAAAGCGGAGAGAGCGGAGGCGGGCCAAGAGGCTTTTCGGCAACGATGCACTGGTCGCCTCAAAGCTCCAGAGCCTTGAACATCGACGCCAGGTGGCCAGTCTGTCGGTTTTTTATCGGTTACATTTCGGGGAGTGTGCGATGGAACTGCACAATTTGATTCCGCCTAGCCCTTTCCATCACCGGACAACAAGACGTACGGCAATGCGCCACCGGTACATGGTGGACAATTGGACATCCCACCCATACGTACAAAGCGTTTTGCGAATACTTTCATTGTACGCACAGCTAAGGAGTGGAATACCCTGCCGGAGTCTTTATTTCCTGATTGCTACAATCTTAAGGTATTTAAGTCAAGAGTACTAGTAATACTAGTAATAGGTTACTGCTAGGCAAGCGTGCTTCACCGTCGACCACATCATCACTTACTATCAGGCGAGATCGTGGTCAAACGCGAGCATATAGAAAAATAAAAAAAAAAATAAAAAAGAATAATGGACAAAAATAAAATTACATGCTGCTTATTAACTTTTTTTCATGAACGCAACCAGTAATTTGCACAGTATTTAAATAAAATTAAAATCTGGTGTTATTTCCCTGTCACGCGTGACAGTGGTGGTTCGTGACAAAATGTTTCGGGCGTATTAAGTATTTACAATACCAGAAATAACTAAAAACGGGTTTTAACTGTAACATATATAATTACATCGCCTGAAACAGCAGTATCTTTAAGTACTTAGGCACTTAGCACTAGGTTTGTTGTGTGTTGCATTATTGTTGGTAAGCAACATTTTTAGCGTATTTTCATTATGATTTTTCAACTTATTATTTATAAAAACTTCCGTACTAAGGTGTCACCAGAGTTAACGATGAAACGCTTTTGAAGTCGCCAAATATGAAGGTAGCTTTGTTGGCACGCTTACGCTTTGGAACGTGAAACTAGCTTCACCTTTTGGAATTTGGACTGACCGTCTACTTATCAATTCAAAATGGTTTGAGTTTTTTGAGTTTTTCGTTTTCACAGAATAAAGATAATTATGATAGTGTAGCGATCGTAGGTACCATATCTTCATATCTACGACGATTCTACCTTTTTTTAAATAAAAAGTACCCTCTTTTATTTGCCTGAAAGCTGTAGATACCTTCCCGTATTATTTATGTCCAGATAGTTTCCCCTAGCTTAACTAAATAAATTCCCGCAATTTTCCTGTTGACAGATGGGATCTAAGCAGGCAACTCGACTCCCCGGTTGCGTAATCTCAGGTACAGTCAACTGCCCGCAAGATGTATGCGAAGACCCGTTTCTAAGCCCCTTCGCATTAATCTAGGGACAGACAGGATTGTGATGGAAATGTTAAAGGGGCTCTACCTTTATCTACTACTGTGAGGTAATATAACAATTTTATTGGGGTACATTGTAGGGTAGATATCGACTGAATTTTTATACAGGAGTAAGTAATTGCAGAAAGAAACGGGAAACTATACAATTATTTTTTTATACATATTGCTGACACGACCGTGCTGGGCTATCAATGCTACGAATGTTACTGTAACCATACCTCAGAAGGGAAATCATAGAATTGAAACAACGAATAAATCAACGCAATAACAATATTTACTATCAATTATAAATACTAGTTCAGTACATATCATATTATTTTACTAACCATAAACTTAACACTCCGGTGCCTCATTCAAGACTGCCCATATTAGTCTATGGACTGCTCCTGTCAGCAACTTGTTAAACTGACTTATTCACTTCAATGCCAAAATAATTTTATAACTGACAGTGACACTTTGAAGCCTTTAAAATGACATAAACTCTCGACTATAACAAGCTTATCCATGTAATTTTTATTATAATAATCTTACTAATATAAGTCTACCCTCACATAGATAAGTCCTATATATATAAGTCTATGGATAAGTCTTGTTACACTACACTACGTAAGAGCTGCAAGATTTTTCATTACTATGTAAATCTAAACTAGTTTAATAAGAAGGTATAATTGTTTGTTAGAGGCACAGATAATATAATACTAGCATACAGATGCCTCATCCTATACAAAGAAACCGTGCCGCAGCTAGCAGTCTACGTGTTCGAGTTTGAGATGAGCTCGATGTCAGCGATCATCGAGCGATTCATCATAAAAATGTGTAAAATATCGATTCTTTTGTGCTTTTGTGAATAGAATATCAAACTTAATGCCAAAATCAAAGCAGTGTACCTAAGCAGTAACAATAAGTTATTCCAAAATCAGAAGTGTCTAAGTTGATGCAGAACCATTGTCTCCCTAAACCCGCTTCATACGGTACGACAAAACGTAACGATTTTACTTCGAAAATATTTATGGGCATTTTGAGCTCCCAAATCTTGAACAGATTCAAAGATACTTGATAGAAAACGGAATCTACAAGATTATTTTCTATTCTAGTGAACAGGGGGGTTATGAGAAGCTCTTAAAGCAAGATTATTTTGAGTGTGCGTTCAACAGATGTATCTGCCTTATATACATCTCGCCTTTTTTTACATTCGAACTATGATAGTTTTGACACGTCTTGAGGGGGGTACGGGGCCAGGTGAACTTGCTTGCGTCAAAGTTGAAAGTAAAAATTCCAATGTCGTAAGACATGCATGAATGGTCTGTGCGTCGTCAGTCAAGAGTATATGTTACTTCTAGGCAAGCGTGCTCCACCGTCGACCACATCATCGCTTACCATCAGGTGAGATAGTGGGCAAGCGCGAGCCTTTAAGGCGCCGATTCCCTTGAGTAGCTGATTTTAAAATGAGAATCACGTCTAAACGGCTAGTCGTAATTTTTTGTAAAAAATATATGTTACATTAGACCATTTACTTAATAATTTGATCAAGCACATTTTGAATTTTATTCGTATAGGCATCTCTGACCGACACTTAGGCAGAGTTTATCGCACTCAAGACGATCAATATTTCAGTTAGCGATGAAATAATAGGAGATAACAGGCAGAACACAAGTAGTAGGTATTTCCATACAGAATCTATCTTTTGTTTGACATCCCAGCTGTCTAGCTGTCTTAATAATCTAGATTTGTGCCCGGTTACTGGCAAGAGTTCCTCTTCTGATTACATAAGCCTTAAACACCTCTGCCCGGCGAGCACGTCCTACTGTGACATGGCCTAAGTCACACTTTTTATCATAGTTTTGGCGATAAAGCAATTTTGTCTTAAATACTAGCACGGCGGCGTGAGATATTTTCTTGACTTGTGGCATAACTTCTTGAAGTTTATATTTTTTCTTTTTCGGATTTTTTTTCAATTTTATTGCTGTTACGGTATAACCTTGGCGATAAAAACCATTTAGGTACTAAGAAGCATAGCCCTACGACGCACTCTTTCCGAATTATGGGCCTCCGAATCTTATTTTTTTTGCATAATACGCTCTAAATGGTATCTCGAAAACGGTATGTCCTAGGTAAAAAATAACCAAAACTTAGCACCCCACTTTGCTGCCCCCATGCTAGTAGCATACCAAAATGAATTTATGAAAAGGTATTTTTTTAGGGTTCCGTACCCAAAGGGTAAAAACGGGACCCTATTACTAAGACTCCGCGGTCCGTCTGTCTGTCTGTCCGTCTGTCACCAGGCTGTATCTCATGTACTGTGATAGCTAGACAGTTGAAATTTTCACAGATGATGTATTTCTGTTGTCGCTACAACAACAAATAGTAAAAACAGAATAAAGTAAATATTTAAGTGGGGCTACCATACAACAAACTTTTTTTGCGGGTTTTTGCTATAATGGTACGGAACCCTTCGTGCGCGAGTCCGACTTGCACTTGGCCGATTTTTTACATTGCATGGTATTCGACTTGAACTACAAATTCTTAACAGAAAATTTTCGGTCATGATAAGTTATGATAAAATATGTCATGTCTTACAATTTGTCTTAAATGCTAGCACGGGACAACTATGTGACATAGTTTAAAGGCGCGACATGCCTTTCTTGTTGCTTACTTTATAGTGCGACATAATCTGAATAGACGACCAAATAAAATAGTACGTATAAAAGTGTGACGTTCATACAGATAAACAACTTTTTAATTTTGTTGGGAACAAATTAATACTTGACCCACGACAATAGATTTATGCACAATTTATTTTTCTAAGTTTGTTTGATAACATAGTAAGTGTTTGTTAGAAAGATATAATTATTGTGAAAATTTTAATAATTTAAAAAAAATATAATAGCTTGGACCCTGTTCCCAATACCGGTGGGCCCCTATTTTTTATATTTTAAATGTTTTTTTGGTGGCTTTATTTAAGAAATATTTAAAAATGTAGGAAGTAAGAAGAATATGGAATAAAATAAAATAATTATAAAAAAGTAATAATGAAAATAAAAATAATAATTCAAAATAAGAATAACAATAAAAAATAATTACAATTATAAAAAAGTAATAATATAGAATTAATTAATAATCCTGTAACATTTCAATTAATTAATAAGCATTGATCACCACACACACAAAATAATTTTATTGCCATTTGGTGCAGTAATTAGAAGGATTGTTTTTTTTTCACCTATAAAATTTTATCACCACCTCCGAACGAAAGTGATACATTTTTCTTAATCATCTGTCAAAATGTGACATTTGTGACAAAATGGGTGCGCCCGTATTAGCAATTAGGACCCGATGAGTCCCATATAAACGTCAGGAAATTTTCTCACGCCGCCGGTGCTAGTATTTAAGACAAAATGACTTTATCGCCCAAACTGCGATGAAATGTGTGACTCAAGCTATGTCACAGTAGGCCGTGCTCGCCGGGCAGCAACAAGAAAGGCATGTCGAGCTTTTAAAATATTTCACATGTTTGACCCGTGCTAGCATTTAAGTCAAATTGTAAGACATGACATAATTTATCATGTCTTGTCATAAATGTCTTGGGTATGCCCATGCTCGCTCCGCTACTGCTGCTCTCTCCTCGGGCAATACAATACATGCGTGATGTTATGTGTTCACTATTGATTCTCATCTGAATTCGTATCCGATAGAAGAAAAATTTGCTGCAAGAATACACATTAGATTTTATAATGTAGTTTCAGTCATTTTATAGTGTTATTCCTAGAAAAATACGATCCCATGCCTACGTGCTTAGAAAAACATATTTTTATATCTTTTGCGACATGAAAATGTACTCAAATGTTTTAGAACCCACTCTAATAGTAATCGGCTTTCAAAAATCGAATATCAGAGCTTACCAATGAAAAACTCGTAAGGGGTTTAGGTACAAAATTTTATGTTGGGATAACATCGAATCTCTGTCTACGTTCATGAAAATTCGGCGCAAAAGGCACCCTTTTAGATGGAGCCAACTACTAAAATTCATTGAGTCGGTTATAATCTGGTAGTATATTTACTACTCAGCTACGTTTTGCGCTTCAAAGACCTCCCACAAATAGGTTTAGTGTAAGTTTTTATGCCGCGTTAATATTATTTTATGATATAAATTAGTTTATGTATTATAATCATACAATACTTCACGCTTGTGGATACCAAAGATTTAGGTAGAGAATAGTATTTATATTGCTGCTGTCAATTTCCCGGTGGATTTTTTTGATCTATAAGATCTATGTATACTTGGTGTAAAATAACGTGATGGCGTTCTTGGCCTAGATAAATTCACTGTCCACCCTGGATATCAAAAACAGTACCCACGCTGACAAAACATCAATAAACATTTAAAATTCTAAAAAAACAATTTTATTGCATGTAGGTCATGCAATAAAATTTCTTTAATTAAGTAACCATTGAAACCCAAACATTTACCCGTTAATTGCAACTTAATTCAAAGGTACAAATGAGCAATTAAACCTCATAAGACGGAGGCACACAAAGTTCGTGCGACTTGTTGCTGAGGGAGCCGCGAAAATCTTTCCGAAAGCCAGTCTTTTATGACGTCACCGAGGCTTTACCACGTCATTGTGGCCCTTGGACAATGAGTGGTAGGTACAGAAGGTCAGCTCCTTACAAAGCACGAAAACGCACGGACGCTTACACGTGATAATTATTCTTACTATCCTTCTTTCTACTCGGACTTCTTCATAGCGTGTTGATGGCAAAAATAGTTTTTAGGGTTCCGTAATCATCAAGGAACTTATAGTTTCGCTATGTCCGTCTGTCCGTCCGTCCGCAGTTTAGCTCGGAGACTCTTAGTACTAGAAAGCTGTAATTTGGCATGGATATACATATTAATCTCGCCGACAAAGTGTTAAGTGGAGATGTTTTTTTTTCTCGTCTATCCCATGGTGTGACTTATTTTTGGATAGGGCATTCAAAATATTACGAGCCTATTAAAACCATTTTTCTATTCGTTCCTTGAATTTTTCGTTCCGTTTGCGTAAAATTAAGCTTTAAATGGTAAATTTTTGTTAAAGTCAAGTGCCAGCTAAATGGTTGCTTTTGGATAAGTGAAAAAAAAATATGGCAGTAGTATATAATAATATAACGAAATGAAAAGGAAAAATATCAAAGCTAAGAAGGCTTTACAAGTTTAGGAGTAATAGTCTACCGACTTATTCAAATGTACTTGGTAAAGTAAAAATATTGTATATTGATGTAAAGGGACAACTGATTTCGAACGGCAAAGTTAATTTTGTCCCTTCGTTAGAGTAATGTTCGGTGCTTTCATTGCTTATGAACGTTAGTAATGTTACCTATTTATTTTGGTGAATGTAGCTGTTCATACGGAACCATCTGTGCGCGAGTCAGACTCGCACTTGATCCGCTTTTTAAATATTATGAGGACCTTATGGCTGCATCAACGAATGGTGTTGCCGATTTATTCCGTTCTAAAACCAACAACTTATTAGTTAAATGAATATGTATTAAAACAAATACCTGTGGTATTCCACTTAACACATATTTATTTTCTATTCCAAATGAATGCAATTGTTTAAACTAATATAAAATCAAGTTCAAAGATATAAGGTACAGTCAGTAAAAATGCTTATTGTATTAAAAGACCTTTAATTGAAAAAAAACACAAAACAGTTAAATATAAAAAAAAAAAATAGCTAGCAAACGTCTAGTTTAATAATAAAATATGACTAATAATCAACTTTATTACAATTTTAGTTCCTCCTTAATCTGTACTCTTTTTTTTGCATAAACGTCAAAACAATTTGTGAAACAATGTCATTTTTAGATTGTCAAAACAAAACAAAATAAAAAAATAATAAATATCTCAGAAAAATAATTCTTAATTTATATTAAATTTTACCAGACATAGTTATTATTAGATAGGTACGTAATTATTTAAGTCTACCGTCAGGTAAATTTATCACAATAACAAATCACTTTTAATCTAATAATTGTAAAATATCATAGAAAATTAACTTTTTATATAATCAAATCAGTCATTCATCAACTTTTTTTTTATTCTTTTTTTATTAATTGTTCGCTTAGTCTGTTGTCGTGACGAGATCTTTGAGATTTTTTAACCGAATTACCAAAAAGAAAGAGGTTCACTTGTCTATATCTCCGTCAATTGTGGACCGATTTTGAATTATATAAATTTAATCATTTAAAGAGCGGTATTCGTTAGGAATAGAAAATAAATATTAATTGAAACAAATACCAGTGGTATTAGTTGTTGGTATTAGAACGGAATATATCGTGTTGCCGTAGCTAAATACTGTTTTAGAGTGTTATGCGTGTATGATGTTCTAGATGCCAAACATAATATTTACTAGTACTAAATGTGAAATCCTGAATGTTTGGATGTCGGTTAATATCTGATAGGCAAATGACTAAAAATCTGACACCAGCATTAACAAGAGTCATCGAAATACCCAGCAACTGGGTTATGGAGATCAGATAGGCGAATATGCGAATGCTCCATGTATAATACCTGAATTCAGCTGCACCCAGTAATACTGGAAGCGGACCCCAAGGGAATTGGGAAAAGGCTAGGTAGATTAACAAGAAGTTTGTTTATAAATCATACCTAAGCGGCTTAATGGATTTAGACGGACGCACATATAACCTGGATTACACACAAATGTAGTAGGAAAAAGATACTTTAATCCCGGTAGTATTTTCCGTGTGATAATAGCGTAGTTTACTGAAAAATTGTTTTTTGTCCGTCGGGTAGATTAATAAAAGATATTGGAGATGTATTTTTCTTTTACCACGTTAACAAAAAATTAAGACGATACAGTACGTTGAAATATTGTGTGAGGTCACGATATTTCAACAAAAATACGGGTCCAATATTATTTAATAATCTCACTGACGGACTATATTATACGAGTAAATGGAATTATATTTTTTCTACACAGGAAACATCCCTATTTTTACCTGACTGCCGAAGGAGGGTAATGTGTTTATCAGTCTATGTATGTATGTATGTAAGTATGTATGTTTGTTCCTATGTGGCGTTCTAGAGACCCAACGCGTTGGCCGATTTTCATGTTTCTTACGTCAATCGATTCGTCTTAACCCTGCTAGTGTCGCTGGCTACATTAAAATTAGAAAATAAAAAAATGGCGGCTTTTGGGCGCCATTTTGTGGGGGCAAAGCTTTTTTATTTTCACGTGGGCCAAAAGCAAGCTTGAAATAGTTTGAGATTGCCTTACGTACGCTTCATATGTGTGCGCACGCGATTTCCTTCATTGCCGCGTTGTAGAGAGCTTCTGTACCATTCTGTATCTTTAATATCGAGCCCATATCCACACTGTATTAAAACATGTAATTAGATTCTGAAAGTACAGCTTTGCTATGTTAAAAGGGACTCTTTTATAAAATATTAATTAAAATGGTGTAATTAAAGGGTTTATTATCGTCGTGTACTAAATTAATGACTGTCAAAGGATTTCTGTTGTCATTAATATTACGAGAATTCATTTATTTTTCACGTAAATGAGTAAAATATTGTCATTTAGTATGTCGTAATATGGGCCCATTATAAAAGTAGTATCGTTTTTTTAAACCCCTACGGAAATAGAGGGATTTTATAAGTTTGACGTGTGTATAAGTTTTTATGTGTCTGTGTATTTGTCTGTGGCACCCTAGATCATAAACAGATGAACCGATTTTGATTTTTTGTTTGTTTTTCAGATGATTTTATCGAGCGTTAGCTATGTTTGATGAAAATCGGTTAAGCCGTTCAAAAGTTATACGCATTTTACTCTTTGGATCGGGGCATTTTCACAAAATATTGTGTCGTAATTACGTGTTTCGACGGATTGTCAATCGAAGCGTGCTTACTACTAGATAACTTAGTTTAAAGACGTATTTGTGCCGGAGGTTTTTAAATTTTAAATTTTACTTGTTTCGACTATGAGGCTGCTTTTGGTATCGATCTTCAATGAACAGCGATGGATGAGGACTACAATGGAACGAGCGTGGTACAAATATATTTATACTATTCCCCCTCTAAAAAGCATATTTTATCCACTGAAAACAGTGAATAAAATTTTAATCACTGTTTTGATGTTTGAATTTAGAACACCAATACATATTCGGCCTCCATCTCAATGATATATAACCTCCTTGCGCATAAAATACTCGATACAAACTTCTTGTGCAAAGAATATTCGACTTTCAAACTCCTTCGTCGATTTAATTTTGAGTTTGTTTATATTTAGGATTTTAATAAAGATTTTGATTTTGGTGTAGGATGTTTAGTGAATACTTAAACTTAACCCTTATCTTAAACCTAACGGAGGTGGTCACTGGTCCCTGAAACACAGGTGCTGTTACCTACAATCAATTTACAAAACCCTGAAGTTTCAATTTTTTTTGTAAATTTTTAAGGTAATAAACCATTTATTTATTTATTATTGTTCCTTGTGCTTTTTGCTTAAATCTTTCTTTTTCTCGTAGTCATGGTATAAAATATAGTACCTATGCAACTCTTGAATAAAACGGATTTATATCGAGGGCCATGAATCAGGCGCGTCGCTCAGGAGTCTAACACTTGAATCACTCGCTATGCTCGTGATTCAATCATCATGAATTGTCCTACGGTCGTGATTCAGTTGTTAGAATCCTTCACTTGTTCGTGATTCATCTATGGCCCTCGCTTTAAAACCGTCCTTTATTCACTAGTTGCATAATATACTATTTGATGATGATAGTTGTGTGAAATTGGAGTGATAAGAAATAGGGACTCTGTTAAAGCTATAATCTAAGAAGTCCGATGACGTTTTTCTTTTTACATGCCGCGATAACTTTGTATGAATGTCTACGAAAAATCAAATGCATTATCCTAATTAATTACTATATTACCCATACACTATAACAACGAGTATCATTCGTAACCATCAAGTTTAACTGATATAACATATTTTTATAGATGTCAAATCAATCAATTCGAAGACATGTGACATTCACCAACCCGCAATGGGCCTGCGTGGTGGATTACGGCCCATTCCCTCTCACAGAGAGGAGGCCTGTGTCCCAGCAGTGGGAACATTAATAGGCTGATGATGTGATGTGATAGCTGTCAAATCCAACTGTTTAGTGTTCCAAGTGTTTTTTTCCTCCGCAGTATTTGTCCTACGATCTATTTCATCCGCTTTTGTCGACTCACAAGATACAGTTAAGTTTCTTATTTACCACTTGTGTTTATTAAGGTACTCAACGTAATGTGACTGAGATACTGCAAACTGTCTACGAAGAATTACGAAGCTTCCACATCCTTCCAGGTTTCTTAATAGTACTTTTCGAAGCGCATCAAAAGTTGAAACTAATAAATGTTCGTAAGATAGTTCCGAGACATTCAATATCCCTTCAAACCTCTAGGGATACACGCCACATTTGCTCGTACATTTTCACCATAATTTTGGTGGGGAAACTAAAAATAACCTTACTACCGCCTCCTTTCAGCTGTACCCTATAAATACATGATTTATATCTCGTTCGTGTATTTCAATACGTCCCTTCGGATCCTCAGGGAATCTCGTCGAGTGCGTCTCATTATGAACCAAGGAAAGTCGCTGAAATTTTCTTCGTACCCATGTACATGTACACATGTATGTACATTGAAGGGGAAGTTATTTGTGAGCCAATTTTAAATTATATATAATTGCGAGCGTGTCTTTTAGCATGTTTGTAAGATAAAGTTTACTTACCTTTTGGTAGTGGTTTCGCCCGCGTAGTATTATGTTATCTGTGCACTCGTGAAGATTGAAAATAATGCCGTATTAACAAGATTATTGAATCCTAGACAATTAAAAAGTAAATGTAATTGGTTGAATTGAAATAAATGATTTGGGTGAGTTTCAAGCATGTGACACAACAGTTGGAAATTTGTCTAGCGGACATATTGTAGTTATTTATACTAAGAAAGGTTGCAAAACTTACATACCTATTAGTTACCTAATAGTATTTTTGCTAGCCACCCTAATGGCTGCTGTACTGCTGTGTGCTGTGTGTGTGTGTGTAAGGATGTTTTTGCGCTGTAATGATGATGATTTTAATTTATACAAAACCGTTCAAAGTTGGTTTTCAAAGCTCCAATTATTTAGTCGGGGGACCCCGACTTCGCTGAAAAGATTGGTATTCAGTCATTTAGCTTGTTTTGAATTTTTTTGTTAAATTTTTATTCAACTTTTGACAAGACAGGCGTGTTTTTTATTTTTTAGATTGGTTGCCCGTTGTCCTAATCCGATAAGCTTTCGACGTTGAATTAATCACCAATACTCAATAGAAAATGTATCAAGCATTCGCTTGATGGGTATATTATAGGTTATTTTTGTTTTTAACGGACTTTTTAGTGTATAATAATGTATGTATATAGTATATAACATTATTGTGTTCTATAGAATTCTACTTGTACTGCAATTTTGCCCTATCCATACTATAATATTATAAATTCGAGGGTCACTCTGTCTGTCTGTCACCTTTTCACGCCTAAACCACTGAACGGATTTCAATAAAATTTGGCAAGGAGATATATGGCATACTCGGGAAGGACGAAGGCTATATTTTGCCAAAAATAATAATAATTAGTAGGTTGGTAGGCAGGTGGGGTAGGGTAGGATAGGATAGAGTAGGTAGGGTAGGGTAGGTAAGTTACGGTAGGTAGGGTAGGTAAGTTAGGGTAGGTAGGATAGGGTATGTAGGGTAGAGTAAGGTAGGTTGGTGGGTAGATAGGTAGAGTAGGATAGGGTAGGTACCTAGGTAGCCAGTCGACGGGAGCAAAGCCGCGGGGGATAGCTAGTATAGTCATGATAAGCCAAACCATTAGAAACTATTTATTTCTTTTTTAAAGCTTCGAGGCAGTTAAGGCGTCTTATCTCGTGTTTATTTTCCTCCGAAATGAACTACTAAAACCAAATGATCTTGTTTCATAGCTAGAAAATGGTAAAACTAAAGTCATAATGTACTAGACAATGTTATTGTTTATTAGCTACTGCACTAAATGTTTTGTTGTTCGCAATGTTATAGGATAAGAAAAGCGTGTGCGATGATTTTCGGCTATAATTGTAGTGCTTGTGCGGGTGCAAGGGAATATGTAGTAAGCTGGTGTTCGATCCCTCTCTCCTTTCAATTCCTGCACAGTGCCATCGCAACGGGTGTGAGCGAGAAAGCTACATATCATCAATACATTTCGAGTCTGAGGGTAGCGAGACATACAGACTATATACTTAGCAATTGTCCCTTGCACCTCACTGCTGTTCAAATCGTGACCGCGCAAAGACGCAGTCCACGTTTAAGTCAAATAGACGTGTGCAATTCGTGTAAGCCAGTTTTCTTCGCCGTCTCTGCTATCGAGCCGTCACATCGAAGGGTCGCCTCTGGACATCTATAACGCAAGATACTGTGAGGACTCTGCCTAAAAGGCAAACTCCTTACATATAGTAAGTCTGGCATCAGATAAATAGTTTTGCACGGTAATTGAAATAGGAACTCTTGTCATATGGGCCTGCCTTATGGGCAGCTTCAGAAGAATTATTCTTCTGAAGCTGCCCATAAGGCAGGCGCGTTTTTGATAGAATATATGATATAAAAGTAATCTCTAAGCCTTTTATTGACTATCTGAGATACCCCTTTCACATTTTGGCGGAGTTGCGCCGGGTAGAGTAAAATCCCGGTACAAAAATAAAATAGTTATTTCGCGTGTGCATGTGCACGGTGAAAAAAGTGCGCGAAGCCCTTTACGGAGATCGAAGATACTGTTGGCGAGAACCCTAGCCGACGAACACCAGCACGTGGATTATCAAGGATAAGTGGTATTTTCTAACTAAAATAAAAAATGGCACAACCTGTGTTCACGGTGACGGGAACAAAGTCCAGTTTTGAGGATTTTCTCATGCAGTTCCGCCGAGTTGCAGCTATTATTAAATATGGGTTTCCCTGCCTCTCGTAGACCACCAAGCAGTACGGCTACGTCCAGCACGACTCCGCGTCGGGCGGGCGACGGCGAAACCTTTCACACACCGAGATACAATTTACGCCGAAGGCCGCGCTTCGAGGACAGAAATAACCGCTCTCATATTACCCCTTTCAAAATCTGTCGAATAACCAGCTTATCGCATTTTCCGCGGTGCGTTTAAGCACGCACGCACTAAGATTATTAGGATACGCACTGACCGTGCTTCCACGTTTGTATACCAAGTTCTAGAATTCCTGACATTGTCTTCAAGATTCACTTTTAACTAAAAGGCTTTCCCTCTGCAGGAGGGTTTTAAAGGATACATATATTTGTTTATACTTTGTACAGACACAAGCTTTACCCATGGATTCGCTTCCGTGGCCTAGCCTACTTGAATGGTGCATTTTTCTGGAGTAGAAGTAACCTATAGCTGAAGTAACCTATGGCACTCAACGAGCTTGTGGTTTTATCTTCGCAATCGAATCAGTACCTACATCCCAATATTACTTTCAAACAATGTTAGTTTTCGAGAAAAACCTTCTTACCATAGATATATTGCCTTCTCATAACTTTAAATAACACTGCAACTGCTATTTTCAGTCGCAATTTCAAACACACTATTGTATTTTGCAAACAAGTTGAACGTGCCAACTCAAAACAGTGCGCGGTAATCTTCAAACTGAACACGGGTGCCAGTGAGAGCGAGTGCGGTTCCGCAATGCATGCAATCCGAATTCGAATGCCGAGTTCTATTAAAATTTGAAATATACTAACTAAATTCGGACGGACGGAGTTCGGACCTAGTGCGCAACTTCTTTCTAAAAGTATGAATCACCACGGCTGGAAGTCTGGAACCAACATTCCTCTCATTCAGATCGGATGCAGTGTGGAACCGCTCTTTTTAGGGTTCCGTACCCAAAGGGTAAAAACGGGACCCTATTACTAAGACTTCGCGATCCGTCTGTCTGTCTGTCTGTCTGTCTGTCTGTCCGTCTGTCTCCAGGCTGTATCTCATGAACCGTGATAGCTAGATAGTTGAAATTTTCACAGATGATGTATTTCTGTTGCCGCTATGACAACAAATACTAAAAATAGTATAAAATAAATATTTAAGGGAGGCTCCAATACAACAAACGTGATATTTTTGACATTTTTTGCTCGATATTAATAACGGCAACAGGTAGACGCTTGAAATATTCACAGAATGTTTAGTTGTATATTTACTTCAAAAAATAATAATTAATAAATTAAAATAAAATAAATTAAGGGGGGCTCCCATACAACAAACGTGATTTTTATGCAGTGTTTTGCGATAATGGTACGGAACCCTTCGTGTGCGAGTCCGACTCGCACTTGGCTGGTTTTTTTAATAAGCGGTACCTCTGCTAAAATTACACTTACTTAAGGAATAAAAATGTACACCAAAGAATCTACACAATTTCTTTAGAACTCTATACCTACTATTCGGGACTTTGTTAATCTCCTCAAGATAAAATCTTGAGAGAATCGCACTGTAATTAAGTAATCATGAGGAAGGGCTTGTGGCTAAGTAACGACCAAGGAATATGATCGATCTGCGGAAATAAATGCTGCTGAACTTACGGCTGACAATTTACAACGATCATTACACAACAACACAGTCTGTGTAGGTTTTGATATTACAGTTGTTCTATCTCAAGACTGCGGTTGGTATTTGTCGTGTGTGAAGACTGAAGACGCACATGTATATTGATTCTGTGTGCGTAAGCTCGAGAGCGCTCAGTGTCGCACAAAGAAACAAGGTGCCTGTGCATCTACACACACGACTAAGACCAACCTGTCATCGTGAGATAGAACAACTATAAGTTACTACGGCTGTCTCAGTAAGTTACCGAAAAATCTGAGAGAAAAGAACTTACGAAAGTCAACATGGCAACAAGGTCTTGGATTGTTGAATGTCTATTACATTTGACTTATAAAAGACTTTACGGATAAAAGACTTTATGTGTGTAGTGTAGGTACATACTTACAACTATATTGAACTGGTCCTTTATCTAACTTTTGTTATCATGTTACCCTTGCCCGATGTTACTTTGAGTAAGCGCAGCAAGTTTTCTTGTAAACCGACTTCAAAAAGGAGAAAGTTCTCAATTCGACTGTATTGTTTTTTTATCTGCACTCACAACGTAATTTTCCAAATATTAATTCAAAAAATATTGTATAAACACGTACTTTATATTCGTGGATAGGTAAAACAATAAAAATAAATAAAAAAACACATTATAGTGCAACATTTTCCTTCGATTTTCAAACAACTGCATCATAAAATAACTTTTTAATTTTTATAGCACACTTTTACTTTTTAATTTACTGGCGCGTATGGGTTCATTGACTTAATGTAGAAAAGTAGTGTCATTGTCTATATAAGCGCGCTGCGCAGTCATGCGCAATGAGAATCTAAATTGCCCGCCATACCACATATTTTTCTGTTTCAACTTTTGTTTTATTTCAACTGTATGAAGTGAGTGAAGATAAAATACTGTATGCTACGGCATATAATTAGGTAATAAAACACTCGCGTAATATTATTATCACATGAGGCGAAACCGAATGTGATAAACTTACGCTCGTGTTTTAATAACCCCTATTATATGACCATTGCATAAACTACTATTAAATATAATAATATTACGCGAGTGTTTTAATACCTATTTATATGCAGTTGCATACACTACTTTATATTCACTCATACAGTTGAATTAAAACAAAAGTGGAAACGGAAATAATATATGGTATGGCGGGTAATTTAGATTCTCATTGCGCATGATTGCGCAGCGCGCGCATCCATAGACAATGTCGCTTCTTTTCTACATTCATTCAATGAGCCCATACGCGCCAGTAAATGAAAAAGTAAATTGTGCTTTAAAAATTAAAAAGTTATTTTATGATGCAGTTGTTTGAAAATCGAAGGAAAATGATGCACTGTAATGGTTTTTTTTTATTTTACCTATCCACGAATATAAAGTTTTCTACAATATAGATTATACAATATTTTTTTAATTCATATTTGGGACATTACGTTGTGAGTGTAGATAAACCATTGTCAGTATCACTCTAAACGTTATATACCAGACAGTCTGAATATTGTACCACATTTCCACATCATCCTACTTTATCGCCGTTCTTAGTCCCCAGGGTGATGTAAATCGTATTATTGAAAGGTCGGACGCCTCTGGACTGAGACAAAACGTACTCTCCCGGTAACATGTGCTTTGATTTTCTAAAGGGACCCGTGATATGAATTTATAAAGCCTTTTTGATAACCGTAGACATACATTAGACGTTTTATATTTTGTCTTTACGCCTGTTTTGGGACAAATCGTGATTAGAAATTTAAGTGGTTTTTATGGTGTGTCGGTGGAACATATTATAAGGGACTATGTGTTGCCCGAGGTTTCGTTTTCGTTGCCTATTTAGCAAGAACTATGTGATTTTTCTGATAAAAGTACCTCTTCACACTCAGCTATAGTGCAGATAGCTTAATCATCAGCCTTTTAATGTACCCACTGCTGGGACACAGGCCTCCTCTCTGTGAGAGTGGGAATTGGCCTTAATCCACCACGTGGGCCTAGTGCGGGTAGGTGGATGTCACATGTCTTCGAATTTATGATTTATAGATAGCTTACTATCAGTTAAATAATTTTCGTAATCCTATTAGTAATCTTCCAGAGATTACCTCCAACAAATAAGATATAAATTTTATAAATATATCTATGCTAAATTTCATCCAGATCCGTTCAGCCGTTCTGGCGTGATTAAGTAACAAACATACACACATCCAAAGTATCGGATTTATAATATTAGTAATGTAAAATTTCATCACTTTAGATACCTATCTACATATTCTGACACAATATCCGGTACGTATCTCAATATCTAGGTCTCGAAAACTACTGAACCAATTTTAGAACCATTAGGACCTACGAGACATGTTAGTAGAAATATTTATAACACTGGTCTCAAGCCAGCAGTAAGCTACTTATAAACTAATGAGAATACTCTACATAAATATACATACATAATATTATGTACGCACAACACATGCTGCTAACATCATTTATCAAAGTAATGATAATAAGACGGGGTAAGGTTATTTTCCTCGTGTTTTCTTCATCTAGTCCTAACTCTTATCGTGAAAAATTATGAAGGCTCAGCTGTCTTTTACGAATCGATATTGATGTTCATATATTTAGCTATTTATTACCAAGTTTTTACAGCGCTTTATAAAACACGATCGAAAATTTACCATGTGTGTTTGAAGATAAACTTGAATTTTCTGTTGAGTTTCCTAATGGAAGCTCTCTATGTTTTCATAGTAATAGCAGCATTTAACTAAATTATCGCTTTCTTAAAAAAATATACAATAGAATTTGTCATGTCTTAGCTACATTTCGTAGCTAATATAAACTAGCCAAGCCCGTTACATCATCGGACTACAAGACGTACAGCGATGCGCCATCGGTACATGGTGGATATCCCACCCATATGCACTAAATGTTTTGAAATACTTTCATTATGCAGCTAAGGAGTGGAATTCCCTGCCGGAGTCTGTGTTTCCCGATAGCTTCAATCTCGGGGTCATTAAGTTAAAAGTGAATAGGTTATTTCTAGGCAAGCGTGCTACACCATCGACCACATCATCACTTACCATCAGGTGAGATGGTCAAGCGCAAGCCTATCTACAATAAAATAAATAAATAATAAATACTGGCCTTCAAAACTTAGTACCACACATGTGAAATTACAATTTCTCCCTAACAATCAATGTCAATCAAAGTTCAAAATAGCTAAACTACTGCACTACTACTACTACTACACACACTCACATACACACACACACACTACACTTCACTACACTACTACTTCTACTATAGCTAATAGTTCAAATGTTGTTTGGGTTTTTGCCAGTGAGTCAAAAATATTTATTTTTTGGTTTCTATCTTCATTTTAAACTTAAATTAGTAAACGTTACTAATGTATATTAAACTGTAATTTCAAAGGAAGTTGATGATAGTTTCTATATAACGTTTTTTATTTCAAAAGTCTAAGTTCTACAGTTAAGGAGAAATTCCAATTTCAAAAGTGTGGTACTAAGTTTTGAAGGCTAGTGTGTCATACACTGGCCTTCAAAACTTAGTACCACATGTTTAGAAGGTATTTATATCATCACACATCACATCATCAGCCTAATAATGTTCCCACTGCTGGGACACAGGCCTCCTCTCTGTGAGAGGGGATGTGCCGTAATCCACCACGCGGGTCCAGTGCGGGTTGGTAGATGTCACATGTCTTCGAATTTTTGGTCCTAGGACATGCCGGTTTCCTCACGATGTTTTCCTTCACCGTTTTGAGAGCAGTGGTGATGAAATAATTTACACAAAGTAAAGCGCCTGTCTGGGCTCGAACCCACTACCTACAACTTGTAAGTCGCGGCCGATACCACTGGGCCACCACTGATCCTGGCCATTTATATATACCGCGTTAAATATTGATGAGTGAAAAAAGAGCTGTTCTGATATACAAGCGCATCATACCATTATCAGATTATCTCCACCCTCCATTACCCCCAAAATATCAGTCTTATCTATGGCATATCAAACATGGTTAGGTAATAATGAACATAAATTTTTGTACATATGGACAAAGTTCCTTATTGCAGTCGAAGTGAGACTGGCGATATGGAACCGAGAATGTAATGACAATTGCTCACGCGTATCAAGCGTATCAAACGCGTAACAGACTTGCGATATGACAGTACGTCATAAATGCGACGACTTGATTTTGTAGACGTTGTTCTGGTATTGCTCGACAAATTGATAATCTATACTTCTATACTAATATACTAATAATAATATTATAAAGAGGAAAGATTTTTTTGTTTGTTTGTACCGAATAGGCTCCGAAACTACTGGACCGATTTGAAAAATTCTTTCACCAATAGAAAGCTACATTATTCCTGAGTGACATAGGCTATTTTTTATCCCGAAAACGGGTCCTGTGGGGTGGCCCACGGGAGCGAAGCCGCGGGCAACAGCTAGTTTTTTATAAAAAAGCGTTTACGCACCGTAGTCTGTCGTCGCGTCCAATCGACTCATTACCACACAAAGTAACTTGCTACACTATTATTAGACTTTAGTTAGGATTCTCCGAACTCTAAAAGAAAACACACACAAATCAAAGAAAAACGAATTGTCTTGGATAAACACAATTTGATTACTCTGGCGGTGTTGGTTTTTGCTCCACTCTCCCGCATCCGACGCTGCAGAAGCAAGTATTTTTTGCAATGCACCCGGAACTTGAACAAAATAGTAAAACGGAGAGAATAAATGCATGGAAGCATCCAACATTTGTTTCTGTTTATATTGTTGTATCATGTTTGTCAATTTAGTTTGAGTGTTGGTGAAACTTGATGACAAACAAGTTTGTCAAACAAGGATGTTACGTTATTCGAATTTTTCCCGCTGTTTTTATTAGCCATCGTTATGTTCGTTGAATAATTTACGCATTAGCTTCATGTACCGACACACTCGGCGCCGGTGTATACTTAACTCCACTGAAGTACCTCTTTTCCCAGGCCGGTGTATTTTTAATGATACTCCCAGGTACCTTATGTTCACGGGCCGGTGTAGTTGACTATATATTTTATAAGGTGATTCGATAGGGCTGGTCCTGGAAAATACGCCAATATTTCGGGGTTGGAAATTTGTTCAGAAATGAAAAAGTCCCAGGCCCTCAAAAAAGGGGGTAAATAAAAAAATAATAACAATTTTAAAACCAGTAGAAGCCATTTTTGTAATAAAAAAAAACTGGCTTTTACTCCATATGACCGTTGGCGCTGAGTGTGTTAAAACGTGGCTAGCATTATCATGATTTATTTCATTATGTATCTATATTATTTATATAAACTGACAGAGTGTGGGTGTACCTCTGCCTAATATTTTGTGGCATAAGGTGTGATGTTATATAACAAATATTAGGCATTCGGTGGCAAAGGATTGAAGAAAAATTAGAGTCATAACTTGACTCTAATTTTTCTTGTTTACTGTAACCCAGTTTTCATGGATCTATGATCGTTCTTTTTACAAGCTTTTTATTAACTTGCATTGTATGTATGTATGTTCAGGTGAAATCTTGCAATCGAATTTTATAGCTCTTATCACCAATCGATTAAGATGAAATTTTGCATACACGTTTGGTTTGGACGAATGCACGGTAAACTAAAAAGCTTGTTTAAAAAACGTTTATTTTTATTAGAAAAAAAAAATATTTTATTAATTTACAATGTATGTATGTACGGGTCAAATCTTGCAACTAAATTTTATAGTTAAAATCTTTTTATTTTTACTATACTGAATGAGTATGGGCCTTACTATGCCAAACAAGGATAATTATAAGTATTTGATCAATCAATTGTGGAACCGAGGCACATCTATTTTTCATTCAATACGCTAATAGAAAAGCTGAAAATAAGACCAGCCTTTTTCTATACATGAATCCATTTACCCAGAAATAATGGGCGCTCAGGCAATCCGAATAGCAGATATATATTCTACTCTTAATCTCACAAAAGTCTATGCTGAAATACTCGCTGATTAATCCATAGGAATCTGGCTAGAACACGTAGGCTATTAGTATTTATTTAGTTCTGTGGCTGATTTCAATAATTATACTGTTACCCTCTTACAAATAAACGCGGAATAAAGTTATACCAGGTATAACAAAGGAATAACCATACATTTTCATAGGTTTATACTTGGTATAACTTTATTCCGCGTTTATTTGTAAGAGGGCTAGAGTGCTAAGTAAGTAGACGTATAATGTGTTGATGCTTTGATAGACTTGGAAGTGATTTTAAATCATTTTGCATTCATCATTATACATAAGTATAATGATGAATAGATCACGGACGGGATCGGCCAATGTGGCGACGCCTGGGGGAGGCCTATGTCCAGCAGTGGACGTCTTTCGGCTGAAATGATGATGATGATGATGATTATACATGATATTAATTACCAATTTGTGTACACGACTAAAAAACATCATTTTCATAGCTGCGATGTGCATGAAACTGCATAAATCTGAAACTAACCCGCTATCTGCTGCATATTCATCACAAAAAATCTTTGTTTTTTCCTGTTCGCTCAACACAGACGGACTCGTCAAAAGCTAAAGCATGGAACAGACAAGACCCACAAAGGCCCTCCCTCCCTCCCTCGCATCCAAAGGGTAGTTAATTGGTTTGCCCGCTCAGAAATTTTGTTTACCCTTGCCATTTCAGCGCGATGCCGCGACACGCTTCGCTCAAAGCTGGCAGCACAGTTTTGAATTTATTCTTTCTTTTTTTGTTTTTCGCGCCAAAATTACGATGTTTGTTTTTTCGACTATGTATGTTTGAAAGGTGCAGTCATAAAGTATTATCGTGGCTTTTAGCACTAAGTACGTAAGCGGCGGCGCGCAGTCTTTAAATCTGTGAATAAGCTTGGTCAGGAATTGTAGCTATCTACTAGGTAACTCACGTTTAAAGTCCCTCGTTCCGTAGTGATACAATGATGATAACGAATAGAGGTGAGTTGTATGTGTCAAATTTTGACAGGATAATAATAACATTACAATGATTCTAGTTCAACTGAACACTATCGATTGGTTTGTATCTAACAGAACAAGGTGCGTAAAGGATCTCATAATTTTTTTGCCAACCACCATACTGCAGCATTATTTGTTTATTTACTTATGCTTTACAAAATAATCTGTAGTAACGTATGTCAACTTGAATATCAAGACAAAACTAATTACTCAGCGGTCTACCCCACATGCTCTCAAAGGCAGCCAAGAAAAACCAATTTTCAAAGCACTTTGTCAGCGCTTGAAATTTACACTTATGCACTTTCAATCTTTTAGAGCAGCAACATATTACAAAAAGTGACTTTGAACAGTCTCAACAAACTCTATGTAGTGTATCGATTGTCTTTCAAACCATATGGGAAAATAGTGTAAAGACAGCGGCTTTACTAGCATTATTATAGATGCTTGCTAAGTTTGCTCTCAAGGTTTTCAATCTGCGCAAAATTGATGCATAACTTGTTATGTAAACTTATTTACTGCATCGCTGTTGCTGGTGGGTTTGTCTCCGAGATATACAGCCTTTTTAAATAAAAATATTTCAGTAGTCAAGAAGTGAAACGGTGAAGGAAAATATCGTGAGGAAACCGACATGTCCTAGAACCAAAAATTCGAAGACATGTGACCTACACCAACTGCACTCCGCACTGGGCCCGCGTAGTGGATTACGGCCCATTCCCTCTCACAGAGAGGAGGCCTGTGTCCCAGCAGTGGTAAAATTAAAAGGCAGATTACGATGATGATGATATCAGTAGTGGAATGCATTAAAAGGGTTGTATCGCAATTGATTGAACCTAACCCGAAGGATCAAACTCGAGGATCTTCAGGTCAACTGTTAAATCCGTGCTGCTTTACGGACGCGAAACGTGAAAGGTCACAAAATACATCTCGCGCCAGATCCAAGTCTTTGTCAACCGCTGTCTTCATCGCATACTTGGAATCTACTGACCCGAGACCATCACCAACGTCTCACGTCACGTCGTCATCTATTGGAGAAATACCACAAGAGCCCGATCGACCAAGCGTCGCAAATAGAGTTGGCTTGGCAACACGCTGCGAAGGGATTCTGATTATGTACCCAAGCAAGCGCTGGATTGGAATCCCCAAGGCAAAAGAAAGCGTGGCCGTCCCCGTCAAACCTGGCGTACACCGTGTTGGCAGAAGCGACGAGCATCGGTATTACGGGAAGCGAGGTGAAGCGTGAAGCTCAAGACCGATCGCGATGGAGGACTACTGTGGATGCCCCCTGCCCCATCCAAGGAAAATAGAACATAAGATCAAGTAAGTCATCGCGATTGATTAATATAGGTCGTTCCTCGTCCCCTTGCTAGTCAGTTAACTAATCTTTCCGGCTAGTCAATTAAACTAATCAGCACTGTTTACGCCTGGTTTAGATATGAAGACTTTTAGTGTGTGTCGTGATTTCCAGTTCAAAAGGCCAGGCGCCAAACGTTTTGTTTCACGTGTACCGTCACAAGTTATTTTTTTTTTCTTATATGTGGGTGCAAAAACTATCACCACGATTTGTACTCTCCGCATTTATATTATTGTAAAGATATAGTTTAAAGTAATTAAACAACCAGCACCTCAATACGGGAGTTTCATTTGAGTTCATTGAAGCCCCAACATCTGGCGACCGTGACAGGACCTGCAATTTTCGGATATTACGAACACGCGCTGCCGGTGTACCCATTGCGCCGCAGCTACTTTACATCAAAACCAAACATCATACCTGGATTTCCTGGAGGTGCACCAGCCATTGCAGCCACCGCCGGTTAGCGATCAGCATCGTACCGCAGCCTCGGCCAATGCAGCTAAGTGCCCATTTTCCTTGAATTCCCAGTTACCTACACACTCTTACCCCCATACCCTTAGTAAATCTATCAACAATCTTTGTAAAATATATTCGTGTTTTCCTATCAGGCCTATAGCTATTACAATAAGCATATATTTCACCCACATCGCCGAACATTCCAGGCCGATCTCTCCGTCGAGCGCGACTTCGGGCCGCCTGCCGTGTCACCGTGACCGGAGCGCAGCCCTACCCACTGCCGCATCGCCGGACCGGCCTCAGGTGACGTTAGGCGAGGAGCGTGAGCTAAGTTTTAGTTTCTCATTATAATTACCCAGTTTGTGTCTGTGTATTTCCATAATCAAACCTACTTGGCATCAATTTGTTTAATCCATCCGATTTATAAAATATTAACAAGATTTGCATTCACAATGGGTAAAGATTATGGAGGTGAATCTAGCACAAACAATCCTCAAGAATTACAGGATCTTTTAGTGAAACGTAGTTCCATAAAAGGTCAAATAACTAAATTTAGAAACTTTTTATCAAATGTTACCTCTAATGAAGCGCTTACTCAGATTGAGTTAGCCGAGTTAACATTAAAACTAAACAAATTTGAATCTATCTATAGCCGTTTTGATGACTTGCAAAATCAGATAGAAGTATTAAATTCTGACCATTTATCCAATGAGATTGATGAACGTGATACTATCGAACAACTATTTATATCTAACATTGCAATTGCTCAAAGTATCACACAAAAACATAACTCGAACCGTCATGATGAAAGTAATTACAAGGATTTAAATTCAACTCAAATAACTACAGGTCCATGTAATCACGATCATTTTGATATAGGTTTTAAATTGCCTCAAATTCAAGTTGCTAAGTTCGACGGGTCTTGCTTTCGTTGGCTTGAGTTTCGTGACACATTCTTATCTATAGTACACAATAATGACCGCATCGCTCCCATTCACAAATTCCATTATCTTATTTCGTACTTGACTGGCGATGCAGCGCGCATTATTGCTAACTTAGAGGTATCCAGCGCAAATTATGCGTGTGCTTGGAAACTATTATGTGACAGATATAACAATACACGACAATTAATAACTCATCATATAAATTCATTATTATACATAAAACCAATAACAAGCGAGTCTGATAAATCGTTAAGATTCCTTGTGGATCATGTTAATAAAAACTTACGTGCTTTAACTAGTCTCGGCGTAGGTTTACATGATTGGGATATTTTACTCATTCACATAATGAGCCCCAAGCTTGATAGAACCAACAAAGCCAAGTGGGAAGAATACCGGGGCACGTTGGATACTAACACACCTAATTTGCAACATTTTTTCAAGTTTCTTATTGATCGCGCTGATGTACTTGAATCAATAAATAGCAGCCATCCATACTCTAAACCTAAGATTCAATCAACGTCAAAGCCTATAGATTCAAACAACAAAATAAAATCCCATCAGTCATATATTACTAATCGTGAAGACAATAATATTTCTGATTTATCGTGTGGCGTTTGTAATGGTAATCATCGCCTTTATGATTGTCCCACATTTTTAGCTAAGAGTGTGGATGATCGTATTAGTGAAGTAAGCAGATTGAAGCTTTGTCACAACTGCTTACGGTCTGGCCATTCTGCACGCAATTGTCGCATGCATCCGTGTCGCATGTGCAATACATGGCACAATAGACTCTTGCATAAACAATCTGATAACAAGAATATTGCCAGTGTTGTCACCATTTCACCCGACATCACTGACGACACTATCGTTAATTTTTCAAATCAAAATAATCATCAAGTGTTACTGTCTACTGCATATATTGAGGTATCTAATCCTACGACCAAACAAAGCCAGAAGGTTCGTGCTCTTTTGGATTGCGGTAGTCAGTCATCGTTCATAATTCAATCTCTTAAAACAAAACTGCGTTTAGAGCCGTCCACCACTTTGCATGTCAATATAATTGGCATAGGCAACAAAACCACCACTCAGGCTACAGAAACTTGCGTGGTTCAGCTAAAATCTTTGATGAAGCATTTCAGCGTCACTTCTTCTTTTCTAGTGTTGCCAGTGTTGACCGGCAACATACCTAGAATACCCGTTGACGTTAAAAAACTTAATATTTCGAGTGATTACTTTTTAGCGGACCCTCACTTCCACCAACCAGCACCTGTTGATGTTGTCATCGGTGCCGATATTTTCTGGGACATTATTGGCCGTGATCAACTCTCTCTCGGTTTCAATTCACCTGTATTGAGAAGTTCTAATTTCGGTTGGCTAGTTTCAGGTCCTATGTATTTTAATTTACCCACAAACAAAATGTCAAAGGAAATTGATAATAATATAGATTCTAATCATTCAGTTGTTTCATATGTGTCGTCTGTTGACGAAATACATCAAGAACTTTCAAAATTCTGGGACTTAGAAAATGTTCCCCAAACTAAGTCAGTTATGAGTCATACCGAGAAGGCATGCGAAATACATTTTTTATCGAACACCTTCCGTTTAGAAACCGGTAGATTCTCAGTAAGTCTACCCTTAAAAGATACACCTGATTGTCTTGGTGAATCATATTCACTAGCTAAAAAACGCTTTATAAATTTAGAAAGGCGATTTCGCAAACAACCACATGTAAAATCCCAGTACGTAGAATTTATGCGTGAGTACGCAGACTTAGGTCACCTTTCAGAATCCGCTGTACCTCTACCTGCTACATCTTATTTCCTCTGCCATCACGCTGTTTTCAAGGACAGTAGTGAGTCCACGAAAATTAGAGTCGTATTCGACGGCTCGGCTCCTACTTCATCAGGTCAGTCTGTCAATGACATCCTCATGGTTGGGCCTAATATGCAGGACTCGCTTTTCTCCATCTTAATAAGGGCTCGACAACATAAGTTCCTCCTCACGGGTGACGTCGAGAAGATGTACCGTCAAGTCCGTGTCCACGAGGAGGATCGCAATCTTCAACTTATTTTATGGAGAGAGGATGAGTCTTTGCCCATCAAAACGCTTCAGCTGGGTACTGTGACTTACGGAATGGCAAGTTCCAGCTACTTGAGCACTCGGTGTCTATGGCAGATTGGTGAAGAATCTTCTGATCCTATGGTTAAGGACATAATTCAACATGATTTCTTCGTTGACGATCTCATCACCGGTTCTGAGAGTGAGGATACCCTACGTTATATTCACCAATCTGTGACTGAAGAATTAAGGAAAGGATGCTTTAATCTTCGTAAGTTTAAGACTAATTTACCATCATTGTTTGATTCACATAAGCAATCTGATGACAACCTTTTAGTAAGCGAGTCAACTAGTACACTAGGCATGGGATGGAACCCATCAACCGACCAGTTACATTTCCCCATCAAATGCCCACTTACTTGTAACAATAATTTAACTAAAAGATCTTTTCTATCGTCTCTTTTTAAAATCTTTGACCCTTTAGGACTTATTAGTCCGTGTGTAATAAAAATGAAAATGTTATTACAACAATTGTGGCTGCTTAATTTAACTTGGGATTCTCCAGTCCCACATGAAGTTCAAAGAGACTGGAACAATTTTATGCAGTCTTTACCTTGTCTGTTAGCTCTAGAAGTTCCACGGCGTGTGCTCTGTAATGAACCCGCAACGGTAGAATTACATTCGTTTAGTGATTCATCCCAACATGCATATGGAGCTTGCATCTATTTACGTTCGATTAATGCTGCGGACGAGGTCACAGTCAATTTGCTTTGTTCTAAATCCAAAGTAGCTCCGATTAAAGGTACGACTATCCCTCGTCTAGAATTGTGCGCTGCCTTACTGGCAGCAAGGCTATGCCAGGCTGTCAAGAAGTCAATACGATATGAAGTGCAGCATCAAGTACACTGGTGTGATTCGTCAGTAGTTTTAGCCTGGCTCCACACCAGTTTTATAAATTTGAAATCATTTGTAGCTAATAGGATTTCGGAGATCTGTGAGCTAACAGATGCCTCCTCGTGGCGGTATGTTCCCACATCTGTCAATCCTGCAGACCTCATATCTAGAGGAATTAGTCCAGATAAGCTCTGCAGTACCAAACTATGGTGGTCAGGACCTGCATTTCTCACGGAGCCTGAAGATAATTGGCCTATCTTAAAATCTAACAAATTTAATACGAATGACTTACCGGAAACTAAATCTAATTGCACTTTCAATCATGTTGTTACTCAAAACGAACCTCTGATTATTTTTAAAGACTTTTCTAGCTTAATTAAAATAAAACGATCTTTCGCTTATGTGCTAAGATTTATTAATAATTTGAAGAGGGGCAAAGATAAACTTTTCGGCAATCTTACTGTTAATGAATTAAATAATTCATTTCTGTATTTGTGTCGTTTCGCACAGCTAGAATCCTTCTCCACTGAATATAATTTACTATGCAACAACAAGGCTTTAAGTTCTAAATCAAGTATTTTATCATTGACTCCATTTTTGAGTGACGAGAAGATCATTCGCGTTGGTGGCCGACTAGGTTCATCTGACTATAATTACAATAAAAAACACCCTGTTCTCCTGCATGCTTCACATCATTTTACCAAATTGATTTTCGAGTACGAACATAAACGCGGACTACATGCTGGTCCACAATTGTTGTTGGCCGTTGTTAGGGAATACGTTTGGCCGATTAACGGTAGAAATTTAGCCAGACGTATTTTTCATAACTGCCCCAGGTGCAGACGTTTGCAGGGCAAGACTATTGCACCAATAATGGGACATTTGCCCTCACAACGCGTCATGCCAAATTTTCCATTTCACACAGTGGGAATTGATTTCGCTGGGCCATTCCTTATTGTAAACAGAAAGGGACGTGGTGCTTCGTTAGTCAAGTGCTATCTTTGTTTTTTTATATGCCTTCGATATAAAAGGAGAAGGGCAAGACTTCATAGTATTCTGGGCCCAGGTGTTAACTCAATCAAACTAGCCTTATTTGTAAGAGGATATATTAACAAGGCCTCGCTGAAAATTTGGCGAAATTTGGCTATCCAGGAATCAAGTTATATGAAGTTTTGTAAAAGTGAGGTTACAATATAACATTGTAGTTTTTTATGTTATTTGCGAAATATTTTTGAATGGCTTCAGTTGTGTAATGGTTTTATGCATGGAGTGCAAGTAGAAAATCTCCATGTGTGACGTGTCGACGATCTGACACGTTTGGCATGGCCGGACAGTCACTACAGTCGATGACAAGTCTCCACATCCAATATCATGCTCTTAGAAGCAGCGGGTACCTTTTAAAAGGAGAAGATGAAATAAAAGGAGCTCGTGGCTAAATAATCGATCTTCAAGGTTAAGCAACACTTGACGAGGTCGGTCCGTAGATTGGTGACCATTTCAACATAACAAGATTCCTCCGAGCATCGTAAAGCACGTTAAGCCGTTGGTCCCGGCTGTCATTTGAAGGTCTGTGACAGTCGTTACGTGTAGCCAGAAGCCTGAGATCTGACACCAGTCTTACTAAGGGGTATCGGGTTACCTAATCACTGGGTTGTGGAGGTCAGGTAGGCAGTCGCTCCAGCTCTATCTACTCAGCTGAATGAGGTGAGACTGGAAACCGACCCCAACATAGTTGGGAAATGGCTAGGCAGATTGAGAAGAGGAAAATAAAACACCAATATAATTACGTTTTGAATATTTATTATTCATCTTCAATAATTATTAGAATATTATCTAAGAATTGTGCAGGAGGTATGATCTTTTCTTGGTATCTTGCCCAACTGAGAAACCATATTATGCACATTACATGGGCACAGCAGCCTACAGTTCTTCTACCTACAATACAATTACAATAATAACCTAATATTGAATCTTGTCCTCTTCGACAGCTGTCAACTGACTTATATGGCGGGATTGTATACGTCCCCGCAATAACCAAGAAGTATTTGAAGCCGTTAGCTAGAAGAAGGTTGCCTCATGCCTCTCTTCTCTTACTCTCTTGCCTCTGGGATGACCAACTTGGTGTGATGCTTCAATCGGACATCTCCCAAGAACCACGTCTTGGGCCATGTTCCAACATGCTTGGCATACATAGTTCTCACTGGTAACCTGAAATAAGTGAACTATTTAAATTATGTTCAATCAAATCGTTACGTCTCGGCCGAGACCGAAATGGTCCAAATAACTGTCAATACCTCAAAGCACCAAAGCCTGGGACCGAATTAAGTCTTAGATTATTCATTAAGTCTTTCTTATTATTATGCTATCCACCAAAAAGAAAGCCGACATACATGACGCCGGAGACCGTAAATAGTAGGTACATCATAAGTCTGGTTTTGTTCGCATGAAAGGCTAAAAGTTCGATTTGAATAGGTACTTACAGGCTGAGATGCACGCCACTGACGAATAATTGGTAAAATCGCCTCATCGTCCAAGACTCTTCTGCCAATAGAGTTATTGCGACC
Organism: Anorthoa munda; assembly: GCA_945859665.1. Lineage (NCBI taxonomy): Eukaryota > Metazoa > Arthropoda > Insecta > Lepidoptera > Noctuidae > Anorthoa > Anorthoa munda. The sequence goes on along the minus strand of OX243899.1, from coordinate 29,406,893 downwards.
AGTCGCAATTCACAAAGCGATCCATGTCGTCAATATCCGATCGATAGGCGTAATCAGTTGTCCAAAATAGAGAGCCAGGTAATTCAAAATAGTAAGATCCGTTGAATAGTCCTTTAAAGTGTGCAAAGCCGAGGTGGTGGGGTTTTACAATACAATGAAATATGGAAAATATGTGCGCACTCAGAACGAAAGAAAACGAACGAGTGCCAGTTTATTTTTTTCTGCCTGTCATCTGTCTGTCAGCAGTCAGTGACCAGTATTGCGAACTGAAGAAAAATTAACGGAACTCGATTCGCTATGAATCGTTTCCACTAAACGATTAATAAGCACTTGTCACTCGATTTTCATACATTAGTCTGAGATTTTACCGATTTTTTTAATCGATTATTTAGTTTCATAACTTAATTTATTTTTTCTCGCTTCCTAGATAGAAACATGGTACTATATTTTGTGATTTCCATTAGAAAAATATAACGGATTTTTTAATACACATTTCATCTAGTTAACTGCTGGGCCCAGAAATGCCCGTCTCCTTTGTCACCTCGAAGCCGTGAGTGATCTATCAAAGGACGCTTTCGTTATGACATTCCGAAGGTTTGTGTCACGAAGAGGCAGGCCAGCGGAAGTATTCTGCGACAATGGACGCAACTTTGTCGCAGGAGCCAGGAGCTAAAGAACTTAATGATTTTTTTAAGATTCATCAAAACGAGCTATCTGATTTTGCAGCCACGGAAGGCATTCAGTTTTACTTTTCACCAGCTTACGCTCCTCACTTTGGCGGCATTTTTGAGGCCGGTATTCGTTCAGCAAAATTTCATGTTAGGCGAGTAATGGGTAACTCTCATTTAAGTTTTGAAGAATTGCAAACTCTCTTCGCTCAGGTAGAAGCTGTTTTAAATAGTAGACCACTCTGTCCCTTATCCGCCTCTCCTGACGATTTCCATTGCCTTACTCCTGGGCACTTTCTCATTGGTCGGGCTCTTACCGCGCTGCCTGAACCATCTCTGGAGGATTGCCGCTCAACCAACTTGCAGCGCTATGCCAGGCTGCAGCAAATATACCAACATTTCTGGCGGCGCTGGCAACGCGAGTATATCGCCGAGTTGCAACTTCGCCGTAAATGGAAGACCAACACAGATGCAGTCAAAATTGGGGACATGGTCCTGCTGAAGGAAGATGGTGTCCCACCCCTATGTTGGAGGCTTGGACGTATTGTACGGCTTTTCCCAGGATCAGATGGGATTTCAAGAGTGGCCGACATAAACACGAAGAGAGGAACTATAAGGCGCCCTCTAGTTCGCATCTGCCCTTTACCAACCGAAGAGGAACTACTTAAGGGTTAAAACTCTTGAGTTTCAACGGGGGGAGGATGTTTACGCCTGGTTTAGATATGAAGACTTTTAGTGTGTGTCGTGATTTCCAGTTCAAAAGGCCAGGCGCCAAACGTTTTGTTTCACGTGTACCGTCACAAGTTATTTTTTTTTTCTTATATGTGGGTGCAAAAACTATCACCACGATTTGTACTCTCCGCATTTATATTATTGTAAAGATATAGTTTAAAGTAATTAAACAACCAGCACCTCAATACGGGAGTTTCATTTGAGTTCATTGAAGCCCCAACAAGCACTGTCAGTTGCGGCTCTAAACATGTGACATTCGTTGTCAACGATGGCGATGGTCGAAATGCTAAAATGAAAGGCGTTGCCACGTGGCATTTTGATAGCGGTTGACTTTCGCATACATTTTTTTTTTTGGGCCTATTTCCAATCGCTATCGCCACGCTTGATGTGTAATGTCACTTGTCTAAGACCTCAGAGGCCTTAGACAAGTGACGTTGAATTGTTCAAGGTCACTGGTTGAGTTAGGATAGGTTATTTTGAAGGCCTATGTCAAAGAACAGATAATGTTATTCTCTTGCCCGTAACTCAATATATGGTTGGCGCAACATATCTTCTTCCATCTTACAAATCTTACTATATTTAGTATTATAAGTGCGAAAGTTTGGATGGATGTGTGTATGTTTGTTACTCGTGACTGGTTTTTTGTTTCGGGTTCGTACGCGTATATCCAGGATTCGTCATCTGATACGATGTTGTATACTGCATTTGAGGATCCTGCGTGGAATCTTTCGAGAGTTCTGACGCACCAAGTAACGCGAGCCGCTTTTTGCTCTTCACAGAGCGAATGCGGTATCCATCGGGAAAACCACTTTTTACACCTAATTGTTCATGCAAGATTATTTGTATTTGACTCATGCCAATGTCTAAAGTTGCCTGAATTTCGCGGTATGTCACATGTCGATCTTCCTCAATCAGCTTACGCACAGCATCAACGTTTTCTTGGGTGAATGCAGTTTTTGGACGACCTTGACCTTGGGGATCATCACTGAGCTTGACACGTCCACCTTGAAATTCAGCAAACCAGCGATAAATTGTGGTTTTGGATGGGGCTTCATCTCCAAATGCAGAAATCATCCGGTCAACACACTGTTTTTGTGTTAAACCACTTCGAAAGTCATAATAAATCATCGCTCTTGAATTTTCTCGAGTCAATTCCATTTTCTCAACGACTAAACAAGTTTGACAAAACCACAGTTTAGTTTTGTTCTTCAGAAATGCCAGGTATACACTCATAACCGGCGTGTGTGTATGACTAGATGTATGAATGTGAGTGAAGCAAAAGAAGTATGTAAGGATCGTAGCAGGTGGCGTTCTGTAGTTTCTGCATACCCCCATGGAAAAAAGGCGTGAGTTTATGTATGTATGAAAACAAGTTTGAGAAAACCTTGTGACAAGACCGAGAATCTTTTTTTAAATAAATAAATGGTATTCGATTTTTAAAACCAAGGAGTTTTCAATTAAAAATATTTTAATATGACAGGAACAGTGGAAATATTCCATTCCCAATACTTTTAATGCAGCCCTCGTACGAGACACGTCGAAATGCTAAAAAATCATTTGCTTTTCGTTACCATGAATTCCTTTATGCCCAGGGACCCACATCAGTCTTATTCTGTTTTGCTTCCCAAGCCTGTTTAGGGTTTGGATAGCATCTAGAACAAGTTTGGAGTCCACTTTGTAGGATGTGATTAGAAAAAACACAACCACTTACCGATTTTGATGAGGAACGGGATCTGGAAACTGGGAATCACAACAATTCACAACAACCACTCTGATCAGGTTTTTTGGTGATTTTTTTGGAACGCGCGTTGATTTTATTGTCTTATTTTTGTAAGGAAGGAGGGAAAACGGAAGTGGAAGGGACAAGATGGCGGGTGGTTGCGATTAACCAATCAAATCGATCCATTGTAGTTATTTCAAAATTTGAATGTGCGTCGTCCCTGTTTATGCAGTAATTACATTGATTATACATACCCCCGGCCAAAAAGGGGATATCCCTTTTTATACACAATAGTCAGATGCTGGTAATTTACAATATAAGATAGTTTAGTGGACTGTATAATAAACAAAAGAGATTAGCTCAATAGACATTAACTAATGAAGCTAAAGTAAATACGTAAATACCTATACGAAATCTATTTAATTAACGACTAAAATATAACTAAAACTATTATTGTTATAATGTGCTTAAACTAATCTATGTTATCGTTAACTGGTAATGGGCAGATCTTAGATAAAGATCTTATAAATAAGCCCTTAGCCGTTTTAACTTCCACCACTCTAACAACTGAATCCTGTCCAGGCATAACCCTTACAATTCGACCCATACACCACTGCAAGGGCGGTAAATTATCTTCCTTAAGAAGTACAAGATCATTGACCTTTATGTCATATTTAATAGAGTTCCATTTATTCCTCTGCTGCAGTGTATGGAGATATTCATGACTCCATCTCTTCCACACGTCCGTAACGATTGACTGTAATAAGTGCCAACGTGAAATTAAATTTAAACGTTCGTTAACGGGCAACTCGGGCACAGCTACCAGTGGAGTTCCTATTATGAAGTGACCCGGAGTCAATACTGATAAATCGCTAGGATCGTTGGACATAGGGCACAGTGGCCTTGAGTTAAGGATGGATTCAACTTGAACCAATATAGTCGTTAGCTCTTCAAAGGTTAGGTTACGATCGCCTATAACTCGATTCAGGTGCATTTTGCATGATTTTACAGCGGCTTCAACTAGTCCATTGAAATGAGGACTAAGAGGAGGCGAAAAGCTCCACTCAATAAAGTGTTCAGATAAATATTGGTTCAAATTAGGGTTCTCTTTAATTTCTTTTGCAAAGTGATTTAAAATATTACTAGCGCCTTTGAAATTTGTTCCTGAATCTGTTCGAATTTCTTTAGGTAAACCACGTCTACTTACAAATCGCTTGAATGCCGCTAGAAATGCTTCCGCTGATAAGTTACTGACAAGCTCAATATGAACTGATTTGGTTGGAAAGCATACAAATACACACACATAAGCTTTAATAATCTTGGCGTTCCTAATCGAACTACTCTTCAAATTAAAATGTCCCGTAAAATCTATTGCAATAGATAAAAACGGTCGATAAGATTTAGTAACGCGACTAGAAGGTAAGTTACCCATAAGCGTTTCAGGAGGCTGACATTTTTGACGAAAGCATTGCAAACATTTAAATACTCTTTTACGTATCACACGTCTAGCGGACAAAATCCAGAATTTTTCTCTCAGAAGTGACATCAAAAGACTAGGTCCGGCATGTAAGTGTTTTAAATGATAATAATCCACCAAAAGAGTAGTAAAATGGCAATCATGAGGCAACACCAATGGATATTTAGCAGTATACGTAAGCGACGAATGTATCAGTCTACCCCCTACCCGCAACAAGTCATTATCATCAATGAATGGATGTAACCGTTTTAATCCAGTACTACATAACTTATTACTCTTAATAAGTTTAATGTCATCTTTGAAATGATTATACTGAACTATTTTGACTAAAACTAACAAACTGCTATCTAATTCTATATGTGATAGGTGACCATTGAATATTAATAATTTTCTACAGTTGCTTATAAAGCGTAGGCACCATGACACTACACGGGTAAGTTTAGTAAACGAACTAAATCTATTAATCAAATCTTCACTAAATGATTTATTTTCAACTACTGAAACAGTAACCTTCTTGTGTTTTCTTAAACCGGGTACTGAGCCATAATTTAGTTGTTCACATGGCTCAGGCCAAGTGGACTTGTCTCCTAATAACCAAGTTGGACCCCACCACATATCATGGTGAACAAGTTCCTGAGGAGAAATGCCACGTGAGGCTGAGTCAGCTGGGTTTAGTTCTGATGGCACGTATCGCCAGAACTCAGGTGACACTGTATTTTGTATTTCACTAACCCGATGAGACTCGAATACCTTTAGCTGATGTGGTTCCGTTCGCAACCAGCACAATACGATTGACGAGTCACTCCATGCATACGTGTGTCTCAACAGGTCGGTATTTGATCTTAAACTGTCAATAACGCGTTTTATTAGTCGAGCTAACAACAAAGCCCCAGACAACTCGAGCTTGGGAATCGTCAGTTTTTGTTTGATGGGTGCGACACGCGTCTTAGAAATAAGAAGATATATGGTCACCCTACCATCAGTATGGATGCATCGTATGTAAACGCAAGCCGCGTATCCTGCGTCCGACGCATCGCTAAAACCATGCAAATCAAAATGTACTACGTCGTTAGACAAAACCTTTCGCGGAATGGACAAATTGGTAAGATAATCTAGATTGTTACAAAAGGCTTGCCATTCAGCAATAATGGAACTGGGTGGTGTCTCATCCCACTGTACACCCAATTTCCACAATTGTTGCATTAATATTTTTACCTTAATTATGACAGGGGCCAACCAGCCGTTTGGATCGTAAATGCCGCTTATTTTTGATAAAATTTCTCGCTTTGTGCATTTGGTAGAATTAATCGAAACTTGATAACTAAAATGATCTGAAATTGGATTATACTTGAAACCTAATATTTTGAGTGACGTATCTTTGTCTTCTACAAACTGAATTTCACAAAATTCTGATGGCAAATCCGCAAGCAACTGCGGTTGATTACTTGTCCACTTCCGAAGTTCTAAACCTCCTAGTGCTAATAAATCTATGAGCTCGGCTTTAATTCCTTGTGCTTCAGAAATGTTGCTTGCTCCGGTGACTATATCGTCGACAAAAATATCATTTTGTAATACCTTCGAAGCACGAGGGTGAGTTTCTCGCCCTAAACTAGCAAGCTCGTGAACACACCGCATTGCTAAAAATGGAGCCGAAGTGACCCCATATGTCACTGTATTAAGTTGGAATTCTTGTACATTACCAATTTCATCCCGCCATAATATTAATTGAAAATTACGATCAGATCAGTAAGGATGGACTAATATTTGCCGATACATTTGGTGGATGTCTGCGGAAAAAACTATTTCGTGCAATCGAAAGTAAAGAATAATATCTACTATATCTTGTTGAAGCTTGGGTCCAGCTAATAAAATGTCATTCAAAGAATTCCACGAACTACTCTTCGAAGACGCGTCGAATACACAACGAATCTTATCAGAATCTTTTTTATACACTCCGTGATGAGGAATGTAGTATTTTGGAGAACGTTGGGCAGTTGAGGATTCAACTGGCTGCATGTGGACTAGAAGGTGATATTCTCGCATAAAATCTTTGTATTTTTTCTCTAAAACAGGATCGCGACTAAGTTTCTTTTCGAGTGAATGTAATCTATTCAATGCTGAAATCCTAGTTGCCCCTAATGTATGTTCACCCTGTTTGAAAGGTAAACGCACTATAAATCTACCATCTTGAGTACGTGAATACGTCTGCTTAAAATGGTTCTCACAATAGATGTCGTCAGGATGTGGTATTTTATTCTGAGACACTTCCTCAATCTCCCAAAAACGTTTTAATGTCTCGTCAATGTTGCTAATGCATGAAAATGCTTGCAAACTTGTTGGCTTATTTACATTGTCAGAGTTAAAATCGCCCATTAACACCCACCCGAATAATGTTTCAAAAGCTATAGGTAAGTTGTCACCCAGAACTAATTTATTACCCTGAAATATTCGAGCGCACACGCCTGCACCCAGGAGTACATCAATAGGTTTCTTAATATTACATAATGGATCAGCAAGGTTCAACATTTTAAAACGGTCTAAAAACTTATCATCTATTGTGGTTGTAGGTAAGTCGCACGTAATACGCGGTAAAACAAAAGTATCTACACACAATGATGACTCATTTTTCTTATTTATCGCCTTTAAATACAATTTTAAGTGCCCCTTTACGCTGAAACTAATCGCACCGCCTATCCCTGTTATAGATATGTTCGATTTATCATACTTAGCGTTCAATCTCTGTAAACAATTCATTGAAATAAAGTTAGTCATGCTACCGGGATCGAGCAACGCGCGGACTCGTTGAGTGCAACCGTCCTTAATAGAAGTGACATCTATGATGGCTGTTGCGAGTAGTGAGTGTCGCTGACCGCTATCGGGGTTCGCGCCGACACCATGTGAAACATATGAGTGTGAAAGAGACGAATTAATATTCTGTGTTTTGTCATCGCGTTGGATTCCCTCAGACTTGACTTGAGAATCTTGATTGACACTTAATGCCGAAGATGGAGTATTATCAATCAGATCATTAATATTATTTAACTAAGCACTATTCACGGGGGTCTGTTCACTTGAAAGGTGAAGCAACGAGTTATGTTTTCTATTGCAAGTTTGACACCGAGACTTAGAAAAACAATCAGATACCCGATGAGGACGTAAACAATTAAAACATAAGTTTTTTGACGTAACAAAATTAAACCGAGATTGTGTGTCCATGTTCATAAACTTCGTGCATTTAAATAAATAGTGATAACTATTGCTTAATGGACAGCTGCTATTATTTTGATTCGGTTTGTTTGATTGATCTGAATGATTATTGTGATTGGCTGATGTTAATGAGGCCTTAGGGAAGCTATTAGGACCCTTGTTGTGGGGAGTAGATTTGCTCCCGCTTTGAGTTACATTAAGACCTGACGTTTCCAAAGTCTTACATATATTATCTAAGTATGTGTTTAAATTATCGAAAGTAGGTATTTTCACGTTTTGGTATGCAAGTTCGAATTTCGATCGTAAGTCATTATCTAGTTTTCGTACAAAAATGTGTAATAAAAGCAAAGACCACTCGCTCACAGGAAAGCCAAGACTTGTTAAGCCCCGTGTATTTTCCTGAATATTACTAATAAAATTACGTAGCTGAGAAACATTCCTGACAGATACAGTAGGTAAGGATAACATTGCGCTCAGATGTGAGTCGGCTATCATTCTCTTGTCATCATACCTATTTATCAATATTGAACGGGCCTCCTCATAATTCTGCGGAATATTAGTCAAATGTTTAACTAAGTTAAGCGGCTCGTGCGAAAGACAACTAAGTAAATAATGTTTTTTCTGGACTGGACTCAGCGATTGTTGATTATGTACTAAACTGTCAAATAGGTTTATAAAATTAGGAAAATCACAATAATTACCCGAGAAATGTGGTAAGTTAATTCTCGGCAATTTAATATTGTTATCTGATTGGAAACCAGTTGTAAGGCTACCCGTATTCGGAACACAATTCAGATACCTACATTTTATTTCCAAAAATTGATCTTCGAAATTAACATACTTTTGTTTAAATAACTCTAATTGTTCTGTATTAGAAGCAAATTGACTTAACAAACTTAGATAACAGTCCTCAACACATTGTTTGACTTCATTTAAATCGGCACATTTAATCTTGAACTTTTCAACAAATAATGGATCGTTTAAGTTACTTGTTGAAAGTGAATCGTATATGTTAACAATCTTTTCAATATAAAACTCAAATTTTATTACCAGCATCTGATTACTTTTAGCCATTTTAGCCAAATGTAAACAAAAATTAAATGAAAAGGAAATTCCAATGAAGTTGCAAGAAGTTAATGGCCGCCGGCCGGCGTGTCGTGATTTACACTATCCAGCGAAGAATGGACCAAATTTGATTAGAAAAAACACAACCACTTACCGATTTTGATGAGGAACGGGATCTGGAAACTGGGAATCACAACAATTCACAACAACCACTCTGATCAGGTTTTTTGGTGATTTTTTTGGAACGCGCGTTGATTTTATTGTCTTATTTTTGTAAGGAAGGAGGGAAAACGGAAGTGGAAGGGACAAGATGGCGGGTGGTTGCGATTAACCAATCAAATCGATCCATTGTAGTTATTTCAAAATTTGAATGTGCGTCGTCCCTGTTTATGCAGTAATTACATTGATTATACAGGATGCCATGGCTTTGATTGCAGCCTGACTGTCACTAAGAATATATATGGATTGGTACAGAGGTAGATTTTAGTCTGGAATAGCACATAGGCTACTTTTCATCCCGGTATAATTTTCACTTGGGATAAGAAAGCACTAATCACGCGGGCGAAGCCGCTGGTAAAAGCTAGTACTTCTATATTATTCCTTCCTCACCATTCAGCAGTCACCCTTTTGCTAGGCATATCCACACCTATTTATAAAAAAATCGGGACTCTTTAGCAACTGATTAGCAGGTTCTAAATTCAAATTTTTTATAGAAATGTTCAATTAACACAATCTGCTATTCATAGTTGCTAAATAGCACCGGGCATTTTATAAAAAAGGCGCATCCTCTTTTTCACAATCCTTCGATCTTTTCTATGGTGTTCCCCTACTCTTCGTTCTTACAAAATAAATCCTAACGCAATTTTCCTCCTACTTAAGGCCAACGCAGACCGGGATGGGATGGCAAGGGATTAATTTTTTTACCAATGGACATTCAAACGTATCGATATAGAAATACGACATGAATTGCTATGCTTTAAAATGATACCGCATCGAAGGGATTTCATTGCATGGCATTGATTGACGCGTCACGGGCTCCCGTGGCGGGATGCCGTGGCGTACTGCAGTAGGCAACGGCATGCTGAGGACGCCGGCGCTCGTTGTGACATTAAGTGGGGTGAGGCGGGGGGTAGAGAAGCGGGGGATGCACACCATTTGCGCCCACGTAACTCACGACAGTGTACGAGAATTTATTGGACACGAAGTGTTTTTGATTCGAAGATGGAGGAAACATTAATCCACACAGCAACATTCGATCAAACGCAACCGAAGACTAAATACGTATCGGGCAGCAGGATCTGCCGAGGCATGCTTTGTCGTGCCGTGGCACGCTGTGGTAGGCCTCTGCAAGTCACTGGAATGCCGCGGTATCTAAGCGGTGTGCGCTGGCTGACGGCAAAATTCCTTGCCATCCCATCCCGTTCTGCGTTGGCCTTTAATTATGGCCACCGATGAATGAGTAAGGCTTAACCCAACACGAAAAAGTAAACTACTAAGAAAGTTTCTAAAGATGACAAGTTTAATGACCGTCTTTTCGTGGCCAAAGCATTAGTATGCAGCCAGGACGATCAAATTATGCCGTTCAAACTACCCTACACTTGCGGTAAATTGGGACATGTGTAACAGGCTTTAGGTAGGCCCATTTCAAGTAACTTGGAATTGTATTAAACGTAGGTATGCCCTTGGGTCCTTAATCTACTGAGCGGGAAGGACTCGGAACGATTTATGGGTATCTATGTATCTGTTAACCCCTCAATAAGCGGCGGATTTTTATTGCTATTTGGGTCAGCGTGACCGCTGGAGATAAGGGTTATATTTTTGCTTGTTAGCAGGGTCGCGGAAAGATTTTGGTCTGCTTGCTTGGCTCTGAGCAGATTTTTCAAAAGTTTGAGATGCTGATAGCGGTTTTGACACTCCTCTTTACCTGGACTTATTATAATTTGAAGACGAAACGCCGATAATAACCATCAGCGCCAACATCATTCAGAAAAAAAAAAAACAGCCAAGTGCGAGTCGGACTTGCGCACGAAGGGTTCCGTACCATTATCGCATAAAAAGGCCAAAAAATCACGTTTGTTGTATGGGCGCCCCCCATAATTCTATCATCATCGTTCCATTGTACTTTGTGTACGTTTCATTCATTCATACATTCCTAAATGGTTCCAAATAAAATAAACGTTTAATTTATTTTATTTTAATTTAATAATTATTATTATTACAACTAAATAACCTGTGAATATTTCAAGCATCTACCTGTTGCCGTTATTAATATAGACCAAAAAACGGCAAAAAGATCACGTTTGTTGTATGGGAGCCCCCCTTAAATATTTATTTTATACTGTTTTTTGTATTTGTTGTTATAGCGGCAACAGAAATACATCATCTGTGAAAATTTCAACTGTCTAGCTATCACGGTTCATGAGATACAGCCTGGTGACAGACGGACAGAAAGACAGACAGACGGATCGCGGAGTCTTAGTAATAGGGTCCCGTTTTTACCCTTTGGGTACGGAACCCTAAAAACAATCACATTTTCTGCCTTTCCAACAACAAGTTCGTTCAACTAACAATATATTTCCGTCACTACGTAAACAATACACCGATAGAAGCAATAAACATGTTTTCTATTACCTCTACGCTCATATGATCGTTCCCGAGGCACGAATCTTTCACCTTTGACCTTGAATATTTCTACAAAAACTTAACCCCAACTAGTTTCGCCACTTTTCCCCACATAGGCACCGATTCAGGCTATCGACAAACATAAATAACGGGTGAACAGTCGAAAGCTCAGCGGCTTACCCACACGGCAACACTTTGGCACAGTTCGCACAGAATAGATACGTGCAGAAGGTTGGCTCGATACAACTAGCGAAAACGCACTCACACATAGACTTCACGTACAGCGAGTGCAAGCGCACTGGCGACTACGTAAATCGCTGTACGTACACGTCTATGTGTGCGTGCGCCTGTTTTTTAGGGTTGCATATCCGAAGGGTCAAAACGGACCCCTTTTGCTGTCACTCAGGTGTCCGTTTTTTTGGAACAATATTGTGTGGCAGACGACAGACTGCCACATAATATTGTTCTGATTTTTTTTTAACTTCCCGTTGACCTAGGACAGTGATGGGCAAAGTACGGCCCGCGGGCCAGCTCCGGCCCGCGAAAGCCTTTAATCCGGCCCGCCGACGGTCTTTCGACATGAATAGTATATGGCCCGCAATAATTATATTTTGACAGTCCAGACTCCAGAAGTATAAAGTAGATTCTACCTAGTAGAATAATAAACGCATAGGTAAAGAATCCAGCTAGACTAGCCGCGTAATTCATTATTGTGTTGCGGCAGGGCCGGGCCTTCGAATAAAAGTTAAACTGTAATTTTCATCATTTGTCAAGTGTGTATAAAAATGTGTATGTGTGTAAAAAAAAAAAAAAAAAAAAACGTATAGGTAAAGAATCCAGCTAGACTAGCCGCGTAATTCATTATTGTGTTGCGGCAGGGCCGGGCCTTCGAATAAAAGTTAAACTGTAATTTTCATCATTTGTCAAGTGTGTATGTTGAATGTTTTTATATGATTAAAAGTTTCATTACAAAAAGCATATATAAAAAAAAAAAAATGTATTTAAAATGCATTTTACTTCTGGCCCCCCATTAAGAAAGTTTGCCCACCACTGACCTAGGAACATGAAATTTGGTGATAATATTTATTATAACGTATATTTTACTAACATATACCAAGATATTGACAAATCAGATTTTTTCTTTGTTACGGAATCATAAATGTGCAAATTCTGACACGGACTTGGTCGGTTTTTTCTCGTTGTTTAGTGCTGAGGCCCTAGACAAGTCACTTTCTATCAATCAATGTCAAACGCTATCGAAATGTCACGTGACCAATCCCTTACATTTAGGCATTTCGACTATCGCCATCGGTGACATCCAATGAGACTTCTCTAGGGCCTCTTGCCTTCTGTACATATCTGTTTTGTGGTTCCACGCTCGACGGCTCACGAAATTGAGTCGACAGTCCGTCGACGCTACTTGGTGACTTTAAACTAAACTTTACGGTTAACTGAAGCATATTTTGATGGGGAAATGGGAAGAGTTAAAAGATTTTTGTTGTGTCGCTTTTAGGGCGCCGTAACCAAAGGGTGACAACAGAAATGTCGATAAAGAGAAAGTGATCATAATACATACATAAGTATCTTTGAAAGAAGCTTTATTTCAAAATTACTTGACAAAAAAACCTTCAATTAATGTAATTATGTCAATAAACATAAGTTATAACTGACAATTTGATTGAGGCTGAGTCAGGATTCAGTTTAGTGAAAGGAATGACTTAGGCCTGCTTGCGCCACCCTGGATTATCTTACCAACACCGAATTACCTTAGAGGGTAAACTTCTGAACGTTGTATAATTTTGGTAGTAAGAATCCCAAAGTTTTCTTAAATCGAAGGTCAAGAATCTTTTTGGGTCACTGAGCCCGAACCAGTACCTAAGGTTTTCATAGATGCTTATTGGTTTATGCCTGCGGCCTGAATCGAAAGGACATTGGACAAACTTTATGCGAACGTTACACTATTTCTGTGTATAGGTCAAGTGTTTTGTATGGACAACACATTCTTTTTATTAGAAAAAGCTATGAATATAAAAAATCGGATAAAAGGAGTTGGGGGTTCCGACTATATAAATGGTAATTTTTTTTCTACTTCGTGTCGCTAACAGGACTAGAATTAAAATTTTGAGGCTCTCAAATTTTGCCACTTCCACGTCATCGTCGGCAGCAGCGCAGATGTCGTTTAGGATCCAAGTTTTCAGACAAGGAGTTTCAGGCAAGGGCAGGATAGAAGGTGGAGCATTGTTTATTACTTAGCTCTGCAATCACATCATGCTGCCTTTCCTTTGAGGTAGCCCCATTGTTTGCAGTTGGAGTTTCTTTTTCTGGCTTGGGTTCGGACTGTTTGGAGGCGCTTCAGGGAATTCCAAGTGAGCCATAGCAGGTGAGACTTTGCAAAAAGTATCCTGTCACAATTTGCAGAGGCCGTCGGCCTGGTTATACAAGAAAAAAAATATAAATAAAACTAAATCAAATGATGAAATTTTATGCAATGAAAATATTGTAACAAGGTCGATAATTTCCTTATCGTAATTCCTCGTGGCACAAATCACTGACCTGTATCGGGAACGAACTTTCTTGGGCTTGATAACAAAATGGATATTAACGGAAAGTAATAAAGTTACCTAGTGCCTTTTAGCTTAATTTCATTTGAATCGGATACTGAAGATTAATTTTGTTAGCCCCGAAATGTTTAGGCGAAATATCTTAATAATAGTAACGGGAAATTTTAATAGCTTTTATACTTCTTAAAAGATAGCTTGATCTCTGCGACAGCTGTCAGTATCAATACAGTAACAAAAGTGCTTGACAGGTTAACGTATACGTCAGTTTGACATTTGCCGCAGAGATCAATCTATCTTTTTTGAAGTATAATTAATTAAACGGTTGGCTTGGCTTTGCTCCCAGTTTACTGTACTAAATAAATATATTTTGATATTAACACGTAAATAAAAATATATTCTTATCCTCGTACTCCTCCTGTCCTCCTACTAATGTAATAAATGTGAAAGTTTGTATGTTTGTGTTTCAATCACGCAAAAGCAGCAGAAATGATTTGGATGAAATTTTGCACACAGGTAGTTTATAACCTGCATTAATACATAGTATACTTTTTATCCAGATAAACTCGGTATAATAATTCCTTAGGATATTAAATACCTTTAACGCGGGCGAAGCCGCAAGGAGCTCGATTTTTTATAAAAAAAGATACTTAAAATAAAAAAAAGGCTACGGATTAAGAACGAACCTGATTTTCAAAATTAATATGGCTATGACCAGTCGCCATTTTAGGAAATAAAAAAAGGTATTTTCATCAGAAACCTGCAAATAAAACACAGTCAGATAACCTAAGTATACAATCCTCTAAAACAGCACAATTCCGAATTTACATTACGAGAAACTTTCATTCGTTTTCTATTCAAAGTATCATAGCAAGTGCAATTAATAAAACTCTTCACACTTTAGATAGTGTTGCTAGCTGTAAAAAAATAACATCACACCAACCCAGAAACTTATAAGTATACACATCTAGTCAATCCGTCTACAGTATCACAAATCAGAATTCACATTACGAGGAAGTTTCATCCGTTTTCTACTCAACGTATCATAGCAACCTCTTCACACTTTAGAGACAGTGTTGCTAGCTGTAAAAAAAATTGCTACCACACCAACTTCTCAAAGAGATTATCTGCCTCCTGGCGCGGCGCCAACGGATCTACATTTTCTTTCTAAATAAACTTTGTTCATTGGACAATGTGTTGCTCGTTGGTTTAACTTTCGAACAAAATACTGACGGGTATGAAAAGGAAGATTTTATTTCTGATTTTTATAGGTAGACTGCTTTCTGGCACCTAGCATAGCGAGGGAGGTGATTGACTCCAGTTATAAAAGAATTTATAATAGTGGGTTTGTCTATAATAGCAAGTGAGAATGTTATATTGATCTGCCAGTTATCTTCATATTGGGTTATTTGCTAGGATACCATAATGCCCCTCTACAGCTCGATTCAAACTCAATGGAGGCTGTGAAGTTCGCTACTCGCTGCGCAGTACCCCTCTCACCCCCGCTGTCACATGAAATTCTTACAGTGCGGCGGGCGCAGCGACTAATGGAGTGTTCCGTCGCCGGCATTCTCTTTCAATCAAAATATACTTCTTATCGTCAGCATTTCCTTGCCCTTGCCCGAATTTATTTGGGTTTTTTATTTGAGATCGGCGCAACATGTTTTTTATTCATCCATATTTCTCTATCAGTCATGATTTCAGTAGAAATTCAGCAATAGAATGAGGCATTTTTAGTCATTTCCGTCTCAAATAAGTGTTGCCAAATTCCATTTCAAAAATCGCTAAAAAATTATTAGTCGCAACGATGAAAAAATGTCGCTAAGAGCTCTGAAATAGCTCCAGATCTAGTGAAAAATCACAAAGGTGGCAACACTGGGCCTCTCCTCAATGTCGGTCGGTCACACAGCGCACACACGTTTCCAGCGCGATACACGCTCGATAGCGCGCGTGCTAGGCGCGTTTTATTTTGCAAGGAGAATTGCTCACGCGCGTCTGTTGCGCGTTTCTCGTGAGTTTGCAGCGATGCAATCGCAAGTAATCTGCCTATTTCAAGTTTAGCAGCGCCGTCAACGCGCGATAGAGAAACGCGCGTCGACGGCGCCTGAAAAAAACGCCGTGTGTAAGAGCCCTAAAGCTCTCTTGTTACTCCTGGACAACAAAAATGTATAATTCAAGTAATGTTTAGTATTTATTTCTGTACAAGTGATTTGAAATCTTTAGAAATAAATGAATTCAAACCGTAAACCGTAGATAAGAAAACACAGGACACGGGCGAAGCCGCTGGCAGAAGCCAGTGTTATAGTTAAGATTAAAATAAGGATTTATTTTCGTTGGATCCCACTTTTAGATCCCATTTTTTAGGTATTAGCGATGGGTCCCATTTGCTATTCCCATTGAATCCCATGCATCCCATATAACAACATGTGTACTTTTCAGAAGAAAAGTGATTTACCTTTATCAAAATTGGACAGTTAAAGATACAATCTACTTTTTAGGTGCTCGTGTAAATGAAACATTAATTTATTATTTGCTGCCGATTTTTTACTTCACGGTTGATTTATATTGTCTAAAAACATAGAAAGTAGGTACTTTAAAACAAATTTGATAAACTCCAGCCAACGAATCAAGTGTGTGCTAGATATGATTCCTAAAATATTCACCAAGCAAATATCATACTTATGATTACGACCACAGAAACTTGAAAATACTATTATATATTAATTGAAAACTTTTCACTCCATAAAACTATATTATATTAAAATCCAGCTAAGCTATAAAATTGTCCTAAAAAGTGAGCTTAGGTATAATTATCAACACGGATTACGCTGCTGGTATAATCCCTTCAGAAAAATGTCAATACTTTAGAATCTTTATCTTCGTTATTAAGTTACCCGAAAGTTCCCTGTTAAGGAAAAACACTGTTTTGTTGTAGTTTTTTTCTAATATAATAAACTGGCAAAAAGAACTTATATAATCTGTTTAGAACTTGGAAATACCCGCAACTAAGTTATCTTTGGAAAAAATGGCGGAGGCTTTTTATAACCCTTGTTAGAGATTGAAAATAAAAACCATGAGGCTGAGTCACAAGTTATAAGAGGAAGCATCTAGTTTCTTTAAGAAATTGGTACTCAAAAATGGTTTTTAAGAAACTGAATTGACCAAAAAATCTATATAATTATCGAACTTGCTCACAACATTTAAAGAGAATCGATTGAGAAATGCGACTTGTAGAAGAGAACAGTCGGATCTCTGGACAACCGGACATACGAAAGATATATATAGTATTCAGGTTTGAGCCCCGCTGTACATTTTAGAGTTCGCTTATACGTAATGGTTACGTTTCGAATGGAACCATCAATCCAAAAACGTGTCGCCGTGGTTTTCCTGTGTCCACCGAAATCCGTCCATTTTTAACCGACTTACCAAAAAAGGAGGAGGTTCTATGTTCGACATTATGTATGTCTTTTTTTTATGTATGTTCACCGATATCTCCGTCAATTGTGGACCGATTTTGAAAATTCTTTTTTTGATTGAAAGGGTATATTCCGAAATTGGTCCCATTTTAATTTGGTGAAGATTTGATAGAGAACTTCGGAGATATACAACAGAACTCTTCAATAAATAATCTCTCGGGATTGCTGCAATCGCATGTATGTTTATTGTTTATACCATTTCATAACATAACATCACGCTAGTACGCTCGAAAGGGGTATGCAGATCTCTCATTTCATTTCATTCAAGTTTCATGTTATTCGGGTAATCTATTCTGTCGTTATAGTTATAGGTACTTACTTAACTACTTCCCTATTAGGTAGGTACAAATAAAAAGTGAAAAATAAAAAAACTTTTTTACAAAAAAATACTACCGACTTCCAAATAAGAAAACTAGAAAGTGAAAAATAACTTTATTTTTGGAAGTCGGTGTCCATAACTTAAAAATTTGGTACCTACCAAAGAATACCGACTTCCAAAAATAAAGTTATTTTTCACTTTCCAGTTTTCTTATTTGGAAGTCGGTAGTATTTTTTTGTAAAAAAGTTTTTTATTCGTTTTCCTCTTCTTTCTCTTTTAACTTGCACAAGATGACAAACAAAATCAGTTCATGATTTATCGATAACGGGCACTTTATAGAGGACCCATCCTTCCGTGTTCAGTCCTTTTTGTTTGTTAATAAAATAAAAGTTCGCAATTTTTTTTCTGATACCGACTACAGTAAGTAGATATCTAGTTATCTGTTATTGCAGCTAACCTACTCGTATTTGTAGATATTTTAATCTTTGTGTTTTTTTAAATTAATATACCAAAAACTCAACAGCAGCTCGACTCAATAGTGACACCGCACGAGTTCGTGCTCTAAGTTTCTATGCATATGACATTTTCTTATCGAAGGTGCTTTTTCAGACTCCCCAGGGATGTGCCCTGACAGGCGTTCGAGAGGGAGTTCTAGGATTAAAGATAAAGATAAAGATAATTTATTTGCCATAACATGTGTATACATACCTTATGCATGCAAGATGTTGACTTAATATATAGCACATACATGTTTTGCCTATCGAGGCGTACAAATATAAATTTTATAAAATTGGTTTTATTAATTAAATCGATATAAAGAACATTGTATTTGATTGTATTTGAAAGATCACGGGGTTGTACGTTCTGACGGTCTTCTTCTTTTTTTCGTGTGAGGATGTAGACACCTCTGGTGTCAGAGTTAATTAAGCCACCTCTGGGAACCCCACAGGTCTTTGACCTGGTTATGTCACGTGATCAATCCCTTACATCTGGACCATCGCCATTACTACAAAAACATCTCTCATTACAACTTTTCTTATTAATTATTGCTTAACTTATACCGACGTGTAATACTGACAGAGCCTTGTTTTGATAGTATAGCGAATGAAAACTTCAACGCAGAGCCTTATTATGTTAGGTCATTACATATGAAATTGGCGTTTTGTCGTACAGGCCACTTTGATCTCAAATATCTCCTCTTTGGTTTGGAATTCCAATTGTAAATTTATACAGCTATTTACTCATGCTTTTGTGTTTGGAAAACCGTAATTCATTTGATTTTTCCTCTTTTGGTTTTTCTTTGCGCCAGTCAGTTTACAAAATGGAAAACTTGAAATATCGCGTTATTTACGAGTACGAGTTCCATCGTGGCACCAGTGCTGCAGAAACGGCTCGAAGGATTAATGATGTGTATGGCGACGGTGTCGCAAAAGAAAACACAGTGCGTTTTTGGTTCCAACGTTTTAGTTCTGGAAATTTCGACCTGCAGAACAAGCCCCGTGGACGGCCGGAGTTGATAATGAAGAATTAAAGGTTATTGTGGAAGCGGATCCATCGCAAACCACGTCCGAGTTAGCTGCAGGCTGCGGTGTTAGTGATAAAATGTTTTAATCCACTTGAAGCAAATTGGGAAGGTAAAAAAGCTTGAAAGGTGGGTACCTCATGAATTGAGTGCAGCAAACCGACAAACGCGCGTTGAATGCTGCGTTACATTACTCAACCGGCACAATAATGAAGGGATTTTAAATCGAATCATTACCTGTGATGAAAAGTGGATCCTGTACAATAATCGGAAACGCTCATCGCAATAGCTGAACCCTGGCGAACCAGCCTAATCCTGCCCCAAAAGAAAAGTGACTCAAAAAAAAGATTAGATTGTAAATATATAAATATTTAAATATTAATATATAAATATTAGATATATTGATGCCGGTCCGAATGGTTTTTTTAGTAAAGGGATCGATGAACTACCTATGAGATGACAAAAAAGCATAGATAGCAATGGTACATACTTAGATTAAATAAATATACTATATTAAACAAAAAAAACTACTTTATGTTCCTCCCTTACAAAACGCCAATTTCATATGTAATGACCTAATAATAACTGGGTGGTTTAATTGGCAAGCGCACTTTTTTTTTGAAAACTGAATGCAGAATCAGAGAGTTTTGCAAAATGTTCTGCTCTTTTATTAAACTCGTAGAATGGGTTCATTTTATGTCACCAAGTGACAATTACACTAACCCCCGATTTCAGAATTAAGCATTTGTATTTGTCTTAGCCTGAAAAACCTGTCGAAATTTGGCTCTAAATAAGGGTTTGACACTCATCGCCTACTCAATTCATAAATAGGCTCTATGCGTGTCGAATTTTCCTTACATCTGTTCCCTGGATCCCAAGCTATTTGCAACAATATAGGTTCATTCATAAATTATTTTCCAGCCTAATTAAACATATAAGCATACGTTTATCATAGGTCCATTGCCGATAATATTTCAGCTTGGACCACGTTCAGCACGCAGCGCCCCTCGAGTCTATAAATCAAGTTGCAAACGTAACTGGAGCCTATGCTGCTAATTTACGAGTAAAATGAGGATTACAACGTTGAATATTTTTTTATTTAAATATGAGTTTTATAAGTTTTATGGATTTTATTTGGTAGTTCAATTAAATGGTTAATCTGAGCGCCATTAAATATATTTGAATGCATAGGGAAATTAATTATTTCCCAAGCTATAATGGATCCGGATGGGATCGGGTGGGCGGATGAAATCGCCCTCCCCTTTCCGCAGCCTCCTTCTGCGAGATGACTTTTTCGCAGAAGGATGCCAACACGTCCTCGGACTCTTAGCTGGCGACCATAGATTCGACTACGGCCGGCAACGACAGGTCACTGCCTACTTCAGATATGAAGGCACGACGCGGCCCCTCCCAAGCGGCGCACTCTGCCAGCGTATGCCACGCTGTGTCCGACACAGTAGTGACACCGGGCGTCCGGCTCCCTGTTTATGCGACACAGGTACTTCCCGAAGCAACCATGCCCCGAGAGCACCTGCGACAAGGAGCCATGCCTCCTCCCGAGCCAGCACTCGAGCACTGGCCGGACCGCTTCGATGATGACGAGGCGGTAGGAGGTGAAAGCCTGTCCCGCCATTTCGCCTCCAGGACCAAGAAGAGGCATCCTGGTGTATGCTGTTTGCCGAGACTGGCCTAGAGGTCCAGAGCAAATAGGAGGTGTATACTGTGGCATAGACTGGAGAGTGTTGGCCTGAAATTGAGCAGAAGCAAAGCGGAATACCTGTTCTGCGATTTTGGCGGTATCTCCAGTTCCATCCAGTGCCCATACCGATAAGCACTCAAATCAAATCAAATCAAATCAAATCAAATGTTTTTTATTTCACATAGGCCTACATGGGCACTTATAAAACGTCGACAAAAGGTGCACGGTTCGGGTTAGTCGTTTCCTGTGAAGAAGAACCGGCAAGAAACTCCACGGTTACTCTTTTGAAAAAAATGGTTTGTTTTTACAATATTTCCACTTTACAGTATTAGTGCTTAGATATGGGGGGACAACGTAGGCCCGACAATAAATCGTAAGAAACTAAAAAAAAAAATTGTATAAACGAGAGAGTTAACAAATGTTAACAAGCGTCTAGAAATCTAGAAGGCCTACAATGTTCACACATTCACAAAACAATCAGTAAAAGAATCTATACAAAGGAAAAAATAAATAAAAATATATAACAAGACTAAATTTAACATGTGGCACAAATTTTGTTATCAGTGCTGTAACTATTCATAGCAAAGGGCTATAAAGATCATTGAAATCATTGTAAAAAGTCTAATTAAAAGAAAGAAAAAAAGTAAAAATGAGATTGAGAATAGTTAGAGACATCCACATATTTGTGCCGTTTATGAGTTACCAGGGAAGCCGCATGCGCAGAAGGAGCTGAAATTTGTATCTTCAACGTAGTCCTTGATTTTGTAATATGCTTTTTTAATAAGGACACGTTTGATGTAGTTTTTGAACTTTCCATCGGTCAATTCTATAACTAGCTTTGGCAACTTATTATAAAAGCGTATACTGTTTATAAGAAAAGACTTGCTAGTTTTCGTTAATCTGAATTTGGGTATTACAATTTCATGCTTACTGCGTGTATTTAAATTATGGAAATCGCTTCTAGTTTTGAAAAGCCCTCGATTTTTGCGGACATACAAAATACATTCCAATATATAAAGAGAAGGTAGAGTCAGTATATCGATCTCTTTAAATTTTTCTCTGAGGGACTCTCGTGGACTCATTTTATAGATTGCGCGGACTGCCCTCTTTTGTAAGATGAAAATTGAGTCAACGTCTGCAGCTGATCCCCACAGCAGAATGCCATAAGACATAATACTGTGGAAATAAGCATAGTATACTAACCTTGCTGTGGCTACATCGGTTAACTGCCTTATTTTCCTTACTGCATATGCAGCCGAACTTAACCGACCCGAAAGAGTTCTAATGTGCGCGCCCCACTGCAATTTTGAATCGATAGTAATCCCTAAGAATACAGTTCCCTTTATAACTTCAAGATTTTTGCCGTCAAGATTTAAATTTAGGTCACGTTGTGGTACATTTGGTAAGGAAAACTTCAGACATTTTGTTTTTTTCGCATTTAGTAAAAGATTGTTAGCTGCGAACCATTTAGAGAGAACAATCAGACTTTCGTTGACATGTAAGACATCCGTATCTTTCCTATCTATTTAAAAAATTAGCGAAGTATCATCAGCAAATAGAATTATATCCGATAATTTCACTGCCTTTCAGTACGTAGGGTTTAAGGGAATGGCGAAGTAGACTGAAACGTAACGCA
The DNA here is from genome assembly GCA_945859665.1 of Anorthoa munda. Classification (NCBI taxonomy): domain Eukaryota; kingdom Metazoa; phylum Arthropoda; class Insecta; order Lepidoptera; family Noctuidae; genus Anorthoa; species Anorthoa munda. The sequence continues at coordinate 29,384,192 of OX243899.1, read as the reverse complement.
CCGGATCAACTCAGGATGGATGAAATGGCGACAGATCACTCGAACAACTTGCGATCCTCAAGTTAAGTCCGTGATTAGACCTGTCGTACTGTATGGATCTGAATGTTGGGCTGTGAAAAAGGTGGATGAAAAGAGATTGCATCTAGCAGAGATGAGAATGTTGAGATAGATGTGTGGAGTGATGAGATTGGATAAAATGAGAAATAAGTTTAAAAGTGGCGCCAGTGATAGAAACATTTAAAGGAAACCATTTGTCCTGGTATGGTCATATGATGAGGAGGGATGAAATGCATGTTATTATTAATAATATAATTATAATAACCGCAGTAGTAATAATCTAAGTAGTAATCTACTTGTTTTAAGTCATTTACTAACCAGTTAGCCTAGATAACAACAATATAGTGTATATGCCTATTTCTTTGTTTTTTTTTATTAATGATAGGCTTGCGTTTGACCACTATCTCACCTGATGGCAAGCGATGATTTGTGGTCGACGGTGAAACATGCTTACCTAGAAGTAATCTATTCAGTCTTGACTTAAAGTCCCCCAGGTTGTAGCTTTCAGGAAACATAGACTCCGGCAGGGAATTCCACACCTTAGCTGAAGGCACAATGAAAGTATTTCCAAAACGTTTACTACAAAAAAATACTACTGACATCCAAATAAAGTGAAAAATTATTTTCTTTGGTTTGCGTTTTGTTCATGGAAACCCACGCAGCTTTGCAGCTGAATATGGAAACTATTTCGTAAAAGGATTGGCGCAAATAAAAATAAAATATTTCATGGCAACGGCAATTCATGCATCGAGATATGTTCTTGTTCATGTGCATGTATTTTAATCTGATTGGAAATTGTGATCTTTCATGTACCAGGATATTTATTATATTCTATTTATACTAACAAACATTGGAAATTACTTCATCATCATAATCATTTCAGCCGAAACACGTTTACTGCTGGACATAGGCCTCCCCCAAGCTTCGCCACATTGACCGATCCCGTGCGTCTCGCATCCAGCGCATTTCCGCAACCTTAACCATGTCATCGGTGCCTTCCAACGCCATCTTCCAATCTCAAAATGAGCCTTATCAGAAAGCTTAAAGTCACCCAAAGGGCAATGGATAGGGCTACGCTCGGAGTTTCCTTGCGTGAACTGAGGATATCCGTAGGAGAACCAAATTTACCGACATAGCCCGAAGAATTGCGAAAATTAAGTTGCAGTGGGCAGGACACATTACTAGCTTCGGATGGCCGATGGGGCCGAAAAGTTCTGGAATGGCAACCGCGAACAGGCAATTACTTAAATCCAAGAAAAACTCATGACTGATCCAAATTGTTTCAATTTGCAACTTCCTCGTTTCAAAAACGTCCACATTTTTCACTCTTCTCTGATTCCCATAATTTAAAGAAAAACAAACTTTCCCTTTAACACGCCTCTTTCCGGTACTATACAAAGTTATCTTATAGATTAGAATCAACTTCTCCCTCGAATAAAGCAAGGCCTTACGACCATACTAACTTCTCTTTACACCTTAAAAGACCCAGAAGTACCAAACAACTCAATGTTCAGAACAGCTCCAAGGCTTTTACGCGAAAATATAAATATACACGCAGAAGGACGTTCAAACTATTGAGATAAATAAGTTAATCGCAAGTTCACGAGGGTAACGGGGAACAGACTGGGTAGGTAAACAAGATGGTGTCCAAACAGCATTACAGAGTCCGCAACTAACCGGATAAGTGCAGTTCTATGCTGGCCCACGCGGCGGCCATGCTAAGTGTTGCTAGTGACGAGCTCGTGAATAATTATTTAGTTGGTGGGAATAATTGCGTTACTTTTTATCGATAATATCGAAATACCGTTGAATATTTTATGTGTTGCTATAAAATTGGCGTAAGAGTCCAGATACTCTTCCGCCAATTTTTTTGTTACCCAGTTGTAAATTGTGAAGGTCAGATAAGAAAGGCCTTGCTCCATAAAAATATTGGTATTACATCTGTTGGACTGAAAATCTACCGAAATTGAGTTAGGGAAATGCAGATGACTTAAGAACACAGCAGGCCAGTATAGCGAGTCAGCAAGGGTTATAAGTGAGTATACTACACTAATATCAAAACGGTAAGTCAAGACAAACCCAAGACGAATTCGATTATCAATAAATCCTAAACATTTAGTTCAAACGCCCTAAAAAAATATAAAAGAAAAATTAAGTAAGTTAGAACTCTAGTCATCAGATTTTTTCTTACTAAAATAAAGCAGAATTTAACTCGACGAACTTCAATTTACATTACAGCTGAAAATGTATCAAATATTAATCGATTAAGTACGAACACTAATATTGAATTAGCTACATCACTAGCGCGACCGTCCTCGGAGATTTGCTTGAGCAAACTAAAAACGAGGCCACTCGGTACTTCCATCATGTTCCGAAATGCGTTTAAAATTGGATTAAGAATGTTCTAAAATTGAATTGCAAACGCTCACTCGGGCAATACTCGGTATCTCTTGTACCAAATTGCAAGTAGACTCGAATAGTACTCGATCTTTATTGGTTTTGAAGGGTATAAAGCCGAATACCCAGAGAATTAAAAAAGTTCCGCTAATCGGACTAGGATCTCTTCGAAATGCAATATGAAATTCTGAACCGCATCATGTTTAGCTGAAAATAATAAAAACCGGCCAAGTGCGTGTCAGGCCACGCGCAGTAATAGGGTTCCGAAGTTGCATAATAATGCGGACTAAAAAGAGGGTTTTGTTGTTGTTACATTAAAATGGTTTCAGCGGCACACAGCGTCTATAAACGGGCCCACATAGGATGTTTTTTTTTTAGTCTAGGTATATAAAGCTCGCGTTTGATCACTATCTCGCCTGATGTTAAGCGATGATGTGGACTACGGTGAAGCACGCTTGCCTAGATGTAATCTATTCACTCTTGACTTAAACTAAATAAGGACTAACTGGTAACTGAAGAAGGAGTTATAAAATCCAACTTCGCAACTGAAGTTAGAAAAATATTATCTATTTGATTACCACCGCGGGTGCAAATTGCGAAAGGAGCACATACGAGCGCGCGTTAGAGCCACGGGGAATGGTATAGTTCGTTCCTGGATCCTTGCGTGTACGCTCCTTGTTTATTTATCTTACGGAATTTGAAAAAAATCGTATGTATTCACCTCTAATCTCCTCTAATACCGCAGATTAGAGGTGAATCCTCTAATCTGCGGTATTCACTATTTCATTCTGGAAAGTTTTACGCTACTCAATTAGTGATGAAGTCGGGTCGAATATTGACTTTATAGAAGGATATCGACAAATGAAAATAAATAATTACGTTCTGGTACTGCCAACGACTCCGGCTACTCCAATGCGTTATTCGAGCTTAAACATTATTAATTTAGAAATCATTATTATTAAGGATGTTATGATTTTATTTTTGTATATTTTTACATGGTTCATAAGCATATATTTACTATCTGTTTTACACAGCTAACAACGTTATTTAAGTAATTTTTCAATGGCATTTGTACAAAAATTTTACTGTGCCAAATATATTTTATAAGTTGGTCGACCATTACTCGTAAACTTGTAAAGCCTGTTATGATTTCATTTTTGTATATTTTTACATGGTTTGTAAGCATTATATTAACTCTGTTTTACACAGCTATCAACTTTATTTTAGTAAAATTCCTAAGGCATTTGTAAAAAAATTTACTGTTCCAAGTACATTTTATAAGATGGTCGACTATTACTCGTAAACTTGTAAAGCCTTGTTATCCGTGATAATTTTCCTTTTAATTTCGTTATATTTACTACTGCCGTGAATTTTTTCACATAGCCAAGAGCAACCATTTCGATGGCAGGGGGGGGGGACACTTGACTCTAACATAAATTTGCAACAAAAAGCTAAATTTTACGCAAACGAATCTCTGAATCGAAAAATGGTTTTAACAAACCCGTAATATTTTTGAATGGCCTATCCAACGATACCCCACACTATGGGATAGGAGAGAAAAAAAAATACATCCCCACTTTACGTCTATGGGAGGTACCCGAAAAAAAAATATTTTTCATAATTTTATGTTACCACTTTGTCGGAATTATTAATATGTATATACATGCCAAATTATAGCTTTCTAGTACTTAGATTCTCTGAGCTACGCTGCGGACGGACAGACGGACAGAGCGAAACTATAAGGGTTCCTTGTTGACTTCGGAACCCTAAAAATGCTGTAGTTATTTGCAGAGCAAAATACTTTTAACTTTGGTGAAAGCATGAGCTGGTACAAGTAAGTGAGCATTTATGGATTATTCTATCCTTCTATCAGCTGAATCTGTTTAGACCGGAAGCCGACCCCAAAATACATAGTTGGGATAAGGCTAGGAAGATTGATTGATTTTATCCAATGTTTTGAAAAAAAATAAGGTTAAGGATATGTTTGATTTTGTGCTACCACTATGTACTTACACTACAACGGGGTCCCAAGGTAAATAATAAAATATACTTCACAAATGTATATTATTGCTTTATTTACATAATTTAATACATAATATACAATAAACTGTACAATATGTACTGTTTATATTTAAATTTAAATAGTCAATATTTGAGACTTATTGTCCCTCGTTCGGAAATACTTCTGAATATGTTATTAATGTTATTCATGAAGGGGATACAATTAAATATGTATTCTTTTATATATTATACATATTATATACAACAAAAAGCAAGAAAACTAAAACTACAATTTATTTACAAACGTAATCATAACCACGACTAAGTTAAAATAACCACAACAACCAACCTAATTTTAATTTAAACTAAATTCGTAATAAATCTAAAACCTGCCTCGACATAACGCTCTTTTTCTTACGGGGAAGTTTCCGAAGACTAGTAATGAATGGGTCTGAGCTGAGTAGAAGTCTGTTATGTAAGTCCATATTCGTAAGTATTCGCGACATTTTTCTCGTGTGATCCCGCCTGGAGACCTTATAATGTTTGTTGTTAGATTCTGCTGCCACTTCGGATAACTCTCCGATAGATAATAGATCATACTGTGCCACTTCAGCACCATGGATGAGGACTTCACCACCTCACCTCGCTTCACTTCACTATCCACCTCATCTAGTGAAGCTAGAATAGTTTCCAACACGTGTTGATGTTTCTGAGGAACACTTCCAGTTACAGCAAACCAAATCTCAAAGAAATGCATCCATGAGAAAGTACATTTAATCAAAGTACCTGAATAAATATATTAAAATATTTTACTTATGTTTCGTAGACCGTGGTACGCCTGAGCCTACGCAGTAGTAGTATAGCAACTAAAGTCGCAAAAGGACGCAAGAAAACCTTTTATATTTTCAAAATAGACAGTTCAATTTTTTATTTAAGATATGCGAGAATATTTGACTATGCTTGAAATTAGTTGTAAGTCTATGTGAAGACAACAATAAGTTAAATATTTGGTAGAAATCTTGTGTGGCGTAGCACGTAAAAACATGTCATAATAAGTCAAATTAAATTTAAAAAATATAACTAAATAGTAAGAACATACCTTGATCTTTGAAATCCATGTCACAAACACCACTCAAAACAATGCAATTCTGAGTATACACCGTTACACAAACAATATGTGCTAGTGAGTTACTAATAAGGCAAGCGGAACGTAATGATGTGTTCACTTCAGAGGTTGAAAAATAAGTGGCAAATAGGTTTTTTTTTTATTATTAAGTGACGTCTCGCAGTTTTCAATCCAAGTTATTGGCTACTGCTTAACCGGACTATCCTGTGGAGACTAAACTAAGCCTCCAGCCAGGCACGGCAATTAGGTAAAATGGGTGACATATTTATATTTTTGGGTAGCGTGTTTATCGGTTAATAGTTATATGTAATTAAAGTGGGGATAATTGGTGATGAAATTTTTGCATTTATGACCTAAGCGGTACCACCGTGCAGCGCTAAGAAAGAAAATTTGGTTCAAATAAACCTCACTAGATGGCACGATATGCATCGATTTGTTATTGAATTGTGTGTAATATTAACATTTTCTGAAATTGAACATACAAATTGTATGTTCTTGTTTAATCAACTCTTCTAAGCACACAATTATGGAATATTGGGCTCTTAATTCACATTTCAAAGATTATTTGAACGGATCATTTAAAATTGATGACAATAGATGGCGCGGTTTTAAATTTCTGAGGCATTCCACTCGATTGTTTAAATTTGTACTGTAACACATTTTGGTACAATGAAACTTATAAACCAAATCGTCACTGTATTTATAGAAAAAAAAATCACGAACTCACGAACACGAATAAACTCTTTTCTTGCCAGTCGCTAACCAACAACACCATCTATCTATCGCCGTGGAACGGAACTGAACGCGATCAATGTACAAAAAATAATCAGAAAATCAGACGAAAAACGCCAGTTACGTCGGCAAGGTTTCTTTGTATGGGATGAGGCATCTGTATGCTAGTATTATATTATCTGTGACACTACATAGATTAATAGGAAAAATATTGGAGGTTTTTATCAAAATATTTACAAATACTTGAAGAGAAAGAAGAACTACAAATATATTTTGAAGAATGGTACATATAGGCGTAAAAAAATTATCATTTGAAAAGTTTTTTAATAAGATTACCCTATTTTTAGGGCAGCCATGACAGTTGTGTTTGACATGACGTTTGACGACTTTATTTAAATGTGACGTCTTTGAGTATTTCTTTGCTATGACTTTGAATTGGATGTGTTTCGGCGTTTTTAGTGATTGTTTTTGTTTTGCGACCCAGTTTACAACTAAGGACATTGATTGATTGCTTCTCTGTTGACCACGGCTTCGTGTTGTTTTTTTTTTGTATACCAGATATTACGATACACGTCAGTCAAACAGTCGCATTGCAAACTCGTGTCATTAAAAACCCTCGCCTTCGGCTCGGGCTTGTTAATGACAGCTCGTTTGCAATAACCTACTTTCCACCCTTGTATCACAATGTACTATTGAAAGTTATGAGCGTCGAAAGTTCCATATTTCAACACTAATTTTAACGCATCTTTGTGTGGACATAAATACCATAAGAATAAAGAACATTACAAAACAGCCACCATACAGGGATAGATTATTAGTTCAACAATGCAAAAATACATTTTGAAAATATATATTAGGTAGTTTTTTCATGATATCCATACTCCCAAAGGTCTGTTTATAAAATTTCACGCACTCGTTTTCGTCCTAAATCATCATCCATTACGCTACAAATTTGCAAAATTGCTAATTCGTACGCGAACTTGCTTCAGCATGATATATCTCTTTCGCACATATTGTCAGATGAGATAGCTTGCAATTCCTAGTCGACGGTACGAACTATTTTGTGCAAAATAGTTCGTACCGTCGACTAGGGCAACCGGCAACCTCAAGCTCAATAAATTAATCCAAGCCCAGATATCATAACTTAATAAATAAGGCATTTTAATCACCATTATAACACCATTATGTTACGTTAACACTTACTTTTTCCACATCGTAAAACTAAAAGCCTACTTCTTCCCTATTTGGGGAGGAAGGGGGCGTAAAAAGTAAATTAAATGAAGCACTAGCCCCAAAGTGTTTACGTGTAGTGTATCATAAAAATGTTAGACATAGCTGCAGAGTTATAGTAATAGATATGACAATAAAAATATGGCAAAGAAATTGCTCAATTATTAGAATTTTTGTATAAATATACGAGATTTATATAAAGCTTATGAGAAATTTCTCTGCAACTCGATCGAAAAAAAAGTGTCTTAATTAATTGTTAAACAACTAATATGCCATCTACAAAATAACAAAGGTATTGTGTATGTTTCTAACAAAAAACAAAACATTTTTAATCACGCTGTATTAAATTACAAAAGGATGTTGAGGAAGTTGAGGAGCTTGTGGCTAAATAATATAATAAACAGCCGCACGGGTCGATCTTCAAGGTTAAGCAACGCTTGACGAGGTCGGTCCGTGGATGGGTGACCATTTCAACATACCGAGTTTCCTCCGTTCCTCGAAAAGCACGTTAAGGCGTTGGTCCCAGCTTTCATTTGAAGATCTTTGACAGTCATTACAGGTAGTCAGAAGCTTGAGATCTGACACCAGTCTTGCCAAGGAGTATCGTGTTACCTAGTTACTGGGTTGTGGAGGTCAGATAGGCAGTCGCTCCATGTAAAACGTTGGTACTCAGCTGAATCCGGTGAAACTGGAAGCCGACCCCAACAACAATTGGGCAAAGGCTAGGCAGAGGCATTAAATTACAAAACCGCATTTTCCAGCATCCATTAGGTACTCAAAACATAATGGCGATAACAATCGCAATAATTATCAGGTGCGTTTTGACAAAATTTTACGTATTAATATTAGTACCTGGGCAACCGAGTTCTGCTCGGGTAAAAATAGAGAAAACGACGTTTTCTAAAAATGAAACCTAGCTAGATCGATGTATCACCCCCGAAAACCCCTGCATACAAAATTTCATGAAAATCGTTGGTGCCGTTTCCGAGATTCAGATTATATATATATATGGTCTTCACATGATCCAACCAAGTTTTTGTCTGGACTTTAAAAGAGACTGTGACCTCTGAGTTTGTTTCGGCCTTTCTTCTCAGAGTAGTCAGACAGGAAACGCCGACCTCATCTAGTTTAAAAAAATATGATCGACATGTGAAAGTGTTTGTACAAACCAACTTACAGAAAATAAATCATTTATCATTTATGTATATATATATACATATACATATATATATACAAAAATTGCTCGTTTAAAGGTATTGGATAGATTATTTTTTTGTAATAATATTATTTATTTTTCAAATGCAAAAGTTCAGATACTATACTCACACCAGCGTTCGTGTTGATGTATGAAATATAATGTTAGATGTATGAAAGTAAACGAAACACGGGAAGAATATAAAGATCATAGCTGATGGCGTTCTGAAGATTGTGCCTCTTGGGAAGAAGGTTTCACACTTATACTTATAATTTTCGTACTTACAAAAATCTACGAATATTTACACAACAGTAAAAGTAGTATTCGTAGTAGGTAAGTAGTATGAAATAGAGAAACAGGATCTTGTGAAACTGTTGACAACTCTAAATGCAAAGTTAGGTACCTAAACCTTATCTTCCCACAGCAACAACCCTGACTCCCGGTTCCTAGAAAGATGCGTCACAAATCGAACGCCAAGTCAAGTGATGCAATTAGCTGTTGATCATATTCATTCAACCATAAATCGTTAGTTAACGCGGACTTGACTTACACAATTGCTACATTAATTTTGCGATACTTCTAGCTCCACAAATAGCCCAGGAAAATAAGAGGTATACAGCGAAAAATAACCTAGTTGTATTTTCACCGGAATTATGTTATTATTAAAGATTCCACTAGAGCAAAAAACCAAACAAAACTTTACGATAATAAAGTAAAAAACTGATTTATTGGCCCTTTGAGAGACAACTTTTTTTTTTGGTCTTGGGATCTTTATGGACTTTTAAGGCAACATTTTTACTACTTTAATGAACATAATTCCGGTGAAAGTACTTAAATAGTTTTTTTTTGCAGATTGGCCTCTTAATATTACAGTTATTTGCCTGGGCTAAAACTGTGGGTATTGTATTTTAAAAACTGTCAAGCTTAAAAAGTATTTCATAATTCAATTATTATACGCATAATGCCCTTATTACTTTAACTGTTAAAGTTCCAGCTAGTCACATTAAAATAGTATATTATGCAACTGGTGACTAGAGGACGGATTTAAAGCGATGGCCATAGATGAACAAAGCGCGAGTGAAGGATTCTAACGACTAATAAAACTGAAAATTAACAAACTGAAAATTAAATCGATGAAGGAGTTTGAAAGTCGAATATTCTTTGCACAAGGAGTTTGTATCGAGTATTTTATGCGCGAGGAGGTTGTATAGCATTGAGATGGACGTCGAATATATATTGGTGTGTTCTAAATTCAAACACCAAAACAGTGATTAAAAGTGCTTTTTATTCACTGTTTTCAGTGAATAAAATAAGCTTTTTAGAGGGGGAATGGTTTACAGTTTATTTTATTTAAAAAAAAATGTCTACGTACTTTTTTATTTGGCAAAGTAGGTAATGTTTTTAGATTTACATATTACTTTGTGCTTGTGCCAAGTTTCTTCGGTTAAGTCCCTTTTTCCTTGTACTTGACGTTGGTTATTAAACAGAAGGTTTAAGTGGCTTTTTTGAAACGAGGACTGAATTTATTGTACATATTTGAGTGGAAAAAAAATTGTTCAATTAACCTAGACAAAGTAACATTCTTTCGTCGATAGCGGTTGTCAAAATGGCAACGTAAGGGATTGCGACGCGGCATTTCTTTAATGTATGTCTCCGCCAAATAACAAAAATTTAAAGTAATTGATCCGTCTTGTACCACAATAGTACATTATGGTACAAGTGTGTAATTTTGGTGATTACCGCTGAGGCACCATTGAGACCCGAGCCGTTAGGTGAAGGTCTTAAGAGAGCCGAGGACGGTAATCATCAATACACACGTGTATCATACGACGTTTTTCAACACACTTGTGAAGAAAATAATACAAAAAAATCATTTTATTTAGTAGATAATAGATATTTTCCTTGGAGTTTTCAGATAGTAAACTTTCCATAACGTTATGGGCTTCACATCTTATATCGGGCGATGTAGAACATAAATCATTTTCTTCATAATTAGTTCTTGTAGACATTTTAATTAATAAATAACTGTAATTTCAACAGTGAAAACGAGTTGTGAAAATTTTTTCGCAATGGCGGGAAATAATTAATCTGTTTTCCTATGTGCGCGCATCTAACAATGGCGATCGGCCATAGGCTATAAGAATGAGGTTTCTTTTTTTTTGGCTTTTCGCGGATAGCCACGTACAAAATGGGGAATTTCAAGTTTTCTTTATTACAGAGACAACAAAAGTTATATTTGAGTGGAAGTTTTATTTATTAACCACGTACAAGTTGAAATTATCTTCTTAACAAGGGGCGCACGCGAGGCAGTTTTTAAACAAAGAAAAAAAATAACATGAAATGAATTGCCTTCAAATCAAATCAAATCAAATCAAAGTTAAATAATCTTATAATATATAATTATTATATTTAATATTATACTTTGAAGTTAAATAATCAAATTATAATACAAGTAAGTAATAAGAAAGTTCAAGTTCCAGTAGTGTACTTATACAATATAAAAGATTATTTAATTCCTACATTGCCTGGTTTTATAATAGAAGTTCGTAAGATACAGCTCAAGCAGTATAATAGCCAAGAGCCTCGACGAACATCTGAGGAGGCTCTCGTTGGGAAGCTGGATCAAGGGCTTGATCCAGAAGGCGGTACTCCTGGACACGGCGCGTATAGTCAGGAGGTTCCTCTCTCTGGAGCCCTGACCACCGGTAGCTTGGACCCTGTTCCCTATACCGGTGGGCTACTATTTTTGTATTTTTAAATGTTTTTTTTATAGAATAATATTTAAAAATGTAAAAATATGTATATAAAATGAATAAATGAAATAATAATATAATAATAAATGTGTGTTCCATTTATCCATTTAAATCATGTAAATCGGTCCACGCGTTTATGAGATATTAACTCATTACTGAATGCCAAGTGAAAGGTTCGAAAACGCACCTTATCGCGATATGTTGGTTTGATCGTGTTAGCGACTATGCATTTAATTTTTTTTCGTATCGTTTTGAAATATTAGAATAAATTGGTAGACAGATGTTCATAACTTTATTTTTTTGTTATCGCAGGTGACCTTAGGAATGCCAATCCCAAATATTTTGGACTTATAGACAATCGTCGTCGCTGGACTCTATGATAAAATTATGATAACAACCTCATTTTGTCTAGAAAGGCCAAAGTAGTTGTTGATATCCTGAAATACAGATTATCCAGTTTTAATCATCATTATATGTCTAATCAGTCAGTGAATGGTTTCCTCATAACATGAGTAGGTCTTTAACAGATTATTCTCAAACATGCTTGGAAATTTGAGCATTATTTTGACAACCTAAGATAAATCGAAATTGCCGTACTGGTCAAATCATCAAAATCGAAAGAAAAATATTTGAAAACCTATGAAAATTTTGTTCAGTGGAAGAATGAAAGAAAATTAAAATCCTTATCCGAAAACGTTTTTTTGGCTTATTTCGGTGAACTCGCCAAGAAAGTTAAGCCGACAACGCTGTGGGTCATCTATTCAATGCTAAAATGCACGGTTTTAATGAAGCATAACGTGAATTTGAAACAATATACAAACCTAACTTCAATGCTCAAAAGACAGTCGGATGGATACAAATGTAAAAAGTCAAAAGTTTTCACTGCATCAAACGTAAAAATGTTCTTGTTTGAAGCACCCAGACAGAGTGTATCTGGACCTCAAAGTAAGTTTTACTCTTTATAATATTAAACTGTTTTTTGTAACGAAATTATAATGTTTCTATAACAGACGTAGTAAATCACGACGGTGTGATAATTGTAACTCTACGTGATACTAAAACCTAGATCGATCGCACATTTGTTATCAGAGATGAATCAGCTGAAATCGTACAAAAGTACATACGTCCCACAGATGTAAAATCAGACCGATTTTTTCTAAATTACATAAATAACAAATGCACAAAGCAATTAATTGGCAGACACAAATTGCCGCAATGCCAAAGGCAATTGCTACCTATTTAAATTTGCCAAATCCGGAATACTATACTGGGCATTGCTTTCGTCGATCTTCAGCGACTCTTCTTGCTGACACAGGTGACATGGCGGATGGAAGTCTGACCGGGTTGCTGAAAGCTACATAGAAGAATCGATTGAAAATAAAAGTACCATAACACGTAAAATCAACTAAAGTATCCAATCTCGACCATCGACCTCCCATCAAAGCTCTGAAATACAGAATCACACTGAAGAGACTACTATACAACCAACTTCTACCTCTTTAGAATTATACACACCAACATAATCCCCGGAAAGACCACTTTAAATCTCAAAAATTTTACATTTAACAACTGTATTTTCAAATAAAAAAATCTGCCTAGGTACTACTTAGTTTTAATTTCCGCGCATTATTTGAGAAAAGTACTATACAAGCCTTGGCCACAACTAGGCATTGATGGACTTATGTATGTGTGCCTCGGCTTCGCCTCGGACCACATTTACACGTTCGTCCATCAATGTCTCTTTTGCTGGCCGCTGCAGTAATGTACTATTATTATTAGCGAATAGGCTTGAACCATGCAGATGTTATGGACCAAGTGATGAATACGACATTAATATGTATTATTTGCCTTGCCTTTGCCTTGCCTTTGCCTTGCCTTTGCCTTGCCTTTGCCTTGCCTTTGCCTTGCCTTGCCTTGCCTTTGCCTTGCCTTTGCCTTGCCTTTGCCTTGCCTTTGCCTTGCCTTTGCCTTGCCTTTGCCTTGCCTTGCCTTGCCTTTGCCTTGCCTTTGCCTTGCCTTTGCCTTGCCTTTGCCTTGCCTTTGCCTTGCCTTTGCCTTTAAATGATAAATTATTTTATTTCTGTAAGTTGGTTTGTACAAACACTTTTAATGTCGATCATATTTTTGAAAACTAGATGAGGTCGGCGTTTCCTGTCTGACTACTCTGAGAAGAAAGGCCGAAACAAACTCAGAGGTCACAGTCTCTTTTAAAGTCCAGACAAAATCCAGGTTAGATCATGTGAAGACCATGTAGACTGCTGTCTGAAATGGTCTTTTGAGGAAAGAAGTATGAGCCAAGGAGTGTAAAATGCACTGGCAAGCATCTTACAGCCAACTGTACCAAATCTCCGCAAGAGAAGCCAAAATGTGTTCACTGTGGTCTTCCTCACCCTGCCAACTATAGAGGGTGTGAAGTAGCTGAACAGATACAAATTATGAAAAATAAAAATATTAAAAAAAACCTGTGGTACCAACTACCCAGCAATCTCTTCCCGCACAAAATCTCGACAAAAAGGCACAGAAAGCAAGTGTCCAGTCAACTGCAAAACCCATGCAAGTAACCAACATTGGATCCTATGCGGAAGCTGCAAAACAAAGATCACAGCCCTTGAATCTAGAGGATAAGATTAATCAGATAATAAAGTGTATTACCTCATTTGACAAGAGATTAGAGAAACTAGAATTCAGCACTAAAACAGCTGTTTTAAATAATCCAAAATGATTAATACTCTCAAAATAATGGCGTGGAACTCTAATGGGCTCTTCAGACATCAAAATGAGTTGCAGGCGGTCCTAGACACAGAAAATATAGACGTGTGTTTAGTCTCTGAAACGCACATCACTAAGCAATCTTTTGTCAAATTTAGAGGATACATGGTATATAATTCGCTCCACCCTGACAACTCTGCCAGAGGTGGTAGCGCGGTTATAATCAAAGACAACATTAGTCACTACGTGCAGTGTAAATATGAAGAACAAGACATTCAAGCTGTGGCAGTATCTGTTAAAACCAAATATTGTCACGTGTCTATTGCAGCCATATACTGTCCTCCACGGCATATGATAAGAAAAGAGAGATATTTACATCTCTTTGAACTACTAGGCCAGAGATTTATCCTAGGCGGCGATGTTAATGCTAAGCACACGCATTGGGGGTCAAGACTTACTACAACTAAGGGAAGGCAGCTCTTTTGTGCAGTTAAGGAAACAGATTCAGAAGTTATGAGCACGGGTAAACCAACGTACTGGCCCACTGACCACTAGAAAATACCGGATCTTATAGATTTTTACATATGCAAAAATATATCCGCCAACTACCTCAGTTTGGAGGAAGGTTTTCATATGAACTCGGACCACTCTTCAATTGTACTAATGCTGAGTCAAAAAATCCTACTCAAAGAAAGCCACTTAACCCTGGTTAATAAGTTTACAGATTGGAAAGGTTTTGCCTTTGATCTAGATAATATTATCGACCTTAAAACTCCGATAAAAAAGCATATAGCAATATTGTTAATATCCAACAATGTGCGTGGAACACACCGCAATTAAAACGAAAATATAAGGGATTTATCTATCCTAAGGCAATTGTAGATTTACTATCTGAGAAAAGGAAACAAAGGAAGCTGTGGCAGCAAACAAGGTGCCCGAGGGATAAAACATCACTAAATAACCTAACTAAACGATTAAAGAGGAAAATTCTACATTTTGAGGATGAATCTCTGAATACCAACCTTCTGCAGCTAACCAAATGACAAATCAACTGATTACTCCCTTGGGAAAGCAACAAATAATCTAAAAAGGCCAATTAAACAAATACCGCCCATCAGAGATATCGACGGAAAATCATGGGCCATAAGCAATGACCAAAAAGCGTTAAGGTTTGCTCAACACTTAGAAGAAACTTTTAAACCCAATGAAAGCTCGTTAGAACTACTTGAGAGTGAAATATTGTCACAAAGCCAAAGAATTAAGCTTGTGACTCCTAAAGAAGTAATGAGAGAAATCCAAAATAACATTAGCTCGAAAAAGTCTCCGGGTTACGACCTCATTACAGGGGAAATTCTAAAACACCTCCCACGCAAAGCCATAGTAAAGCTGACCAAGCTTATCAATGCTGCATTTATCTTAAAATATGTACCTGAGCCATGGAAGGTCGCTGAAGTCATTATGATTGCAAAGCCTGGAAAACCACCCCATGAAGTATCATCATATAGACCTATTTCTCTGTTGCCCGTGTTATCAAAGCTATTCGAAAAACTGTTATTGAAACGGTTAAAACCAGTAATAGAAGACAAAGACCTTATTCCAAATCATCAATTTGGTTTTAGGGAAAAACATTCAACAATAGACCAGGTACCCATAACAACCCAATAACCCATATCATTGAAAAAACACTTGAAAATAAGGAAGTCTGCGCCACCGTCTTTTTAGATGTCGCGCAAGCTTTTGATAAAGTTTGGCATAAGGGTCTAATATTCAAGCTGAGACGCATGCTTCCAGAATTTGCAGATATCCTAGAGTCGTATATAACTAATAGAATGTTTAGAATACGGTAAGAAGACGCATATTCCGAGCTAAAAGCTACAAAAGCTGGGGTGCCTCAAGGAAGTGTGCTAGGCCCAATTTTGTACTTGTTATACACATGTGACATCCCAGAACTGGAAAACAACACCATTGCGACCTTTGCAGAAGATACTGCAATTATGGCTACCGGATCAAGCTACAAAGAAGCAGTAGAAAAAGTTCAACTAGCTGTGAACAAAATTTATGACTGGACACAAAAATGGAAGATGAAACTGAATGAGTCAAAATCAATTCACATTGAGTTCACAAATAAACACTTGGACTATCACCCAATCTACATAAATGGCATGCAAGTGCCTTATGCTAATACAGCCAAATACCTTGGCATAACTCTCGACGCCAAGTTGCGTTGGAAAGCTCATGTCAAAAAGAAAAGACAGGAACTCGACATACGTTATAAAAGTATGTATTGGTTACTTGGAAGGAAATCCTGTCTATCAATACATAATAAAATAACCATATACAAGCATATACTGATGCCAATTTGGACGTATGGTATCCAACTTTGGGGCTGTACTAAACAAAGCAACGTAAAATTAATTCAACAATTTCAAAATAAAGTGCTCAGAGATGCTGTAAATGCACCCTGGTACATAAGAAATGACGATCTTCACCGTGACCTTAAAACGGAATTCGTCACCACCATCATCCAAAAATTTGCTGAAGCCCACGAACACAGACTTCATCGACACGTGAATGTTGAGGCTATTCAGCTGCTAGACAATACAGACTTAGTGCGTAGGCTAAAAAGAACTAAACCTTTTGAATTAGTGTAGTGTACAAAGTGAATGAATAATAGTGACAACGCTGTGCTATACATATAACACATGAACATAGTGTTTTTATAAATTATATCAGACTCTAAGAAAGTGCTACGGACTTGTGTAAAAGTGCAAATGGACTCTATTCTTAGTTTTATAATAATCTATAACGCCATTTGTAGTGACCGGTTCTATAGAGCAATTCACAGGCTCGTACACGCACTAAATGACCACACTTCAACACGTATGCTCTAGCCAGCGGCTCTCGCAATACTAACGTGGTGCGTACGAGATTGTGTATGTCTGTGTGGGGGAAAGTGGGGATGGCAAAGCGAACGTGCGAGTGAGACAGATACACTACATCCCTTCCTTATTAATGATTTTATTAAGAATCTATTTAATATCAATTCATTTCGTAATAATGTATTTTAGTTATTCTTATGTGATCATATATAGTTTGTTCTTCACGTGACAGATTTTCACGTTCTCAATATCCCTTCACTCTCCTATTTTTCTTCAATTTAATGAGAGTAAATAAAGCTATCACTAAAACCACTGAAAACTGTAATTTTCCAGTGTTACACTTATTTAATTATTTTGTTAGTACGTGAACATTAGTATGTGTGACATTAGTGCTTGTTTGGCATTTTAGTTTTATAGATATTTTGTTATATTTTCTAGAATGTCACTGTGTCATTGAAAATATAAATGTTAGTTCATGTGTGTATGCAAATCTCAAATTTAATGGAAATCACAATTCCTCCAATTTAATGGCAGTAGCCACCCACCACTTTAATGGTAGCAATACCCACCAATTTAATGGTAGCAAAACCCACCAATTTAATGGTAGCTGGTTTAAGTTAGAGTTAAATTGCTTATTAATCTTTTAGGCTAAATCGTAATTAATTGTTAAGAATTTTGTTCTTACAAACAAAGAATAAAAAAAAAAAATAAGTAAGGCGCAATCTTGCTCTGGTCAAATATGTCTTTATGGTTTTTCGTGGGATGCTAAATAATCCACAAATCTTAGAAACTTTGGGATTACTTGTTCCAAACAGTAGGCTACGGTTGGAGCCGAGGAAGAGTCTCTTTGAAACTCCGGTAGCCCGTACAAACATATTATAGTTTGCTCCCATGTGTCGGGCAATTACGATTATTAATAGCATCTCTCAGCGATTGGACATTTTTACTGCTCTTTTTGGCGGAATTCCAGAGAGTGAGAGTGAGTGTATTGTTTACTATGTAACTTGTCGTCACTGTATGCAACATTCGAATTGTATGACTACTTTTATTACCTTAACCTTACCTGTAAAAATAAATTTATGTGTAAATGAATTAATAAATAAATAAATAAACATAAAGAAGATGACGGTAGCTGCATTGAGTGAGAAAAGCGAGCGAACTCAGCTCATCATTCATCCCCTTCGAACCTAACCTATCCGTGTCGAGGTGCCCTAAGCTCATTATACATAGTGCACTGATTAATCACTTGGTCCATGATACAGACATGGCCTTCTCTTTTAACCTTTTATTTGTACTAGAACTCGAAGGGTATCTTACAAACACTCAAAAGATTAGAAAATCAGGTTTAAAAATATTGCATTTCCAATCAGCGATATGAAGCAATGAAAGAAGCGATATGATCATAACTTTTAAATCTCATATTAAAACTTTCAATTTTACAGCTTCTATTCAATAAAGTCAATTTCAAACGCTTAAAACTACTGGAGCTAGAACCCGCTACATAACATAACATAAAAAATAAAATCTGATCTCAAGCAACAAAAGGAATCAAAAGTTAAAACTTTATAATAAATTCCGTTGAAACAGATCCAAGTTTTTGATTCGTGAAAAATAAATTACCAATTTATTCACGTTATTAGAGTTAAGAGGAGTCGAAGCTTCGGCTTCCAAAGAATATACAAGTTAATTTAGAAGTCGGTAGCAGCACGTACGAAACTGTAGCGGTAACATTCGGGCTAGGAAAAGTAAGAAAAGTTTAACTGTACTTCACATTCGCATTGGAGACTGATTGTATTATAGATGAGGGCAACTTGACTTGAAGATCGCCGCTGTAATAATAAGTAGCTATTAGTTAGGGCAATGAAAGTTAAGGGTTAATACTGTAAACCTAGTTTGAGAAAATATTTAAGTTATAAAGAAAGTTTTGAAGATTATTTATATTGTTTTCAAGGGGTTTACAGGAGGGTAACTAAACAGAAAATGGTAAGTACAGATGTACGGAAGAAGAAATGCTGCCAAATAATTTGGGATTAGGGCAGGATAAGAAATAAAACAAATGAAAACAAAAGCCGAATCCTCACCGTAGCGTAATTTCGCGTAGAGCTACGCTCCATTAAAGAGAAACAACAATTCCAATAGAACTCATAAAAAACACCCTTATTAACAAGCGTCTAGTAACTACAAAAATAAACAACAAAGTATTTCAGAAATTCCTCCCTTCGCATTCACTTCAACATGTCATCTGTCGACTGCAAAACCGCATCGGCCTTCCTCGCAACCTTGTAAAAGCTTTTCAACCTGGATCAACTTGTGAAAAGTATGCCAAGGTAAGGAATAATACTTTATTGAAATGTATTTATCGCTATTTTGACTGCAGTGCGATAACGCAGATGTCTTGTTAAGTTTTCAGGTACAAATAATAGACTTGTCTTGCTATATGACTTTAATAAACTATTCTTTGTCTTGCAGTTGCCCACAGAAATCCTATTTCTTTCAGGATCAAACGTAGTCTATGGTACTCAGCGATATTGTTGCTTTCTATCACAAAAAAGAACTTTCAAAACAAGATCAGGGGGCGTACGGGACAGATGTATAAAAGTCATTTACATCTGTCACACAAGATATGGGAAATAACCTTGTTCTAAGAGCTTATAATGGGGCCGCAGAACTTCTAGAGATTTACGTCCTACAAGAAAGCATACATAAAGATACTTCTGTGCAAAACCACTTTATATTAATAGATTACATTTATATATCAACTCGGGCCTTCAAGAGCTAGGTTCCCTTTACAAACGACCAATAAAATCAGCGAGTCAGTAATATAAAGAACCAAAAACCCTCTACTAAAGTTACCCCGCTTAAAATTGAAGTGCATTTTATTTTCAAAGACTCTTTACTTACAAGGTAAACATCGTGTGTCATATTAGGCTATCGTTCTGAAACTCATCAGCATTTTACTGAGGGAAAATATCTCCGAACTTTAAAGCACTTAAAACCGTATAGGTAAGTACTTTTGATTTAACGTCAAGTACTTTTAGTCCTAAAGTAACTTAAAACGTCTACTTAGTTGCAAAACACCTTTGCGTTGCACTCAGGAGCACGTAAGTTTGTACTTACTTAAAAGGGCGGTTACACGGGCAACTTACGACGTTTCCATCACGACATCATCAGAAAATTTACTGCTTTGCCAACAAGTATCTATTGATTGTTGTTAAAAGATAACAGCTTAATATATTTGAGCAATAGTTAAAGAGTGTAGTAGTATACCAACATTTGAAAAAGCCAGGCACTTTATATTAGACTAGCTTTACCCCGCGGCTTAGCTCCCGTGGCCCACTCCACAGTACGCGTTTCTGGATTAAAAAAAAAAAGTTTATTAAAAAAATCAAAAAACCCGACTGCTTAAAAAGCAAACTAAAAAGACGTAAACAAGAAGAAAATCATGCTGTGCAGTCGGAGGATACTTATTCGCGAGCTGGCGGACCAAAACCAGATGTATCCTCCGACTGCACAGCATGATTTTCTTCTTGTTTACGTCTTTTTAGTTTGCTTTTTAAGCAGTCGGGTTTTTTGATTTTTTTAATAAACTTTTTTTATTTACAACTTTTTAGTTATTTTTTTTTAGAATTAGGTACATTTAAACATATAAGTGTTATATATTTTTGAAATCGCCTTTTAAAACCCTTTATTTTGATACCCCACACGATGGGTTAGGAAGAAAAAAAAAATTTTTTTCCCCACAAAACGGCGCCCAAAATCCGCCATTTTTGTTTTTTCCTATTTTAATGTAGCCAGTGACACTCGCAGGATAAAGACGAATCGATTGACGTAAGAATCATCAAAATCGGTCAACGCGTTTGGTCTCTGGAACGCCACATAGGAACAAACATACATACATACATACATACATACATACATACATACATACATACATACATATATACATACATACATACATACATACATATATACATACATACATACATACATACATACATACATAGACTGATAAACACATTACCCTCCTTCGGCAGTCGGGTAAAAATAGCCTATGCCACTCAGGAATAATGTAGCTTTCTACTGGTGAAAGAATTTCCAAAATCAGTTAAGTTTTTTTTACTTTATCCTTTACGGACAAACTGACAAACAATCAAATCTTTCCTCTTTATAATATTATATTATAGTGTGGATAATTAGATGAGTGAGCTTTGTTAAAACTGCTTTGTTTGTTAATCTGTCCTCGTTTTAATTTTTTTTTTTTATTTGTTATAGGTTCGCGCTTGACCACCATCTCACCTGATGGTGAGCGATGATGTGGTCGACGATGGATCGCGCTTGCCTAGAAGTAAAATATTCACTCTTGACTTATAGACCCCTTTTTTTTTTTTTTTTTTTTTTTTTTGCGTGGAGAAATGCTCATGCATACTGCACTACCACGGGGAGATAGTGCAGTTATGTGGGACTCTAACCCACTAAAACTCCACGGTGTCCTCCTGTGCCGCTTATGGCGGGAGCACGGGTACGCGTTAGCACTCACCGCGAACCCGCCGCGGCTGTCCGTCACCGGACCCTCCTCGGGGGAGTCCCCCCATCACCGGCGCACCAGAACACACTGCACGCCGTGACCACCCTAGGGACCAATCAGCACATGGGCGCCAGACGACCCCGTGTATGGCACCCTTGGTCCCCCTGTGACGGGTCAAGGTCAATGGCCCCGCCACCTACCATTGTTCGGCCGCAGGGGATAGGGAGAGCGGCTAACGCAATACCGACACTCCTCCTCCCCTGCGGCCCCACCGCGTCCGCCATCAGACGGTGGCGACCCCGTCCGGGCCGCGGAAGGTAGGGAGAGCGGCGCACCGCAATACCGGCACTCCTCTCCCACCGCGGCCTCCAACCCTCAGCCGCGACATCGTATGGAACCTGGGAATCTCCATAAGACATCGCGGCCCGCCTCAGTTGCGATGTCGTCTGTTACCAAGCGGCACCGCAACCTACTAGTTGGCCGCTACGTCGTCGGCTTAATCGGCAAAAACCCTGACGAGCGGCCCCTCCTCGGGTTCCTCTTCGCTTCACCGTGGGTGACCAAGCCACGGTTACTGAGCCCCCCCGCATCGACAAAGCGGGAACCCACCGGGGGGGGGACTTAAAGACCCCTAGATTATAGCTATCGGGAAACACAGACTCCGGCAGGGAGTTCCACTCCTTAGCTGTACGCATAATAAAAGTTTTCTCAAAATGTTTAGTGCGTATGGGTGGGATGTCCACCATGTACCGATGGCGCATCGCCGTACGTCTGGTAGTCCGATGATGAAACGGGCTGGGCGGAATTAGATCATGCAATTCCATCGCACACTCCCCGAAATGTAATCGATAAAAAACCGATAAGCTGGCAACTCGGCGACGATGTTCAAGGCTCTGGAGCTTTGACTTAACCAGTGCCTCATCACCGATGAGCCTCTTGGCCCGCTTTTCGATCGACTCTAGTGCATCAAGCTGGTATTTGGCAGATCCGTCCCAGAGATGAGAACAGTACTCCATGCATGATCGAACTTGCGCTTTATACAAGCTGAGCAGCTGTTCTGGCGTGAAGTACCTTCTCACCTTTGCAAGGATCCCCAACTTTTTGGCAGCCAGCTGAGCCTTTGCCTCAATGTATGGGCCAAAATTGAGAGTCGATGTCAACGTAACGCCAAGAAGCTCAAGATGGTCAGTTATTGGCACGGTCACATCTCGGAAAGTTGGAGCCGGGTGAAATTGGCTCTTTTTAGCGGAAAAAAGACACGCCTGGGTTTTAGCAGCATTAAACCTGACCAGATTGGCATCGCCCCATTCGGAGACTGCCTGCAAGGACAGGTTCAAGCGCTCCACCATGGCCTCCCGGAGAGACTGGATCTGAGGCCCGGTAGGTAATAAATTGTACTATGATGTCTAGTTCTCTCAACACATGAATATCGTAATATAAACTACTACCTACTGTTAATTTAGTTAAGTTTCTCTTTAAGTAAACTGTAATTTCTTCTTTTAGAAAATAAATATCTTTAAACCGGATATGGAGCAACTTAATAAACTACGTAATACATTAGCAATAGTAACTGAATATTACCTACGTACCAATTAGAAGTTATATAGTACAACCAGCAGCCGTCCGTATATAATACTTACCCCAGTTCTTTACAATTTATAGCCTATGTGTTATCTTAATGTATCAGTTAAAATAATGCTGTTCATTAGTTTTTTTGAAAGAGAAACAAACATCCATAGACATATTCACATTCATAATATTAGTAGAATTTATAATCTTATGTGAGTTTCAAACTGAAGTAATTTATAACCTCACCAGAAAAAACATCACAAGGAAGAAACTAGCATGTCCTATAACCAAAACCAACCACACTCTGCTACATAGAGGTGGCATAATTAGGCTCCAGTAATGGTATCGGTAAATGATAATTATGTTATGCTATTTACTAAAAAATAATGAAATTCCATTACCCCTAGCAACTAACTGTTGCCGGGAAATTTCTGAGAAATGGCTTGTGTAAGTGCAACTTAAGATGTCGCGTTCACGTTCAGCTGAAAATAGTTTGTGTAGGGGACCAAAATAATGGGAGTTTTCAAAGAAGTTTTAGCAAGTATCGGAGCGCAAACTTTTAGCGGATTTATAGTAAGAATCTGATATCGTGAGATTAGAAGTAGATATCGTCAGTTATTTTGATCAATAATATATTGTGACTAGCTTGTGCCAGCAGCAGCGTGCGTGCAAACTGTTTTATCATCCCAAGGAAACAACATACGGGGATAAAAAATAGCCTGTGTGCCATTTCAAACTATTATCTAACTCTGTGCCAAATTTTATGCAGATTCGTTCAGCCGTTCTGGACTAATATTTGGACTTTATTGAGACTTCATGTGAAAATCTTGGGTTTGTCATGCGAGAAACCCGTGACAGTGAAATCACTTTATAATGCGTTGGTGCGAAGCAACTTGGAAACTAGTGCTATCATCTGGAATCCTTATGAGACTATATATTCTCAGATGGTGGCAAAGATGCAGAACAAGTTTACACGTTACCTATATATTAGGCAATTTGGCGTCTACCCGTTTTACCCGCTTATGTACCCAACTCTCTTTGTAATAGGGATGGTTGGGTACTATAAGTAAGGCGCAATCTTGCTCTGGTCAAATTTGTCTTTATGGTTTTTCGTGGGATGCTAAATAATCCACAAATCTTAGAATCTTTGGGATTACTCGTTCCAAACAGTAGGCTACGGTTGGGGACACTGATTAATCACTTGGTCCATGATACAGACATGGCCTTCTCTTTTAACCTTTTATTTGTACTAGAACTCGAAGGGTATCTACAAACACTGAAAAGATTTGAAAATCAGGTTTAAAAATATTGCATTTCCAATCAGCGATATGAAGCAATGAAAGAGATCATAACTTTTAAATCTCAAATAAAAACTTTCAATTTTACAGCTTCTATTCAATAAAGTCAATCTCAAACGCTTAAAACTACTGAAGCGGGTTCTAAACATAAAAATAAAATCTGATCTCAAGCAACAAAAGGAATCAAAAGTTAAAACTTTATAATAAATTCCGTTGAAACAGATCCAAGTTTTTGATTCGTGAAAAATAAATCACCAATTCACGTTATTAGAGTTAAGAGGAGTCGAAGCTTCGGCTTCCAAAGAATATACAAGTTAATTTAGAAGTCGGTAGCAGCACGTACGAAACTGTAGCGGTAACATTCGGGCCAGGAAAAGTAAGAAAAGTTTAACTGTACTTCACATTCGCATTAGAGACTGATTGCATTATAGATGAGGACAACTTGCTGAACACTTGAAGATCGCCGCTGTTATAATAAGTGGCAATTAGTTAGCGCAATGAAAGTTAAGGGTTTAATTAATACTGTAAACCTAGTTTGAGAAAATATTTAAGTTAGAAAGAAAGTTATTAAAGTAAGTTAAGTAAGTTATATGGTTTTCAAGGGGTTTACAGGGGGGTTACTAAACAGAAAATGGTGAGTACAGATGTACGGAAGAAGAAATGCTGCCAAATAATTTGGGATTAGGGCAGGATAAGAAATAAAACAAAAGCCGAATCCTCACCGTAGCGTAATTTCGGCTAGAGCTACGCTCCATTAAAGAGAAACAACAATTCCAATAGAACTCATAAAAAACACCCTTATTAACAAGCGTCTAGTAACTACAAAAATAAACAACAAGGTATTTCAGAAATTCCTCCCTTCGCATTCACTTCAACATGTCATCATTCAAGCAGTTCTTATTACTTAAGCAAAAGGAATCCGAAAGATAAGCTTACCCGGGGTTTGCACGCAGTTGGTATAATGACCTTTACCCATTTTATTTATTTGAAGTTTCTTGCGAACACCACACCACACATAATAACATGCACACCACTCTGTTTTATCCAATACTTGTAAATACTATCCTATGTATTCTTTTCGCCAGGTTTATTTACACAATACACTTATTTATTTACACTACTTCATAACAAGTTTCTATTGACAGCCGACCATAGATTAATAGATTTCTTCCATATTTAATAAATTACTTACTCTTTGGTCCGCGCTTCGTTTGTCTATGATATCGACAAATAATCTATAATAGGTCTACCTACATTTAATATGTTTTATTTATATACTTACACATATTTTGACCCGTTTTCTGTGTTTATTATATTTCTTTTGTTATTTATATATACTATTTTATTTTTTTATTGTATTTTCCGTTTCCGTAAGTGTGTCCGTGGCATGAACAGTGGGCCCTATCAGAATATCAGCGCAGGGTTATTTCCTTTTTTGGATATCGCTGCACATGCTGAGATAGGAGCCTTTTTGGTCTCGCACGGGGTTTTTTATTTTGACTATTGTGTAATTTTTATGCTTAGTTCTCGTGTCTCCTGTGCGGGTCACAAATAAATATTTTTCTTTCTTTCTTTCTTTCTTTCTTCCTTTCTTTCTTTCATCTGTCGACTGCAAAACCGTATCGGCCTTCCTCGCAACCTTGTAAAAGCTTTTCAACCTGGATCAACTTGTGAAAAGTATGCCAAGGTAAGGAATAATACTTTATTGAAATGTATTTATCGCTATTTTGACTGCAGTACGACAACGCAGATCTCTTGTTAAGTTTTCAGGTACAAATAATAGACTCATCTTGCTATATGACTTTAATAAACTATTCTTTGTCCTGCAGTTTCCCACAGGAATCCTATTTCTTTCAGGATCAAACGTAGTCTATGGAACTAAGCGATATTGTTGCTTTCTATCACAAAAAAGAACTTTCAAAACAAGATCAGGGGGCGTACGGGACAGATGTATAAAAGTCATTTACATCTGTCACACAAGATATGGGAAATAACCTTGTTCTAAGAGCTTATAATGGGGCCGCAGAACTTCTAGAGATTTACGTCCTACAAGAAAGCATACATAAAGATACTTCTGTGCAAAACCACTTTATATTAATAGATTACATTTATATATCAACTCGAGCCTTCAAGAGCTAGGTTCCCTTTACAAACGACCAATAAAATCAGAGAGTCAGTAATATAAAGAACCAAAAACCCTCTACTAAAGTCACCCCGCTTAAAATTGAGGTGCATTTTGTTTTTAAAGACTCTTTACTTACAAGGTAAACATCGTGTGTCATATTAGGCTATCGTTCTGAAACTCATCAGCATTTTACTGAGGGAAAATATCTCCAAACTTTAAAGCACTTAAAACCGTTTTGGTAAGTACTTTTGATTTAACGTCAAGTACTTTTAGTCCTAAAGTAACTTAAAACGTGCTCTACTTAGTTGCAAAACACCTTTGCGTTGCACTCAGGAGCACGTAAGTTTGTACTTACTTAAAAGGGCGGTTACACGGGCAACTTACGACGTTTCCATCACGACATCATCAGAAAATTTACTGCTTTGCCAACAAGTATCTATTGATTGTTGTTAAAAGATAATAGCTTAATATATTTGAGCAATAGTTAGAGAGTGTACTAGTATACCAACATTTGAAAAAGCCAGGCACTTTATATTAGACTAGCTTTACCCCGCGGCTTAGCTCCCGTGGCCCACTCCACAGTACGCGTTTTCGGATTAAAAAAATAGCCTATGCCACTCAGGAATAATGTAGCTTTCTACTGGTGAAAGAATTTCCAAAATCAGTTAAGTTTTTTTTACTTTATCCTTTACGGACAAACTGACAAACAATCAAATCTTTCCTCTTTATAATATTATATTATAGTGTGGATAATTAGATGAGTGAGCTTTGTTAAAACTGCTTTGTTTGTTAATCTGTCCTCGTTTTAATAAATTGTACTATGATGTCTAGTTCTCTCAACACATGAATATCGTAATATAAACTACTACCTACTGTTAATTTAGTTAAGTTTCTCTTTAAGTAAACTGTAATTTCTTCTTTTAGAAAATAAACATCTTTAAACCGGATATGGAGCAACTTAATAAACTACGTAATACATTAGCAATAGTAACTGAATATTACCTACGTACCAATAAGAAGTTATATAGTACAACCAGCAGCCGTCCGTATATAATACTTACCCCAGTTCTTTACAATTTATAGCCTATGTGTTATCTTAATGTATCAGTTAAAATAATGCTGTTCATTAGTTTTTTTGAAAGAGTAACAAACATCCATAGTCATATTCACATTCATAATATTAGTAGAATTTATAATTTTAGGTGAGTTTCAAACTGAAGTAATTTATATCCTCACCAGAAAAAACATCACAAGGAAGAAACTAGCATGTCCTATAACCAAAACCAACCACACTCTGCTACATAGAGGTGGCATAATTAGGCTCCAGTAAAGGAATCGGTAAATGATAATTATGTTATGCTATTTACTGTAAAAATAATGAAGTTCCATTACCCCTAGCAACTAACTGTTGCCGGGAAATTGCTGAGAAATGGCTCGTGTAAGTGCAACTTAAAATGTCGCGTTCACGTTCAGCTGAAAATAGTTTGTGTAGGGGACCAAGATAATGGGAGTTTTCAAAGAAGTTTTAGCAAGTATCGGAGCGCAAACTTTTAGCGGATTTATAGTACGAATCTGATATCATAAGATTAGAAGTAGATATCGTCAGTTATTTTGATCAATAATGTATTGTGACTAGCTTCTACCAATAGCAGCGTGCGTGCAAAGTATTTTATCATCCCAAGGAAACATCATACGGGAATAAAAAATAGCCTGTGTGCCATTTCAAACTTATCTATTTCTGTGCCAAATTTTATGCAGATTCGTTCAGCCGTTCTGGCTCGATTGGGTAACAAACAAACATCCATCCATCCAAACTTTCACATTTATAATATTAAGTAAGATTGTATAGAGTTCAAAAAACATCGAACAACGTGATGAAAACATCCGTTTCCTACATTATTTCGAGTGCTGAATTTACTTTCTTTTTAAGAGGTGATTTTTTGATACCTAAATGACTGGAAAAGTTTTGGATGGTATAAATATCAGCCAGTATGCAGTCAGTAAGTCAACCTTTTACCTTTATTGCTATTTGCAGAATACTACTGAAAAAGCACCATAAACACGCAAAAACATCATACATTTTCCCTCAACGCAATAAAATTCAATAAACATAACCATTTAGGTACTTAATCCACACAAACATCATAATAACTGTAGGATAATTAAGTTCCATCATATTTTCAATTAAAATATGGACATGTTTGCCATTAATGTAAGCAAAATTAATGGCCGAATTGCAGCCATTCACTCGCAGGGTACACAAAACATTTACTGTAAACGGACTTTAGTGTTATTATTTAGTGGCAATGACAACCAGATATAAATTAAATTAATTTCGTTAAGTAATGTTGACAAACTGTATATGGGGATGAATGAACAACCTTATACATTCATTAATTCATTTCCATTTTAAATGCATGGCTCTTTTTCAGGGTGTGTAAGAAAACATGGAAAACGTTCTCTATGGGGCACTAGAGTCTATCAAAAAGCGAGCCAAGAGACTCATCAGCAATGAGGCACTGGTCAAGACAAAGCTCCAGCCTTGAAAATCGTCACCGAGTTGTCAGCTTGTCGGATTTTTATCGGTTACATTTCGGGGAGTGTGCGATGGAATTGCATGATCTAATTCCACCTAGCCAGTTTCATCATCGGACTATCAGATGTACGGTGATGCGCCATCGGTCCTTGGTGGACATCCCACCCATACGCACAAAACGTTTTGGAAACACTTATTTTATGCGTACGGCTAAGGAGTAAATCCTGGAGGGTAGGGTATTCCCTGCCGGAGTCTGTGTTACTCGACAGCTACAATCTAGGGGTCTGTAAGTCAAGACAGCATCTGATTACAGTGGTAAAACAATATATCTAGTAATATATATGTCGCATCAAGGCTGGCCGATAGATGTAAACCATCGGGAAGTCAGGATGCATTCCTTTAGGTTAAGACATCGTGTGTGGGCAGGTCGTTGGGTACAATCGTGAAAATGAAATCACACAAATTATTCGATACACTGAGTATATTCAAATAGACACAAGTTACATTCTTGCTTACTAATATTACGGATCGACACTGATTCTACGACGTGTTAGCTCTACTGCTGTCAGTACTCAACTGCCTTCCTCCCCACCACGCAACCGCTTATAAAAAGCATGCCAATGCGTAGTTGTTCTTGCTTTGCCGCCAGATGGCGTGCTTGCGATTTGTTTTGACGTCCGTACTATTGACTAAACCCGACACGGCCATCCTGCGAGACAGGCGTCCTCGTCTGTTCCTCATTGTCAGGTTCTAACAGTGTATCGAATCATGTGGAAATCCTCAATGGATGTCCTCAGCCCTTGGGGAAAGCCGAGGGGTCTGTCAGACTCCTACTGACTAAAACCACATGGTGTTCTCTAGGCCGTAGTTCCTCTTGAGAGGCGAGCGTGGAACACACACGTCGCCTTCTCGGGCCTCTCTCAGGTGACAGATCCCCAAATCTATCACCCGCAGGCATCATCTTCTTGTCCTTGCTCCATGCCATCTCATGTCGTGTTGCGCCACACGTCCTCTTAGTCTACTCCGACCCGCCAGTCTCCCATCATACAAGGGATGTTTTTCTGAAACACAAAATTTCCAAACAGTATTCACTCGTCCAATCCTGACGCATACTCTATGTGAGTGAGGAAACACTTTGAATCAATCAAACATGATCATTTAAATGTCTCCTTTCACCTTTGCAAGGAAAGATTAATTCTATTTCCAATTTAAAGAAAATAGCAAGTTAATCATCGATTTGGTACGTAAAAGCACCCAATCATAGTGATTACAAAGTCCAAGTACCACTGATAGTCATTAATCTCAAATTAAATCCAGCAAAAGAAACCACCAGGTATCTTATTTACGATATTTAGCTATCTCATAGCTCTCTTAGCAATCACAATTGCTCTACTCGAACATCTCCACGATGTCGAGTCAACCCAACTCTCTGAACTCAGAACCTGTTCACACAGAGATTTAGTCTGTCCTATGTTACGTCAATTTATTATCTACTTCATCTACTATCTCAATTGGTACTTGAGCTTCGTGTGTCTTACTAACACGATCTACGCAAAGTAATCAAAATTAGAAAACCAAAATTATTTCAATTTTCGTAATGAGGGCTTGACGATTCGAACGTCATCAAAATTATCATGGTGACCCCACCAAACGCATGACTACGAGGTAACTTTCTTTTAACCTCATGACTCAATAGGAACTTTCTGTAAGGTTCCTAACACAAACATGAATTTTCACACCAGACATAGTGTCATGTGTGCCATTCAGGCTTTCCATTGCCCTAAACACCTCCAGTTGCCATACAGGCCTACCGTTGCTATAAAGGCCTACCGTTGCCACACAGGCCAACAGTTGCCACACAGGCCAACAGCTGCCACTCAGGCTCACAGTTGCATCACAACGCTCGGCTACTCCTGACCAAACTAGACTATTGGGTTCGTGAAATTAAAGATTTTAGAACCCTACTCTTTAACTAAACCGTTACCCTGGGCCATGTACCACAGTCATTCCAAACAAACTTTAAAACTTATTCTGCAGCAAAAACTGCCAAGCTCACAGAAACTCTCGAGTAAATCCTCTAACGCCACGGCTCTATAGCCGACTAGCAATTATATTGCTCTCACACAACGGTCTCTCTAGACCCCGACCTCCGCCAGAATCCACTGGTACGGTCAAACATAATATGGCTGATAGACTCAATTACTCGACACCTTAAGCTTGCTCATCATTATCAAAATCCTTTTGACATCAACATCGACTGGTACATAACCCGCTGGCATCCTTCTAACCTACCGTGTGCACACTTGTAGGTCCTATTTAAAGCTTTCGGTGTATAACGCTCACCATCCTGTCATAATCACCTATCGCGGACTTAATACAGGGCCTATTTAGTTTTCGTACTAGAGATTCCCACACAACACTATTCATTAGAAAAAAGGTCCGACGATCAACAAGTTCAACTAAAAAAAGTAGTTGTAACAATTCTGTTAGTCTTTACCATAATTCAAAGGCAATGCATACTCAACTCATGAAACCTCTTCGTAGACCCATCGCCACATGTTACGCATGAGGTGCGGTCCAGAATTTGTCTAATGAGCAAAAATGTTAATCAGATTTGGTTTCACTACCACTGTCATCAACTATGACGTCGATTCTCAAGAAACTTGGTGATCGGGGATCCTTCTCACAAGATTCGCGCTTTTTACCAAATGATCTTGGAACATACCGACTGTTAATTAAGCCTGATAATATTTGCTTCTTAATAGCTCGTGGGACTTCACGAATAACTTGGATCAATATCGTTAAAATCAGATTATCAACAGTAACCCTTTACTATCGCTCACTAACTCAGTTTTCATGTAAGGAAAACGATTGCGAGATCTAGTGCTATCTTAATATTACTTTGAAAGTATGCAAGTGAATTCAGATCTGAAGACGGTGGTTGTAAATCGTTACGCAACAAGATCCTTTCTGAGTACAGGTAAATGACCAGTACCGTTACTAACTCGATACAATTTCGTTACCCCACGACATTACAGACTCGCTTTGCCACTGAAAATTACTAGTTATTCAGTCATTTTGGATATCTCAACTCCTTCATATGGGATATCTCATCCTAAGGTTCGTACTAAACCTAATATTGAAACTAGGAAAGTACTAACTAGCCAATAGGAAACTCATTAGCTATTTGCTTTTTACTAAGTGTGTCTCAATTACCTAGTGATAGTGCAAGATATAACCACGACCAATACAATGGTCAAACATGAAAACTTAAAACTCTAACTAGCATCTCTTCACTAGAGAACCTTCGACCTCACTATCGAAATAATATGGAAGCGACTCACCGAGTATTCCATTCCAAATTTGCGCGCGCTCCCGACCTCACAGCTGTGGTCATAGCGTTCGACTACCACCTGCGAACTGCTAGCCTGCCATCGGTCTTAACCTCTCAGACGTTGACACGTCAACCTTCGCGCTCAGCATCTGAATCGCTAGCCTGCAGCAGAGGCTTCAGGCTGCGACACAATATGGTATCTGAAACATGAAAAACATTACGAGAGTATATGTTCACACGGTTATCTTAACCATACACAGTTTTGATGGAAATTAACCAGTGCACTGGTGTAGTAACCTAAACCAATAAATCCGCCTAGCCTCCTCCCAACCACATTGGGGTCGGCCCCCAGTCCCACCGGACTCAGCTGAGTACCAGTGCTTACATGGAGTGACTGCCTATCTGACCTCCACAACTCAGTAACTGGGCAACGCGGTACCCCTTGGCAAGACTGGTGTCAGATCTCAGGCTTCCGACCACCCGTAACGACTGCCAAAGACCTTCAAATGATAGCCGGGACCAACGGCTTAACGTGCTTTCCGAAGCACGGAGGAAACCCGGTATGTTGAAATGGTCACCCATCCACGGACCGACCTCGTCAAGCGTTGCTTAACCTTGATGATCGACCAGTGCGGCTGTTATTATTTAGCCACGAGATTCTAGTAGTAGTAGTTACCTAAACCGGCATGGCCAAATAGGTTATTATGGACACCGAATTTGAGTGCAGAGTTCCTGTCCAAAACATGAACCTTCTGTAATATGTGGTTGCCCCAAGTGCCTAGGTGTAGTTTAGCCCTCTCGATTCGAAAAGAAGAATATTAGGCCTCTTCTCAAACTTAGTCAACTCTCACCTCGCACCAGACAAAACTATCGCACTACAATTCCAATCAAAGTATTTCATTTGGAATTATCATAATTTACAGACTGAAATGTAAGGTAGGTACGTCGCTGTCACCATATCGTTCTAACCTCCAAACAATAATAGTCAGCCAAGGCCAGTCAAGGTTCATTGTCAGTGATAGTAAAATAAGAACTCTTTCAACAACACCAAAACCTGACCAACGATAACTAACATGAAATTATGAACTGACACGGGCTACCCCAACGATCCACTGACCGCCATACCGTACACAAAACACAGAATTTTGAATAATGAAAACTCTTGGCCATAGTCATAACAAATTGAAAACGACTCACCAGATTGGCATAAAGATCAGTGTGTATGGATCTTTCCACACGTCCACACGCTCCTCTTTGACCTGTCCAGGTCCTTGGTTGATACTAGCTTCCTTGCTACTCCGCTCCGTTATTGATTATTCAAGACTGAGGGTAGTCGCAACTGACACCGCGATTTTTTTGCAAGAATGTAACCGCCACTTTCACTAGCTTTGTTTTTACGTGTGATCTCATTAGCACGACCGAATCCCACTTCTGATGTCGCATCAAGGCTGGCCGATAGATGTAAACCATCGGGAAGTCAGGATGCATTCCTTTAGGTTAAGACATCGTGTGTGGGCAGGTCGTTGGGTACAATCGTGAAAATGAAATCACACAAATTATTCGATACACTGAGTATATTCAAATAGACACAAGTTACATTCTTGCTTACTAATATTACGGATCGACACTGATTCTACGACGTGTTAGCTCTACTGCTGTCAGTACTCAACTGCCTTCCTCCCCACCACGCAACCGCTTATAAAAAGCATGCCAATGCGTAGTTGTTCTTGCTTTGCCGCCAGATGGCGTGCTTGCGATTTGTTTTGACGTCCGTACTATTGACTAAACCCGACATATATTATATATTGTAAATAAGTTAGCATCTGATCACAGTGGTCAAACAATAACCTTTAGCACCTACATACCTCTACAAAAAATACAAATAAAATTTAGACCAATTAGTTGTAATAATTTAGAAAAAAATAATAATACCGTGAATAGTAAGTTATGGGTTCAAAACTTTAATAATATAGATGACCCAAATGAGTTCTATGCCGAATTTTCAAAAGTCCTAAACACCCAAGTTAATGAGTCATTTCCACTGAAAGCGAAAAGTATTTACAGAAAGTTCGTATTTAGCGATTTGGCGACTCCAGGCATTCTTAAAAGCAGAGAAAATCTATATGAACTTTATGGCTTAAAGCAACATATGAATAATACAAGCTTTGATAAATATGTTGCGAATTATTCAAAAACCTATAAAAATGCATGCAAAACAGCTAAAGCGCTGTATATAAGCAATAAAATAAAATCAGCAGGCGATAAAATAAAAACTACCTGGAAAATAATAAATAATGAAACAGGTAGAAAAAAACAGCGTAATATTGAAATTATTTTAGCGACTGCACATGGTCCCATACAATCAGATGTTAGTTGTAGCTCAGGAATTTGAAAACTTTTTCGTTAATATTCCTCTTAAAACTACAGCAGCTTTAAACTCTTCACCCACGCTCTCTGCTGCCTTACTTAGAAAGAATGTAAATGCGTGCCCTTCGGAGTTTAAGTTTCAACATACAAACCCCCAGGCTATTTTAAAAGATTTTAAAGATCTTAAAATTAAATCAACAGAAGATCTTTGGGGACTATCTGTAAAAGTATGTACATCAATCATTGAAACTATTGCGCCCTATTTAGCTTTCATATTTAACACTAGTGTCGATCAAGGAGTTTTGCCGGACCTTATGAAATACAGTAAAGTAGTTCCATTCTTTAAATCCGGGGATAGCAAAGAAGCCATTAATTATAGCCCAGTGTCAATTCTGCCGGTTCTTAGTAAAGTCTTCGAAAAGTTAATGCTCAACCAATTGTTGCGTCGTTTTAACAAACATTCCATCTTGCATGATCAACAGTACGGTTTCACCAAAGAGCGTTGCACAACTAACGCTGGTGTGACACTAATAAATAACATCTTTAACGTCTGGGAAGAAGCACAAGACGCCATTGGAATCTTTTGCGACCTCTCGAAAGCGTTCGATTGCGTTAACCATGAGACACTATTGTTGAAACTCGAGCGCTATGGGGTTAGACATACGGCCCTTGAATTACTTAAATCTTATTTGAAAGCCAGACAATTTAAAGTTCAGGTAAACGGTGTAAACTCTCTAGGGTCTGAAATGACAATGGGCGTTCCTCAAGGCTCTATATTCGGTCCATTCCTCTTTTTAGTTTACATAAACGATTTGCCCCAATTATTACAAAATCGACCGAAGATCGTGTTATTTGCTGATGACACATCTTTGATATTTAAAATAGATCGGCGGTCACAAAATCTTGATGATGTGAATAAGTCTATTCATCAGGTCCAAACTTTGTTCACGGCAAACAATTTGGTACTAAATGAAAAAAAAAACAAATGTATTAGATTCACATTGCCGAATGTCAATAGTAGCGAATGCGACATCATATTGAATGGGGAAAAGCTGGACTATGTAAATCAAACAGTTTTCCTGGGAATCACTCTGGACAATAAATTGCAATGGGGGCCTCACATAACATCTCTTGCGGGTCGGCTGAGCTCGGCCGCGTATGCTGTTGGAAAGATAAGACAGTTGACGGATGTGGAGACCGCGCGTTTAGTCTATTTTAGTTACTTTCACAGCATTAT
The DNA here is from genome assembly GCA_945859665.1 of Anorthoa munda. Classification (NCBI taxonomy): domain Eukaryota; kingdom Metazoa; phylum Arthropoda; class Insecta; order Lepidoptera; family Noctuidae; genus Anorthoa; species Anorthoa munda. Next base: position 29,348,122 of record OX243899.1, on the reverse strand, counting down.
GTCATACGGTATTTTACTGTGGGGTCGGGCGGCTGACATTGAATCAATATTTATATTGCAAAAGAGAGCTGTGAGAGCCATTTATAAGTTAAGTCATCGAGAATCTCTTAGGGAGCTATTTAAAAAGATTAATATTATGACAGTTTCTTGCCAATTCATTTATGAAAATATTATGTATGTAAATTTAAATCTCTTTAGTAAAATTAGTGATAGACACAATTGTAATACTAGGAATAAAGATAAGTTAGATCAGCCATCTTATAGATTAGCGAAACTACACACATCTTTCATGGGGTTATAATACTAAATACAACAAAATAATAATACTGTGTTAAATTCTATAACAAAATAACTTGTGAGATATTAAAACTTAATGAAAGAAAATTTAAAACAATAATTAAAAGCACACTTTGTAAACAAGCATATTACAAATTAGATGATTATATTCAAGATAAGAATGCTTGGAAACATGCTAGTCCTGCTCCGTAGGGCAATCTTTAGTGTAGAAACTATCAAAATGGTTAATTTGTGTACGGTATATTCATAATTATTATAGTAACGCTTTATTTTCATTTATTTTCTTCTCTATTTGTTTAAACAATTTACTCGCACATTGTTCCGTTGTTGTTGAATTAGGTAATTTACCTATGTTTGCAATATTTGTAAGTATGTGAGAACCATGTCCCTATTTATCAAGTGAAGGAATTTACCTGTTAGTGCTTGTAATACTTTATACCTATATTTAGTATAGTAGTGCTGGGTGCATCGTTCTCACGTATAAGAATTTATTAATGTATGTACTACTTATGTTAATATTGTAAAAAAGCCTTTATTTTTTTAAAAGAGTAAGTATGGAGTTTCTTGTGCATTCTTCTCCATATCAACCTACTTTTCCGAATGCACGATAGAATATTTTTTTTATAACATGTAAAATGGCCTAGTTGAAATAAATACATTTGATTTGATTTGAAGTATGAATAAGTTACTTCTAGGCAAGCGTGATTCACCGTCGACCACATCATCGCTTACCATCAGTTGAGATAGTGGTCAAACGCGAGCCAAAATAATCTATACTTATACTTATTACTTATAATATATAATATAATAATATTATAAAGAGAAAAGATTTTTTTGTTTGTTTGTACCGAATAGGCTCCGAAACTACTGGACCGATTTAAAAAATTCTATCACCAATAGAAAGCTACATTATTCCTGAGTGACACAGGCTATTTTTTAATCCCGAAAACGGGTCCTGTGGTGTGGTCCACGGGAGCGAAGCCGTGGGGAACCGCTAGTAATAAATATAACGATAACATATCGAAAACAAAACAGCTGTGCCTCATATTTCGTCAAGTAATTCGAACTTAAGTGTACCCATAAACATATTTTAAAATACATGAGAACTTTTACTTCCAAAAAAATTGCCAATGAATCGAAAAGCAGCATAACAGGCTTTTTATTAAATCTAAAACCGTTTAATCATCCATTTATCATTATTAACCTGAAATAGAAATGGTGGCGTAATCAGGAACCTGCTAAATAATGGATTGCATCATTATCCATGAATGATTGATACAATCAGCTCTATAAATAGATTAATTATGCTAACACTGATTAATCTCTACGGCACCATTAACGATATCGGCTTTTACTAACACAAAACCTCAACTGTACGTCAGAAAACATTTTTTCCTTTGTCGTCGCCCTCCTGCCCATATCTTCATGTGTTCTTCCGTATGTTTCAATTTGCCGTCTTCTCAATAGTGTCCTTTTGTTCCATATCATCCTCTAAAGATAGTACCTACTTTCGGATCCTTCTTATCTATTTCTTATGTGTGTGTACATTAATGGTTAAATAAATAACTAAATATAGAAGAAGAAGAAGAAAATATAGAATAGAATAGAATATACTTTATTGTACACCAAAAAATTAAGTTACACATCTCTTTTACAATAATACCACACACATCACACCATCACACACACCACACACATTCACACCACACCACACATACCACCACACCACCATCCACATTTATATTAAACTTTTGTCACGACACGTTCCTCATTCAAAACAACCGATTTCCAAGTAATTTTTAGATTCTACCTTAGAAAAACACATAAAAATGCCAATTCTGCAACTAAATCAGTTTTATAACATACTCAACTCAAACTTTTATTTACCGTCAAATTTACACTTCATAAATGTTCAATCAAATTACTCAGACGATACTATTTGATTGAACATTTTTGAAATGTACGCGAGGCCAACACGGTGTTTCGCGAACGGTGTTCGTTATGCGAATAAAGCGCTGCATCGCTGCGCACAGGTGACAATGTGTGAACGCTGAGTTTCACACAAGCCATTGTCATTAAAATGTTCTGCTACTTCAGGTGCAAGTTAGGGCTAAGCTACAAGTTTCTGATGAGCTTCAATTTCATTTTAGATAAAAGGTTAACTGGTATAATAAAAAAGTAATTTTGTTAATATTTTTGTAAAAGATCACCTCGCCGATTACAAAGACTCTTATACTGATAGAAAATTACACTAATGCTGAATGTAACAGGTTAGTGTAATTTATCCCAGAATAAAGGCCAAGGCTCCTGTGATTAAGGCTACGGAAAGGAAATTGCAGAAAAAAGGAATAGGTATGTAGAAGAGAAACTTGTTCCCTTTCTAGGCAAGCATCGTCGTCGTCGAGTTGCCAGCTTGTCGGTTTATTATCGGTTAAATTTCGGGGAGTGTGCGATAAAGTTGCACGATCTAATTCCATCTAGCCCGTTTCATCATCAGACTGCCAGACGTACGGTGTTGCGCCATCGATACATGGTGGACATCCCACCCATACGCACTAAACGTTTTGGGAACACTTTTATCATGCGTACAGCTAAGTAGTGGAATTCCCTGCCGGAGTCTGTGTTTCGCGACAGCTACAATCTGGGGGTCTTTAAGACAAGAGTGAATATGTTATTTCTAGGCAAGCGTGTTTCACCGTTGACCACATCATCACTTAACATCAGGTGGGATAGTGGTCAAGCGCGAGCTTATAAAATATAAAAAAAAGTTAATAAAAAAAATAAAAAAACCTACATATTCGCGAGCTGGCGGACCAAAACCAGATGTATCCTCCGACTGCACTGCATGATTTTCTTCTTGTTTACGTCTTTTTAGTTTGCTTTTTAAGCAGTCGGGTTTTTGAATTTTTTAGTTAACTTTTTTTATTTGCAACTTTTTAGTTATTTTTTTTTAGAATTAGGTACATTTAAACATATAAGTGTTATATATTTTTGAAATCGCCGCTTAAAATCCTTTATTTTGATACCCCACACGATGGGTATGGAAGAAAAAAATTTTTTTTTTCCCACAAAATGGCGTCCAAAACCCGCCATATGAGAACCTCCTGCTTTTTGGGAAGTCGGTTAGAAGGCATTTTTTAAAGTACTCTTTAACATTATAATGGCAACATTGTTGTCTATGAAAGATAAATATAATTTTTTCCACTTTGAGCACAAAGCTTTATCGCTCCACTTTGAGCTTAATTTATTGGCAACAGTCCATAATAACACCGAAGCAACAATAACACTGGAAGCCGACCCCAACAATAATTGGGAAAAAGGCTAGGCAGATGATGATGATGATGAGTCCATAATAACACCGTAAAGTTTAAGCGATGCAAATGTTCACAGAATTTGTTAAACAAAAACCATCAAATAGTCAAGTATGTTACGTATGCATAGGAATCTGCTGACATTGCAGATAATATACATACACAGACCTTGTCGAATCGGCAGTTACCTTGAGCAAGAAATGCATAGCTTGGGAATTAGCAGATTCGCTGACACAGAAACGTACGTAGCATCAATATAGGAAGTTACGGACGCAGCAATTATTTCAAAACCGATGCAGCCATGACGTCTTGGAATCGATCGATGCCGAACTAATATTTAAGACCATTTCTTGTAAGAAGAATTCATTCCATATTCCTACATCGAGTAGGATGGATTCGCGTAGGCTAGTTAGTTGTAGTTAGTCTATTTAATTATTGTAACCATTCCATGTCCTAACATCGGCTTGGAATGGACATCTGTAGGTTAGCTAGTTGTAAATAGTTAGTAGTTGTAACCATTCCATGTTCCAACCTCGACTTGGAATGGTCAGTTTTAGGATAATTAATTGTAATTAACTTTAATAATTAAAAGTTTAGAACCATTTCGGGTTTCTTTCCAATCCCCCGGCTGTGGTAAACGTAACTAGTATGTACACAGCTCTGAAAATACAACATTTACACTCATTAAAATCTTGTACATACTTGTCAATTGTTTTGAGGAAGCGAGAGTATTTTGTCCGAGAGGGAGAGTCAAACAACAATCTGAAGGGAGTGACGTTGAGGGCGTTCATTAGTTTATTTTCTCATTTACGAATGCTAACAGAGAATCGTGTTATTCCAGACCTTATTTTGCGATTAATTTCTGCGGGAACACAGAACTTTACAGAAGCTCATCTCCATACAACTAACGAAAACAGATTCACTCACACAGATTCGTACGGCGATTTCTTCAAACAAACGACAATTGTGAGTGCGCTTGCACTCACTGTACGTGAAGCGTATCTATGTATGTGTGCGTTTTCGCTCATTGTATGGAGCCGACCTTCTGTACTTTACCGTGTCTTATATTGCGATTAATTTCTACGGATCGTGACCTTTTTTTGTTCGGATGTTGGTTGAGATCAATGCTCGTGTCGGTATAATGCCGTCTTGATGAAGTTGGACGTATTAATTAGTTTTCTCGATAAGTGGTAAGCCGACTACGGATCGTAATTAGCGTTGATTGTTAATGATCTAAATATCATAGTTATTCTCGCAAAACAGTAATCTGACGTGTAGTTGTACTATATAATTATTATTAAGCGTGGGTTAATTAGATACAATTAATATTCGATTGTTGCGGGACTAAGAGCGATTTAACGCTGTAAATGTCCAAGTCATTTTATACACTAGAATCAACCTCGACGTAGCTTCCTGCAATCAAATTGACAGTTACACCTTGTTATTAGTTGGCATTATTTGAAAGTACATTTGCGTTGCCTTAACGAATAATTCTAGGTGAGTAGAAGAAGCCTTCATAATGCGTTAAATACAGGTATGAATGAATCTTAATCAAGCACTGTTTTTAATTCTAATGCCACTTTTCATCTTCAAGGCTTTTTAAAACAATTACTAGGTTTTCACCACTGAGTTTTTCTCCATTTGTAATAATAAGGTAAATAAAACTTCGCTACTGCAATCGTTAAAACAAATATTTACCAGATTTCCAAATATACAGCAAATATTTTTTTAAATCGTACACATTTTAAACAACAATGCCTTGAAAGCAACAGACAAAATAAACTCGCATCACAAAGGATCTAGGGCTATCGGCGACATTTTTAAAGCGACGTGAAGCGAATAATGGCCCATTTTGGCGCGAAATGATGACGAAATTGGCGCGAACAGGGCTGACAAGGCTTTAATAGAGTTGTTTTAGAATATTCTTATATTTTATTGTCTTTCTGGTTGAGCTGTTTTAACTCGCCTCTCTATTATTTTTATTTTGAGATATTGTGCCATTGTGAGGTATTGTTAGTGTTGAAAAAGTAATATATAATATTATTTAGAGTTTGCAGTAGGTTTTAAGATTTTATGAAATCGCCTTGGTTGTACAATAGTAGTTCATTATTTCGATTTTCCGCATTTGATAACTTTTCCTACGGATGAAAAGGGTATTTTTTTCCTTCTCAAGTTTGAATGTTTTGACCTTTTCCTTTATTTCTTCTTTCAAGATACTTGGCTACATCAGATTGAGGGATCTAGACATCATTTAGTGTGTGTGGGCAAGTCTGACGCCGGGCAGTAAATGTGACCTGTACAGATTTCGTTTCATTGGCTTTAATACGCCAATCCTTCAGCCATGTTGTGATTTTGTCTAAGCTGGCTTGCAGCTTATAAGAGGCTTGATTTGGCGTATCGTCAAAGGCCATAATAGCTGTATCATCGGCAAATGTTCCCATTACAACATCATCAGATATTGGTAAGTCCGCGGTGTACAACAGATATAGTGGTGGTCCCATAACACTACCCTGCGGCACCCCCGCTTGTATTTTTTTATGCTCTGTTGTTGCATCTCCTTTACTGACAAAAAAGTGTCTTCCAACTAGGTATGGTCTGATTAGATTCAAGTAGGTAATGGGTAGAGTCTTTTTTATTTTATATAGAAATCCTTCATGCCAGACTCTGTCGAATGCTTGACATATGTCAAGAAAGGATGCTGTGCAGTATCATTTCAGTTCAAATGTTTTAGTGATACCTTCAACAAGTCTGTGAATCTGTTCAACTGTACTATGCTTTCGTCTGAATCCAAATTGATGATCGGGTATTAGTTTAGACTCATTTATTATATGATTTAATCTTCTGAGAATCAAAATCTCCATTACTTTAGAGGCGATTGGAAGAAGGCTAATTGGACGATAGGACTTGGCTTCTTCTGGCTTCTTTCGCCAGGTTTGAGAATCATTATAATTTTTGCAATTTTCCATTTTTGAACAGGGCTGACAAGGCTTTAATAGAGTTGTTTTAGAATATTCTTATATATAGAGAGGCGAGTGAAAACAGCTCAACCAGAAAGACAATACATTTCTGGTTGAGCTGTTTTCACTAGCCTCTCTATTATTTTTATTTTGAGATATTTTGCCAGAGATAAGTGTTAAAAAAGTAATATTATTTTGAGTTTGCAGTAGGTTCTAGGATTTTATGGAATTGCCATGGTTGTACAATAGTAGTTCATTATATCGATTTGCCGCATTTGATAATTTTTCCTACGGATGAATAGGGATGATGACACAAAAAAAAATAGTTCGTAAGTTACATTACCTAATAATATTGGACACGTATTTTTCCTTTTGTCACGTAAACGAAAAATTACGACGACACATTGCGTTCAAAAATCGTTTGAAATCACGCCGTGCTACACTTTTACTGATAAAGTGACGTCACAAGCCCCCACTCCTGAACTTTGATGCGCTTTATCTTTGTCCATTTTTATTTCTATACTAATATTATAAAGAGGAAAGATTTTTTTGTTTGTTTGTACCGAATAGGTTCCGAAACTACTGGACCGATTTAAAAAAATCCAATAGAAAGCTACGGTATTCTTGAGTAACATAGGCTATTTTTTATTCCGGAAACGGGTCCTGTGGGGTGGGCCCACGAGAGGGAAGCCGCGGGGAACAGCTAGTATTAGATATAGCAAAAAATACGTGTGCAATATTATTTGATAATCTCACTGACGGAATAAATAGAATTATCATTTTTCTACCCAGGAAACATCCCTAATGCTTGAATCTAAAACAAAAAGAACCAGCTAGTAGCTACTTATACTTAAAACTTTACTTGACATTTCCAAAGCAAAGCTGGTGTTTATCTTACCTATTCTTTTGGTTTCAAAACTCTATATTCTCAGTACAAAAGCCATCCACTTTAAATTCTACATCCTCTTAGGTACTATCTTTGATTTTGCTACGACCTGGTATCACGTTCGTTATTCCGCCTATAGATGTAAAATTTTCTGCGACAATATGAAAATATTTCTGTTTATATATTTGTATTTCTAATATAGCTTGATAAGTACCATGGCATTTTCATTTTAGAATGAAAAAAAATATTAAGGAAAAATAACATGGACTAATGAAATTGCAAACACACAATAAAATGGAATAAAAATCTCATGAGAAGACTAAAAGTCACTCACAGAGCAATGTAGGGGGATTCGCGTTTCAGGAAATGAAGAGATGCGACATAGCCTGAAGTATTGACAAACTTAAGTGGAAGTGGATATAGAATATTGACAGATCGCAGAGGCCTCCCATGAGGTGGACTAATGGCCTGGATGAGGCCGCGAGAGTCAGCTATATGCGAGAAGCACAGGCCCAGCTGATGTGGTGACGCATGAAGCAGATCTAATGGCAGCAGTGAAACATTTTTTTTTAAATTATTATTATTAACAGCTTCTGCCAGCGGCTTCGCCCGCGTAAAGGCGAAAATAATCCCGAGATAAAATATTCCCGGGATAAAAACGTATCGTGTGTGTTATTACCGACTATAATCTATCTCTGTGCCATATTTCATCCAGATCCGTGCAGCCGTTTGAGCGTGAAGAAGTAACAAACATACAAACACACACACTCACAAACTTTCGCCTTTATAATATTAGTGTGAAATGTGATTATTAGCCTATGTTGCTCCACTGCAGTGCAAAGGCCACTATGTTTTTAAATATTTTAATGTGTTAATATATTTTGTAAGTCTTAACTATAAGACATGTGGGACAATGACAGGTCGAAATAATGCAGTGCTTAACAAACAAGCTTGCTATACAAGTAAGTACAAGTAAGTATATGGCAGCAACCACCATATAGATATATACCATACAATGGTTATCTTATCTTATGAACCATACAATGGTTCATTACAAATTAAGTTGCAGTATAATTGAATCGTATTTTTTTGCCATCTATCCTAGCTAACGTCAGGATTGTTGAAAAATTACATCTTATCCTAGGTTGATCGCGAACAACAACGATGAATATAAGCTGAATGGTTATAGCTACATTCAAGCCATATTCTGATCAACGAGAAAAAATTTAATATGAATTTTATTGACTCTTGACTAGCAATTCAGAATTCAAGTTTCCAATCGCAAGACCAAATTGTCCAGTTATACTGCGACAAATAAACTTGTATACAGTTTCGATTGTATGCAAGTTCCATACTGCGAAAATATTCAGAATACGGAACAAATATTTTTTTTATTTTTATCGTTAGATTCGTATCTATCTTCCTGAATGGAGCGCATTCTATGAAGGCCCTTGTAAAGACGGTTCGTTGGAGATGCCTGGGGTTGTCAATAGCTTCCTATTATTGAAAATGTCACGTTTCTATCTGAATCTTGTCTTAGTTTTTTTATTCGTTGCTAAGCCATATTTTTCCATTTGTTTATTTGAACTGACTTGGTGCACTGTCGCGAGTACGGTGCGGTGTGGACAGTGGCGTAACTGCGTGCAAAGAAAAAATTGGGGCTTCCCGAGTTCCTTGAGTTTCTAAATCTTTCATTATTGAATAGTTTTAGCATGTCCAGATTGTTTATTAAAGCACATACCTCTACTAGACGGTCAAAGAATAAAGGGGAGTAACAATTGTCGTTAATTGCTAAAGCTGTGTGGCCAGGGACACAAGAAGCCTAGTGCCCTGCACCACTTTGCACCTTAGTAGTTATACCACTGGGTTCGATTCGATTCTCAGATCAGTGTTGTTGGGAAGGAACTTTCTGGAATTTGGAGTTGTAGGTTCAAGATGAGTAGCAAAATGAAGCCTTTGGCCCTGTATGCTGTCTGTTAAAGACTTAGAGGAAAACGATACTATTTGACTCAGTTCACTCGCATTTTTGTGTTGCATCAGCACACGTATCCACTCTTATGTTAATCAATTAATTTCTCGTCCGTCGCTCAAACCTAGCTCCAATTACTGGTTCTCTGAACCTATTTCTGACCTGTCAATTCTCAATACGACATAGCATACATAGCGGTATAGCATATATGTAATTGTGCTTGCATATTCGATCTAGTTATCTTAGCAGCTGCTTTATTATTCTATCCGTAATTGAGATGCTGACTGGGGTAACGTAAACTCTATAATTTGCTGAGAAAACGGACATGTCGAAAGTCATTCCAGTGGTTAACATTTTTAAAATTTTATTATGCAAATTTACCCAAGAGATATCACATCACATCATCAGCCTTTAAATGTTCCCACTGCTGGGATACAGGCCTCCTTTAATGGGAGTGGGCTATAATCCACCACACGGACCCAGTGCGGATTGGTAGATGTCACATGTCTTTGAATTTTTGGTTCTAGGACATGCCGGTTTCCTCACGATGTTTCCCTTCACCGTTTTGAGAACAGTGGTGATGACATGAATTACACAAAATAAAGCGCTTGCTCGGGTTCGAACCCATGACATACAACTCGTAAGTCGGGACCATAACCACTGGGCCACCACTGCTCTTCAAGGGATATAAAGAATTAAAAAGATAACAAAATTAATAAACCTATAAATGATCTATGCAAATCAATGTATGTTGGATCTTGCTTTAAAATTTCTTAAATTTTTAGACTTGTATCTCAAATTATCATTATATCCTGTTATGGATTTGAGAAACGAGTCTAAAAATCGTTAATTTCTAGGCAGTATTAGGGTGGCACTGAACGGATGGTCGAAGGGGCAGAAAAGTTATCTATCGCTATCGCGAAACAGATGACACAGCATTTGAAAGGCCTCCCTCTAGGTATCTGTCCACCTCCCCCCCGGTGGGTTCCCGCATTGTCGAGGCGGGGGGTCAGTAACCTTAGCTTGGTCACCCACGGTGAAGCGAAGAGGAACCCGAGGTGGGGCCGCTCGTCAGGGCATTTGCCGATTAAGCCGACGACGTAGCGGCCAACTGGTAGGTTGCGGTGCCGCTTTTGTGCGCTGGGAACAGGCGACAACGCAACTGAGGCGGGCCGCGATGTCTTATGGAGATTTTCAGGTCTCATACGAGGTCGCGGCTGGAGGTTGGAGGCCGCGGCGGGAGAGGAGTGCCGGTATTGCGGTGCGCCGCTCTCCCTACCTTCCGCGGCCCGGACGGAGTCGCCACCGTCTGATGGCGGACGCGGTGGGGCCGCAGGGGAGGAGGAGTGTCGGTATTGCGTTAGCCGCTCTTCCTATCCCCTGCGGCCAAACAATGGTAGGTGGCGGGGCCATTGACCTTGACCCGTCACAGGGGGACCAAGGGCGCCATACACGGGGTCGTCTGGCGCCCATGTGCTGATTAGTCCCTGGGGTGGTCACGGCGTCCAGTATGTTCTGGTGCGCCGGTGATGGGGGGTAATCCCCCGAGGAGGGTCCGGTGACGGACAGCCGCGGCGGGTTCGCGGTAAGTGCTAACGCGTGCCCGTGTTCCCGCCATAAGCGGCACAGGAGGACACCGTGGAGTTTTAGTGGGTTAGAGTCCCACATAACTGCACTATCTCCCCGTGGTAGTGCAGTATGCATGAGCACGCAAAATAAAAAAATGTATCTGTCCACCTAGAGGGAGGGGACCTGGTTAAGGTTGCAGGAATCCGCTGATTGCGAGACGCACAAGACCGATTGGTGTGGCGATGCTTGGGGGAGGATTATGACGGAAGCATGTTTCGGCTTAAATGATGATGATGACTAGGGTGGTAAATACCAGTAGCTTCATTAAAACACCAGTCTCAACTGGATTCAGAAAGGTCTAGATATAACCTAGTTTTTATACAAAACTAGGCCTGGCAAATTGTTTGTTGGCGAATAAATTTGCCATTAATATGATTTGTCCAGTTTAATAAATTCAAATTAATGTGTAAATGTGTCTTAGGTATAATGTTTACCTGCAAACATATAGGTGTGCATTGTGCTACATTGGTACGGGATAGGCGAAAAAAAAAATACGCCTGAATAATGTGAAATTGTGAAGAAATACATAGGTCTGACGTTGTGATGATATTCAACGCATAACAAATAAAACCAAATATTATTTACATAAACAACTGTTTTCTCTTAACTGTACTTACCTGTCAAAAAGAGTAAGGGTATCAGACCGGAATGTCAAAGTTTATAGTGGATCAGAAAGGAAATAATAAAAAAAAACCAGTAGGGGATCAGATCGAGGGGATCCGACCGGAACAAATCATTAATATATGGCAAATTCACTCGTCAACAAACAAACAAAATAAACAGTTCCGTACTTGGCGCTATTTTAAAAACTGAATGAGATTTCTAATTTTGAATTTGAATTTCAAAGCGAGTATACCACGACCTCATTGCATCATAATTCCTTTGCAAGAGAAAAAGTTATCATTAACTTTTAATTAACTTTGTTGTTGGTTAATGAATTGTATTTTTTTTATTAAAGGAAGATGTTCATGAAGATATTTTTTTTTTCTTATTATTATGCCCAGTAGATTCGTATTCACTCTTGTTTTGTAGGCTGACGCGTTATAGGTGGTTGCCCAACACAGACGCTGGCAAAGATATGAACTCGTTGGCTGTGAATATTACAAAATGTGAAGGAAAAGCGCGCCTAGTAAAGATATCAACCAGTTGCTGATGATACCTCGACTACTTACACAATGCTGCAATTTTTTATAATGAATAACAAAAGAGTTTGTTTTGTATATCGTCTTCTACAATACGATATAACATATATAGCGATATGCCCAGAGAGTCGAAGCATCCTATAATTCTTCCTCGTAAATCACATTTAACCCACCTCCTGATAGCTGACGCTCATGAACGCACGTTGCACGGTGGGCCTCAGTTAGTTCTTAATTATTTACGATCTTAATTTTACTTGCATATTGGTTATGTGTAGTTATCTTAGCAGCTGCTCTGTGATTCTATACGTAATTGAGATGCTGACTGGGGTAACGTAAACCCTATATTTTTTTGGGAAAACGGATGTGTCTAAGGTTATTCCAGTGGTAAAGTTCTCTCATAAGTTATCTGTGCTCACAGTTCGAGACTGTAAAACAAACTTTATGGTTTGCCCTCTTCTTGCTTTTCTGCGGACTCTCACAACATAGCCCGAAATCCTGAAAAAACCTAGACTAATGAAAAACGTTACACACAGGCTTGTAAAACCAAAAAGGTTTTATAACCCGAAACCGGGACCGCAGTGCGACGGCTGCTGAATAACGGCCTTCCCTAGGCTATGATTCCTGTAGTGGGGTAAACAGTTGTCTGTTGTTACATCATATATATACCTTTCATATGACAATCGGTTCAAAAATGGAATAGAATGGAAGCCAAATTAAGTGACACTAAAACTACCTACATGAATTATTGGCATGCCATGGCCATAGAGAATGCCTGAAAGAGTTGAAATAGTCTATGATTTTCTATTATTTTACGTCATCGAACTCTATTTTGATGTAGGTTACTAAAAAAACGACGTATTGCACATTGGGCACCTGAGGTATTCTAGATACGGCACTTATAGATATTTTTCGCAGGTGCCATTACTGGACAAATTACAACGAAAATTCCGCCATGTTTTATGCCTAATATTAAGACAGTTAGCCGAATCAAAATGTATTCCCATTTCATTTATTTGTTAAAACATTTAAAATTCTCAAAAAAAATATTATTTAATCTCTCTATCTAATCTAATCTTTTCCAGCAACATTGATTCTGTGACCTACCCTGCACTCATTTTATAGCCTAACCACCATCCCCGTATCTAGGACGATTTTCATTTTGAAGCCGAGTCGACGGATAAAAAAGGAAGCGATGCGATCTCAAAAACCACGCCTCGTAAAAATAAAATCTAAATGAATGTATCCAGGCTAGTTCTAAATTTACATTCATAGGAGTTATTGTGTCGACTCGTGCAAAAAAATATAATAAACGAGCATGTAAGAGGAAGCGTAGCGCGCTTGAATTTTTGTAGCACCCTGCCTCGGATAGGTAAGTTTTACTTTAGACAGTCAAGACGGGGTGGCAGGCTACTTGATAAAAAAAATATGCTAGGCTGGTATGGCTGGATTTTGCCGCCTTCCGCCATGGTTCTCTTAGCCTAAGGATAAATACGTACGTCACCACGGGACTGCGGCGAAACGCGCGTAGAATGCGGTAAATTAATTGAACTGGTGCAATAAGCGGCGCACTCGATAGGAAGCAAAAACATTCGAGAAAAGGTGTCCGGAAAATCTTACAATAAAGTACGTACTTTAGTATTTTACTGGCGAATTTGTAAATTTGATTTTTCTATAAGTAAGTAGTGCTTGTAAAGGCAAGCCTGGCGTTTTCTCGATCCTTGCGCCCCATTTTTTATTTTATTTTTTTGTTTCCGGGGTGGAAAATCCTCATTGGATGTCCTCCGCCCTGGGGGGGGCGGAGGGGTCTGTCAGACTCCTACTGACTAAAAACCACCCCGGTGTTCCATCTCACACCTACGCCGGGGGTCGCGGGAACAACGATACTTCCGCAACCCCCGGCTAGTGCCGGCCCGCTTCCGGGCCTCGATCTCGGGTTTGGGGGGAGTGAGGTGTTTGACTCCCCCGCAACGTCTAAGAGGGGCGCGCGTGGAACACTACGCGCCACCACCTCGGGTCCAGATGTGTGGAGGGCAACGGATGTCCCCGAGTTCGTCGCCCCTGGACCCATTTAGGGGGGCCGGAAGAGGGCGCTGTCCGCCCTCCGCCGACGCCCGGCACGTCTGCTGCGGATTGGGTGATTGGATGAAATCTCCCTCTCCCTCTCCGCAGCCTCCTTCTGCGAGACGACTGTTTCGCAGAAGGATACCACCGCGTCCCAGGACTCCTCGCTGCCGACCATAGACTCTACTACGGCCGGCAGCGACAGGTCACTGCCTACTTCAGAGATGAGGGCACGGCGTGGCTCCTCCCAAGCGGCACATTCTGCCAGCGTATGCCGCGCCGTGTCCTCCCGGCAGTCGACGCAATGGTGACACCGGGCGTCCGGCTCCCTGTTTATGCGACACAGGTACTTCCCGAAGCAACCATGCCCCGAGAGCACCTGCGTCACCCGAAACGACAGGGAGCCGTGCCTCCTCCCGAGCCAGCGCTCGAGATCCTTGCGCCCCAAGCTTAAACCTTGGTAACCTATGGGTAAATTAGGCCCTGCTAATTGATGATCCTATATGGAAGCGATCAGCGTCGAAAAAACTACCGGTTTTTTTATCTATGGCCCATTCTGCTTTTTTATCCGGCTACTCCGGATGACAAGATTAATACCAGTCACAATATTAAAAATCAGTAGATACTGGAACGAATGTATTAAAAATCACATCACATATAAGACTGACCAGTGCCCGTTTTAGCACTATTCGCGCCTTAGGCGAAATTTTAGCAGCGGCTTTCTATACTATTTTAGCTACTCGGATAGCCTAGATTTACTTCTAAACTAAATATACGCCTATGATTGTACCCAAAGAATTAACAATGTTGTAAAAGAGCTGTGGTATGATTCCGTTTTACACTAAAGTATATATATCTATCAAAATCATCTTTATTATTCTTCCACAAAAAACACTTATCAACTAAAAACTCAAAAACGGAAAAATAATAATAACGATATGCCACATAGTTATTTGCGGGGGACTGGTGCCTGAGCTAAGCCGTAACCTGCATTTAATTAATCTCTTTATGAAAAGGTAAAATTAAAATCATCAAGAATTAAATATGAATTAAAAAGAAAATTCTACAGTACAAAACATATCCCACAACACAAAGGAAATACATAACTACGTAATAATTACGTTAAAAGCGAATCAATCAGTTGATTGTTTCCGTTAATCCCATCAGCTCTCGCAGTCCAAGCTTTCAACTTACAAACGTTTAAAGCAAATTACTTTTATTAATTAACCCTTCGGCAACCACGGACAGGAAAGGGTAGCTATGTATATTGTATTCCGGAAAATTAAAACAATAAACTCGAAACAATGAGGAAATCGTCGTGCTGTGCTGGCGCTGCCGCTGCGGCTGCAGAGAACCTCAAGCGGCGGAAATATAATAACCTCATCGGTAGTTATATTTTCGAGCCGTTTGGGGTTGAAACTCTTGGTCCGTGGGGTCCGAGTGCTCACGCTTTGTTTAAAGATCTTTCCAAACGCTTAGTTGACACTTCGCGTGACCCAAGGGCTGGCTTTTACCTCGGTCAGAGAATAAGCATTGCCATACAACGTGGCAATGCTGCCAGTCTTTTGGGCACATTACCAGTGGACAACGATGTGGAGGAGTTTTTCGACGCCATATTTTAGATTAGGTAAGTGAGTAGTTTTTGGTTTAAGTGTTTATGTTTGTAGTCTTAGTTAATGAGGAAATTGAGTTAGATTTTATGTGTTATCAATACAAGGGCAATATTTATGTAGGTATACTGACATAGATGCACCTTTTTAGGGTTCCGTACCCAAAGGGTAAAAACAGGACCCTATGACTAAGACTTCACGATCCGTCTGTCTGTCTGTCCGTCTGTCACCAGGCTGTATCTCATGAACCGTGATAGTTAGACAGTAGAAATTTTCACAGGTGATGTATTTCTGTTGCCGCTATAACAAAAAATAATAAAAACAGAATATAATAAATATTTTAGTGGGGCTCCCATACGACAAACGTGTTTTTGTGCCGTTTTTTGCGTTAATGGTTCGGAACCCTTCGTGCGCGAGTCCGACTCGCACTTGGCCAGTTTTTATTTATATTAGTTTTTAATCATTAATGTTAAATAGGCTATTTGCAGAGCAGTAGTGGCCCAGTGGTAACGGCCTCGACTTTTGTGTCGTAGGTCGTAGATTCGAACCCAGGCAGGCGTATTACTTTCCGTAAATTATTTCATCACCACTGCTCTCAAAACGGTGAAGGAAAACATCGAGAGGATTCCGGCATGTCCTAGAACCAATATTCGAAGACGTGACATCCACCAACCCGCACAAGGCCCGCGTACGGCCGGTGGGTACGGCCCATTCCTTCTGATAGAGAGGAGGCCTGTGTCCCAGCAGAGGTAACATTAAAAGGTTGAGGATGAGGATTAAATAGGCTATTATTGGTGGACTCTAAAAATCTATATACTCTTTGCTATAAAATTTGGTCGCGAGCGTTACCTACTGTTTTTCTGGGTTTGATTCCTAGATGGGCGTTGTGGCGTTGTGGGTTTTCCATGTGAAATTTCTCAATAACAGCCCGGAATATGTGTGCATACTTCTGCTTAAACTTTTGGGGAATGTAGGCGAGATGTTATGTAATTATCAGACTGTAAAAAATAACGTTCGACTAAATTCTCTAAAAGTAAAAAAGGTTTATGTAGAAAGGGATTTTTCCAACCTTTGTATGGAATTCTGAAAATCCGTCACTGTTCCTTCAAAATCCCTATATCCCTTTTTGGTTCCCAAGACAATTTAATTTTTATTGTGTCTGCTAATTAGCACTCAAGGGGAGAATGATAATCCAAATTAATGTGTATGGGACTAGATGTATGAACGTTAATGAAGAAAAAGGAGTAAGGATCGGAGCAGGTGGTGTTCTGTAGTTTCTGCCTACCCCTATGGGTACAGGCGTGAGTGTATGTGTGTATATATGTATGTTCATGCGTACATCCAGGAGTCACTGTTGTTTCTGGCTTTCAGGAGTTGTTGAGATAAAAACCTACTACTCCCAAATGAAAGGTCATGATCATTATACTCGCAACGCTCACACTTTTATGCAATAACTGAATCCCGTTTAAAATAAAATCCATTTGTTATCGCCTACGTAGCAGCATTTTCCTGGCTTTCGCGTGGGTTTCTGTGCAGCGGACATATACGGCATTGTTCTAAATATAAAGCGCTTCGTTTATAAATAGGTATGCTTTTGTGAAGGTATATGTAAAGCGCTTTTATTAGACGACGAATGTTGCGTAATGTTTTGTCGCCTGCAGTGTTCGACACGGGTTGATTTGGAACCACCATGTGATAATTAGGATCGATAGTACCCCGAGCGCACGTATTCATCAAACAAAAAAGCCCAGTTGGTAATTGGACGATTGAAAAATGCAATTTTCCCCATAGACCAATTGGTCAAATTTCGTCAAAAATTGACACTATTTTTGTGTCGTCACTGAGAAAATATATAAAAGTGTCTTGTGAACATATTTAAAGCCTTATCAAATATCGAATTTACTTGACAACTGGATGGCATTGACGGAACTGGTACTGGTACTGATATGTACTAGACCTAAACAATAGAAAAATATCAAATACTCCACAGGCAACACTGCTAAGGTTTCATACAATTATACAAAATCACTTTTCTGGCATCATGCTACAGTTGGTAGCAGTTATGTTAGTTCAACATCAAAGTTGCCACCACTTATTATGTGAGTCATGTTTAAAATCGCCAACCCGTTAAGGCTACAGGGCGTACCAAAGAAATATACATACATACATAATATACTCTCAAAACATTACCTGTCTTATGTGGTAGACGGGTAATATAGATAAGTTCTCGCAAGTAACATTAAAATCATCGTAATCTATGGTTCGGCAATATTGAATGATAAGAGTGCCTCCGTGTATGTTCGGTTATCTATTCCCTCGCTCGACTAGTTTGACGCAAGCCGAGCTGATGCGCTCTCTCCGTATGGTCGTTAGTTAAATTACTACTGGTTTGTTTGTGACTAGAATTTGGTTTACATTTTTAGAATAAACTCAGTATATTTCGAAGTTGTAGCTGGCAGTTTTACAATAACATTAAATAATCAAGCTAGGCAAGTTTATTAAGCTGTGGTTGCCTGTAGTTGCGTGTGCATTACAGGATAATGATGATGTGTACCAATTTTTATATTTTGTGTAAGTTATATGGTTTTGTACCACTCGTTGGTGATCCTTTAATAAATAAATAAATGTATTTTAAGGGGCTCTATATTAACGAACATTAGTGCGTGCAGCGTATTCTAGTCAGTCAGCCCTCGATACTGGTTTAGTTACCTGGAGCTCAAAACAAAATAAAACAAAATATATGGGATTGAAGTTTACCGAAATGTCACGAGGTCAGTCCCAAACCATTAGAATAAAGTTAAACTATTAAACACACCAAACAAAAGCACACACCACTCACTCAAACACATTCAACACAAGCACAACACTCACTCTTTCTGTTGTAAAATGTTATTTTGCTTTGAAGTTATATGTAAACGTAACCACTGTTGTATTGTTCATATTGTCGGGCAAGTGAACTGCGTCCTGAAATATAGGCTCGGCCTAGCTCAGGCGCAGTTGCATATTTTTATTTTTGACATATATGTAATAGCTTTAATAATTCAAACATAATGTTCAAAATTTTACAATTTTATGGAGAAATAAATATAATTTAATTTAAACATTTTACACTTTTGACAATCTCTTTATCCGTACCTTCGGGTTTGTAGTACCAGCTCATGAAATAGAGGAAGTATCCGTACCCATGGTCCATGTAAAAAGGCACAATCATTTATCATCACGCTTAGTGCGGATGCGGTGGTCCATGTAATTTGTATTAAACAAGTCCCTTGTATTATTTATGGCATATTGCCGAATTCTGGATCACCAAAACTAAATTCTATGAAAAAAAAATTGCCTTTTCCAGCCTCCCATAAAAGAAAATAACATGAAAAAGGCCCATTAAATCGAGTTCCCTTAGTATCGTTTATCGTGTGTCGTTTGTTTTCTTTTGCCAAGCCACGAGAGGCTTTGTTTCTGATTACACAGTTCGATAATTCGCAACTGTTCGCAACCGCCAGGCTCGGAGTCAACGTACAAAAACAAACAGTTGACAGATACGCATTCCTATAGATTTCTGCTTGATTGGATTCGATGCATACAATGTTAATTAATGTTTGGAGGATTCTTTATTTTTGCGATGAAAAGGGCATTTTTAATTACAGAATTTTGATACTGGATGCTCCTTTACTCCTTCTCATATACGAATTTACAGACAAGTGCGATGCGATGATACAACGGCCCTTTCTTACCCGACTAAGTCTACACCTTAAGGAAAGGTGGTGATTTTAGCCGTCTATTAAGGGTGTGCCTGACACCGATGTGAAACAAAAATATCATGGATTCAGTACATGATTCGGGACCTCTCAGTGTTGAATTTCTCGTCGAATATTTCCTATTAAAAAAAAAGAACTCATTATACTTTTTACACAAAAAACAGCAATGAAAATAAAGGGTCTTTCAACAAGGACGGGTCGATGTTAAAATTGAATAAAACAAGATGTGTGTGAGATATTAACGAAATTTATTTTTTATTTAAAAGGCAATGGGCCTTTTAAATAAAAAATAAATTTCGTAATGCAGCAGAGTCATTAAAAATTGGAGCTCTCGGATTCGTGCTACCATACGAAACCGGACATTTGAACGATATCATATTCCATCCATAATTGGCATAAATGGGCCTTTTAAATAAAAAATAAATTTCGTTAATATCTCACACATCTTGTTTTATTCAATTTTAACATCGACCCGTCCTTGTTGAAAGACCCTCTATAAGTCAAAAGCGCTACCTATCAGCTAATTTCCTAAAGTTCACGATCGCAGTCAATCCTCTGGCTAGTAACTAAACGAGACGCGCCGCCCGAAGACGAATTCTAACACTAGTCCAGAATCATGTACTGAATCCATGGTATTTTTTTTCGCGTCGGTGTCAGACTTGGGCGTGTAATATATGGCATAACAAAAGATAGTATAATATCAATTGAAATAACGTTCACGTGATATAATTTTCATAAGCTATATGATAATGACCTAATTTATTCAATGTGATCTATGTCTTATTTCATATAACCTTCATTGGCTCTAATAGCATTTAGTATAACGTTCATTTCATATAATTTTCAACTTGTATAATGCTCTTTTTATATAGCGTTAATTTGACCTAATTTTATATTATTTACAAATTTTCTAAGGTAACGCACCGTTCCTAAGAAAAATTAATTATTCCTCAAAACACTAAAGTTGTTTCTGCATCGTCTCCAGCGCTGCGGGAAGTGCAAGCCCGGCCTGCTGTAACAAAGCATAGGTGCATATCCTTCGCGCCTCCGGTTTTTATATACACTCGGATAGTAGCCATAAGACTACGTGAAGTCGGGGTGCCCCGATTCGGTTTCGGAACAGATTCGACCTATTTCTAAATTATATTAAAAGCTTTAATGCAAATGGGTATTATAGAAAATCTTTATTTTAGCACATGAAATTATATAAATAATTCATTATATCATTTGATCGTTACATTAAAAAAGTATATTAAATGAAATTAGGTCATATGATCATTAGAACTTTTGTTATTATTTCAAACGTTACACACGCGCAGACACACCCTGTATACGTATTTACGTATGTATACCGTAGTACCTAAACAACTGAGACGATTTTGTTGAATTAGGTGCCAATCGGTTTGTTAAAGTATAAATAAGTTAAATATTAAATTATACCAAGTTAGAAAAAACCAATTACACCATATATCAGCGTTTATAAATAGGTATACTATCTACTAGCATACTCGATTGATATTCGAAACTGTGTCGTATGGTGCCGGCCGTAAAGAATTCCACCATCCCATGTCTTCCCGTGGGTGTCGTAAGAGGCGACTAAGGGACAAACCAGAGAATGGGCAGCAGCGTTCTCTGTGCTTCTATAACAACCATACTGCGATCGCCAACCCGCCTGCCAAGCGTGGCGATTATGGCAAAACCCCCCCCATGAATAGCACAAATAAAAAATGGCCCCTAGTGCCCGACAGCCTGCCTACCCTCGACTACGGTAGCGGTCGAGGTTACGGCATGGCAAGGGGTGCCAAGAATCTCCGGATGGGATCCGGCTACCCCAACAAACACCGACGACTGGACCTGGCAACATACAACACGCGCACACTTCGGACCGACGAAAAGATCACCAAACTCGAAGAGGAATTGAGCAGGTTGCGATGGAGTATTATAGGGTTATCTGAAGTCCGAAGAGAGGGGGAGGACTCGATAATCCTCAAATCCGGCAACCTGCTCTATTTCCGAGAGGGTGACCGGCAGTCCCAGGGTGGTGTCGGGTTTATCGTCCACAAGTCCCTTGTGAACAACGTGGTGAAGATCGAGAGTGTGTCGACCAGGGTGGCGTACCTGATACTCAGAATATCCGCAAGATATTCGCTGAAGGTCATACAGGTCTACGCCCCAACCTCGGCACACCCCGACGACGAGGTAGAGACCATGTATGAGGATATCTCCAGAGCCATGCATGGTTTCAAAACTCACTTCACCGTTGTCATGGGGGACTTCAACGCGAAACTGGGCAAACGAGACGAGTATTTTTTTTTTTTTTTATCTATTATAGGCTCGCGCTTGACCACTATCTCACCTGATGGTAAGCGAAGATGTGGTCCACGATGGAGCACGCTTGCCTAGTAGTAACCTATTCACTCTTGACTTAAAGACCCCTAGATTGTAGCTATCGGGAAACACAGACTCCGGCAGGGAATTCCACTCCTTAGCTGTACGCATAATAAAAGTGTTCTCAAAACGTTTAGTGCGTATGGGTGGGATGTCCACCATGTACCGATGGCGCATCGCCGTACGTCTGGTAGTCCGATGATGAAACGGGCTGGGCGGAATTAGATCATGCAATTCCATCGCACACTCCCCGAAATGTAACCGATAAAAAACCGACAAGCTGGCAACTCGGCGACGATGTTCAAGGCTGATGTGGATGAGCTGCAAGTGGGGCAATTTGGAGTTGGACGTCGGAACCACCGGGGTCACCTACTGGCCAGTTTTATGGAGAAGGAGGGCCTCTATATGATGAACTCCTTCTTCAAAAAGCGTGAACATAGGAAGTGGACCTGGCAGAGCCCCGATGGTGCAACAAAAAATGAGATCGACTTCATCATGTCAACCAGGAAGCAAATGTTCAATGATGTCTCTGTGATCAATTCGGTAAAAACCGGGAGCGATCACCGCATGGTAAGAGGCACATTGAACATTAATATTAAGCTTGAAAGGTCTCGACTGATGAAGTCCACGCTCCGTCCAGCACAGATTCAGGTCCAAAACCCCGAGAGCTTTCAGCTCGAACTCCAGAATCGTTTCGAGTGCCTAGGGAGCTCAGTGGACGAATACAATGACGGGTTCGTGGAAGCGTCGTGTCCATACGGTCGGGTCTAAGTTTTTCAAAACCCGTCGTACAGATAGAAACAAAAAGCTCTCTGATCCTACTCTCAAGCTTATGAAGGAGAGGCGTGAGATGATCCTGCAGTCTTCAGATGAGGCGTGCAAATATCGGCAGCTCAATAGACAGATCTCTAAATCCTTGAAAAGAGACCTCCGCCGCTTTAACACCGAGCGTATTAAAGACGCGATTGAGCGAAATAAAGGCTCCAAGGTATTTGCAAGGGATCTGGCTATAGGGCAGAGCCAGCTCACGAGACTGAAGACCGACGATGGCAGGATCGTATCCGCCAAACCGGAGCTTCTGAGGGAGATCGAGACATTCTATGGGCAGCTGTACACATCAATCAGCAAGCCCGTTGCGAGTCTAGCAAACGACCCAAGAGCTGGATTGACCCGACACTATACCGAAGATATCCCGGACGTCAGCCTGTACGAGATTAGGATGGCTCTGAAACAGCTTAAAAACAACAAGGCGCCGGGTGATGACGGAATCACGGCTGAACTCCTGAAGGCGGGTGGAAAACCGGTCCTTAAGGCCCTTCAGCAGCTGTTTGATGCCGTCATACTCGAGGGCAAAACGCCACAGGCATGGTGCAGGGGTGTGGTGGTACTCTTCTTCAAGAAGGGCGACAATGCCCGACTGAAGAACTATAGGCCCATCTCACTTCTTAGTCATGTCTACAAGTTGTTTTCAAGAGTCATCACGAATCGTCTCGCGCGCAGGTTTGACGATTTCCAGCCTCCCGAACAAGCCGGATTCCGAAAAGGCTTTAGCACCGTAGACCACATACATACGCTGCGGCAGGTCATACAGAAGACCGAAGAGTATAACCTGCCTCTCTGTTTAGCGTTTGTGGACTACGAGAAAGCCTTCGATTCGATCGAGACTTGGGCAGTACTGCAATCTCTCCAACGGTGCCAGATCGACTACCGGTACATTGAGGTGTTGAAGTGTTTGTACAAAAACGCCACCATGTCAGTCCGTCTTCAGGATCAGACCTCGAAACCAATCCTTCTCCAGCGCGGCGTGAGACAGGGAGACGTCATTTCTCCGAAACTGTTCACTGCTGCGCTGGAGGATGTCTTCAAGGTTCTGGATTGGAAGTCGCTTGGCATCAACGTTAATGGCGAGTACATCACTCACCTTCGGTTTGCCGACGACATAGTGGTCATGGCTGAGACCATGGAGAGCCTCAGTACAATGCTCGATGACCTCAATAGAGCTTCCGAAAGAGTGGGTCTTAAAATGAACATGGACAAAACCAAGGTCATGATGAATGCCCATGTAACACCCACTCCTATCAAGATCGGAGACTGTTTACTTGAAGTTGTAGATGATTATGTCTACCTGGGACAAACGATCCAGTTGGGTAGATCCAACTTCGAGAAAGAGGTCAACCGTCGAATCCGACTCGGCTGGGCAGCGTTCAGGAAGTTGCGTGGTATCTTCTCGTCCAATTTATCGCAATGTCTCAAGACAAAAGTCTATGACCAGTGTGTGTTGCCAGTGATCACCTATGGGACCGAGACGTGGTCGCTCACAATGGGCCTTATCAGAAAGCTTAAAGTCACCCAAAGGGCAATGGAGAGGGCTATGCTCGGAATTTCCTTGCGTGATCACGTCAGAAATGATGATATCCGCAGGAGAACCAAAGTTACCGACATAGCCCGAAGAATTGCCAAACTTAAGTGGCAGTGGGCAGGGCACATTGCTCGCAGAACGGATGGCCGTTGGGGCCGAAAAGTTCTGGAATGGCGCCCGCGAACCGGAAGACGATATGTTGGAAGGCCTCCCACTAGGTGGACCGATGACCTGGTTAAGGTTGCGGGAAGGCGCTGGATGCGAGACGCACGGGATCGGTCAATGTGGCGACGCCTGGGGGAGGCCTATGTCCAGCAGTGGACGTCTTTCGGCTGAAATGATGATTCGAAACTGATATAGACAGTAGCGGCAGTTCCACATACCAATTGTGCATTTTCCGTAGTCGGGTTTTATGATTAAACTTTATATTACTTCAGCTTGTTTATAGAAATTGCTTTTCGGATAGGCAATTTATCGATTTGCAAATAATATTTTTCAATAGAAGAAGCACAATAGACGGTAAGTACAGGAAGAGAAAACAAAATCCTAATATGTGTTCATCCATATTTATTTAGGGAAATCCCACATTTAAAAGGATAATAAAAAATTTTATTAAAAAAATCAAAATACCCGACTGCTTAAAAAGCGAACTAAAAAGACGTAAACAAGAAGAAAATCATGCTGTGCAGTCGGAGGATACATATTCTCGAGCTGGCTGACCAAAACCAGATGTATCCTCCGACTGCACAGCATGATTTTCTTCTTGTTTACGTCTTTTTAGTTCGCTTTTTAAGCAGTCGGGTATTTTGATTTTTTTAATAAAATTTTTTATTTATAACTTTTTAGTTAATTTTTTTTTCGAATTAGGTACATTTAAATATATAAATGTTTTATATTTTTGAAATCACCTCTTGAAACCCTTTATTTTGATAACCCACACGATGGGTTTGGAAGAAAAAATAAAATTGCCCCCCCACAATATGGCGCCCAAAAGCCGCCATTTTTCTATTTTCCAATTTTAATGTAGCCTATGACACTCGCAAGGTTAAGACGAATCGATTGACGTATGAATCATCAAAATCGGTCAACGCATTTGGTCTCTGGAACGCCACATAGGAACAAACATACATACATACATACATACATACATACATAGACTGATAAACACATTACCCTCCTTCGGCAGTCGGGTAAATAGACGCGAAGTAAAAGATTGAGGGCTTATTATTCTATTGTCAACATCACTGAATAGTTTTGCTCGTGGGCTTGGCAGTTTCTTTTGTCATACGGCAATTATAATAAGAACTGCTTCCTCTCCTAACGTGGCCTACATTCTTTACTACTGCGGGGGTAAAAAAAAGTATTTGATGGGTTAATTTAATTGGTCGGTTAAGTATAATGTTAAGCACACAAATTGTATACGCATGGGGCGTGAGATGGGCGTGCAAATGAGAGGTGTTTTTATAGTATTTTTGCTATATCTTTGAGATTCTATGCTATATTTTTAGTGACGTAGCGCCAAGGGGGCAACATATACGTAGGTGCTAGAGGAGTGGAGAGGTATGCCACGGCTATCAGGACAATCCCGGCAGTACGGTCAAGATCCCTATCAGCATCTTACTGAGTTAACTTCCTTCCTCCGAGCACGGTTGCTCTTGCGAATTTCCACTCAAGCCAGCCAATTAAGGCAAGAAAGAGGTGAGAGCTCTGTTCCCCGTCAGTGTTTACACCGACTGGCCAATAAAGGCAAGCCGGAGACGAGGGACAAGACATTACCCTGGAGATCAGGTCCATGAGGTCGCCACTGCCCACCACACACACACATCATATCATCAGCCTATTAATGTTCCCACTGCTCACACACACCCCACACACAAACACACACACACCTCACACACAAACACACACACACACACACACACAGGCATCCTCTCTGTGAGATGGGATGGGCCGTAATCCACCACGCGAGTCTAGTGCGGGTCCTCACCAACTCGCCCCAAAGCTGCCCTGCGGACTGGCCCCTCACCCTAGGCATGTTGTGGCCAAGTAGAATATACCAGCGCCGTCCTAGGGTTCATTGGAGCACGCAAGCCCCACCACGATGTCAACGTAGAGATACAGCGGTGGGGTTATCGTATGTATTATTATGGCCAGGAATTTTAAAGAGATTTAGATAATTGAATATCTATGACTCAGTGTTGTACAGTCTAAATCAAGCAACCAATGTTAAGATTTCTGCAGACAGGCGCGATGAGGCAATTACACAACAATACAACGACGTGTTTCCATGAAAAATATTATACGAATAAGACACATTTTATGAAGAATAAAAAAACATCGCCGCGTTGTCACTTCGCAACTTTCTTTAGCTTACACTTAAAACTTGTTCCAACCAATCAATTAACCCGAAACTCGTTTTCTTTGGTACTTGACTTAGGCTCTGTAATACTAAGGACTCTCACTATCTAGAACCCATTTTTCATCATGATAAGAATACAGAATTTATGCTAGACTTGCCAGAAAATAGGGCTAGAAAAAGAAAAAAATATCTAGTCAGCCATTATCGACCCCTGACTTAACAATATTTAATTACAGTAGCATGTTTAATCAAAGAAAGAGCTAGAACTAAAAGTTACACTCTACTTCAATTAATGTAATCTTGTTAGAACTTCTGCAGAACCGGCGCTAGTTTCAAATGAATTTATTTTAATTGAAACTTAAGAATTAGCCAGGCTCTTATTACGAAATTTAAATAAGAAATTACTAAAGTACTAGGTACGTTACTTTTTCTTAGAGCTTCTGGAGACGTTTGATTTTGGCCGACCAATATTAACACCACATAGATAAATAGGAAAAAATAGGAGAATTTCAAAAAAATACTAACCAATTAATTTGAATAAGTGTACAGGCGTGCAAAAATAATCATTTGTAAAGTTTTTTAATAAGATAACCCTATTTTTAGGGCAGCCATGACAGTTGTATTTTATATATGTTTCTAATTTCTTATTTAATGATTTTGAGCTTAATGTGATAAGCTCAAGCGGCTGCCAATCCGCCTTCGCCGGAATGCCCATATTTTATCATTACTCTGCAGTATTCTGTTTATTCCTACAACCCCCTCTTTACTCAAAGAATGCTTTAAGTTCCTTCATGACACACATTCAAGAAACTTGAGATCATTGGATAATTTTAGAATATCGATGCCTGCTCATTCCACTAAGTTGTACGACAAATGGTTTACGGGCCAGACTATGCGATTGTGGTATGAGTTGACCTTGTCAGTAAGGTAAGCCCAGTCACTAGCTTCTTTTAAGAACCTAGTTGGAAACCATTTCCTTTCTCTTTAACGTTTTTTTTCTATTTCGATCTAATTTCTTCCAACGTTATTCAATACTTTTTTCTTTATTTTCCATCTATGAATATATGTAACACGAAATATTAGGTATGTATGTTTTTATATAAGCTTATGTATATTACTATGTAATATAATTTTGCATATATGTATTTATATTTTAATGTATCAGTACACCACAGACTATCTCCTGTTTTATTCTAAGTTCTCCAGGTCCATCCAATAATTGTCTGGTAGATATCGTTGTCAGCGTAAGACCGCCTTTGTACCCGAAGAAATAAGTTTTCTTGTAAAAGAGCTGTGTTACGTTATTATACTTTTTGGTGTACAATAAAGTATATTCTATTCTAAGATATTTGAGGTCTTTGACAGTTTTAAGAAGGGACGTCTTTGAGCCTTTCTTTGCTTTGACTTTAAATTGGATGTGTTTCGGACTTAGGATTCGGATTTTTTGTGATTGTTTTTGTTTTGCGACCCAGTCTATTACTATGCACATTGATAGATTACTTCTCTGTTGGAATTAAAATCGTGTTGTTATTTTTTGTCGCAGATTTTACGATATATACGTCAATCAAATGTCATAGTCAAAATTACATTTTTCGCTTACCTGATCTGATCCATCATGTTTAATTTAATTTTGTGTTGCTCTTGCTCTCCTTGACCAAGTTAATTTGAATGTACATTGAAACGAAGTGAAATTAAAGAAAATTAACAATGAAAATATCGGTTACTATATTATACAACGATATTTACATATAGTGCTAGCCTAGGCTCCATACATTTCTAGTACATCTCCTTTGAAACTAAGGGCAAGATCCATACACTTTACATGGTTTAGTGAAGTAAGCGTCTCAAATAATAATTAATAAACTTTTATAGAACGCCAGCTCACGTTTGCCTTTGCAAATGTGACGACTTTTCTATGCGTATTAGGTTCATATTCATATGACTCGTTTAGAAAAGCAAAGTCAAAATTGCGATCAGTGAATCTTGGTATGACACGTATCGGCTCACATTTCCTTTTCTAATATAACGATTTTTTTAAGCGAATGAGGTTCATATTCATAAGACTCGTTTAGTAAAGCAATGTCAAAATTGCGATCAGTGAATCTTGCTATGACACGTACCCTTCTAATCCTATTTGTCTTACTACCAATTTCTGTTTGGTTAAAATCCACCTTCCTGTCTAAACTATTATTATTGTCTTATTGCATCATCGGGGCTCTGCCAGGTCTACTGCCCATGCTCACACTCCCTCATGAAGGCATTCATCATATTCCCACTTTTCCTACAAAACTAGCCAATAGGTGACCCAGGTGGTTCTGACGTCCAACTACAAATTTCCCCACTTGCAGCTCATCATCGGCTCTACTTCGTCGTCGGGGTGTGCCGAGGTCGGGGCGTAGTCATTTTTATTTTTAAGTTTACTCTAATATAATCTTCTAGTACAATATACCTGTAAGTACCTGGGATATTTTATGTTCTCAAATTATCTTTCATCTGTACTAACTCGGTTAAATCGATGTACAACAAACGCAACATTATATATCGTCAACATTTGTTCTAGAGATATTAAAGTCTAGGGAGACTTTAATATATTCGGCACGGTTACTGATAAGCAACATGCAGCAAGAAGTGAAAAGTAACACCCTATTCAATAATAAAACTAAATTAAAATGATGCTCAATTACTATGAATAATGTATGGTTAATGCTCTTCTAAATTTCGAGTCATTGTCAAAAAAACTACTAATAGTTTTTCATCCAGGACGTCAAGTCTGAAATTTGTTACGGTTAGCAAGTTAAATATTCTCTGGTAATAGAATCATCTTCGTTTTTGATTACTTATTGATGGTGTTTTCATTATATTGTATAGATTTCTCATAGAAATGATTACAAATGAAAATTATGAGAATCTGATGGGATTTATAGGTAAAATCATTGTAATTTTGTAAGAACATAACAATTTCATGATGATAGCCCTAAAAATCTGCTGTTTTCGTTTGTTTGTAAACATTGTATCTTTTCAGTGGCTCATGTATAGATGGTATCTAGTGTTGTAGTACATTATAGCTCTCCCAGCTCACATAAAGGCCATGCTTGTACAGTCCCTTATCTTTCCCATAATTGACTATGGTGATGTGTGCTACTATGACCTGAATGCAGATCTACTCAATAAACTTGACCGCCTTCTAAATAACTGCATTCGATTTGTCTTCAACCTCCGTAAGTATGATCATGTATCCGCACATCGAACACTTTTAAAATGGTTACCGATTCGTCAGCGTAGAGTGCTGAGGGCCTTGACTACCCTGTTTTCTTTTATTGATAAACCCACTTCTCCTTCTTATCTGACTTCACATGTCCAATTCCTTTGTTCTGCCCACAGTAAAAATCTTCGCTCCACCAATAATCGTCTTCTACAATGTCCCTCTCACCGTTCTGGGTTTATCCATTCCTCCTTCTTTGTCCAGGCGATTTCCCTTTGGAATGCGCTCCCTCAGAACATCAGGATGGCAACCAGTCGGTTGTCTTTCAAATTGAAGGCACGCGAGCACATTCGCAAGAAGTTTGCAGAATCATCACATAGTTAATTTATTGGATTAATTTTCTCAATAGCATTATTTATATGTATGTATGTATCTAAGTATATATTTGTATGTATTATATATATTAAATTGTTTTATTTTATTTCTTTTCTCTACTTGTTTTTCCATTAAGTTGCACCTGCCATATTTTATCTCTGCACCACCCTAAGGTCGACTGGTAGAAAATGCCCAAGGCATTAAGTCCGCCTTTGTACTTGTGCATAAAGTTTTATAAATAAAAAATAAATAAATAAATTATAGGGTGCATATTATTTAGTGTCAATATTTCAGGGAGTGAAAGTGCTCATGAATATGAACATTTTTTATAATTCTCTGAATAAATAAAGCCGCATTACTCGATAAAATGTATGAAACAGATTAGAAAAAGAATGGAATAGAAAATATTTATTCGACACAGACATAACACAACAGCAACAAACACAAAGACAACAGCTGTTTTTTTTATCGCGATTTCAGTATGGTCCCTAAAATTCAGAATAAGCATGTCCATGAGCTAAACGCCTTTTTAACATTTCCAGAGACTGCCATTTCAAGTAACCTGACGAGAAATTCTCTGAAAAAAATACATCATAAAAGTTGTAACAGAATAAATCTCGATATTCTATCAAACTTCGAAAAGTATCGTTCGTTGCCCAAATGGCTTCTCAATACATCTGATAATATAGAAAAGTTCACAATGGGCTTAGTCTAGTAAAAAAAAATTATAACTGTATTTTGTGCCAGAAACAAAGTTCTGAGACTTGTTCTAGTTTGAGCAAAAGCCCGTTCAGAAATTATCAAGTGTCCGAACTACGGCGTATTTTAATGGAATATTATTAATTTTTGAATTTCTTCTGACATTCAAACTTTGAATTAATATGTTCTTACTTCGTTTTTTGGTCGATCATATTTCTTTTCAAGTTGATTTATGTTTGAAATTAATTTGGTCTAGACTGTTTTTTAAGAAAAAAGTTTTGGTGATGTTTTGAGTTTTATTTTGGACAATAATAACTTTAGTTAAGGCTGGTGAAAATTAATAGACTAAAGATTCAATAACATTTTCTCTGACTTTTCATTTATTCTATCTTAAGCGTTGTATCTATTTTCTAGCTATTACATAAATGCATTTTGAAATTAACCATCCTTTGTACAAACCAAAGTGTGAACAGTCATCTTTTGGGCTCATGTCAAGAAGCTCGCTCTTGCCATTACCCTTAAAAAAAAGTTCTTATTTTCGTGGCAAAACTTAAATAGCAGAAAGAAACTGTATTGCACAAACATCGTTTCAATATTTATTTAAACACTATTAAACAATACTGCTCAAATTTATATCACGTAATAAATTAAAATTTTGTGATGGGAAACCGCGCCGTGAAATAACAAAACGTGAGCTATAATTATTGTTCAAGATATAGTCAATAAATACAAGGCTTTGTTAATTTATCAGTTCGTTTTCTAATTTTAAAATATACTTAAATACTAATTACGCTTTGCCGGAACGTACTGCTCACATAGGGGTTTTCAAATCTTAATGTGGTTTCGCACTTCATGCTCCGTAAGAAACATGATGTTGCTTATTAAATAGGTACTAGCTTCTGCCCGCGGGTTCACCCACATAAAAACAGTTCACATTACCGGGATAAAACTTATCCTATGTCTTTCACAGGGTCTCAAAATTTCTCCATACCAAATTTCATCTAAGTCGGTTCGGCCGTTTAGTCATGAAAAGATAACATACAAAGATACAGTCGAATGACAGACAAACGTACGAACAAACAAACAGAGTTACTTTAATATTTATATTATTAATATGGTTACGGATATGTATTCAATTAGATGACCAAGATGACCGACTGTAACCCTATCGAACCACCCTTGATTTAATATTTAAACTAAACTCCCAAGGAACAGAAAAGCAAATCTTTTTTATTAAAATTTTTATTTAAAAAAACAAACAAGCTTCTTTTGTTTTAGTTGAGTACCTCAGCAAACCTCATCAAACCAGCACTGACCTCCTTTGCAGCAGGCAAAATTTGTGTAGGCGGAAGTAAATCCATGCCATCTTGACCTCTAGTTTCTATAATGTATGAATGGATGACATGCCTGACGTGGTACATCCAATCCATGGCGGTTCCACCATTTCTTTTCCCCTTTGTTCCGATATCACGATTTAGGAACGGTTCGTTACTGACTTTTTGCATCGCCTGTCAATAAAAAAAGAACATAAAACCACACCTGTATACTCCAAAAAGGTTTAATAGGACAATCACAATTTGCCAACTATGTTTAACTCCCATTTAATAGGAGGCAAATAATAATCATATTCATCATCAGCCTATTGCAGTCCACGGCTGGACATAGGCCTCTCCAATGCACGCCATTTGGTTCGATATTTGGCAACTCTTATCCAGCTGCTACCACCTAGGCTGAGGACATCCTACCTTTCGTATACCAGTACGCAGTCTCCACTCAAGAACACGTCTACCCCAACGGTCATCGGTTCTACGGCCCATTACCGCCTCAGCTTGCTTATTCTGTGAGCTAGTTCGACAACTTTGGTTCACTGCTGCATCACCTCGTTTCGGATTCGATCCCTTACAGTGACTCCGATCATAGCCCTTTCCATAGCTCGCTGAGCGGCCCCGTAGGTCAGGTAGGACGCACTGGTTTAGGCTCTTTGGAATACGTGACGAGAAGCCTCGACGAAGTTTTCAAAACGCCGCCCAGGCCAGCTGTATTCTTCTATTAGCCTCCTTCTCAAAGTTGTTCTTAACAAACTGCAGAGTTTGCCCGAGGTAAAATTATTCTCGAAAACTTTGGGAGCACCGCCATTGACCACAATCGATCCCGGAATGACGTGTGAATTGAACATAAACTGGGTTTTGTCCAAGTTCATCCGGAGAGAGATGCGTGCAGATGAACCACCTAGACCGTCCAGCATTTGCTGCAAGTCATCAGCGACTGCCATTATGACGATGTAATCCGCAAATGCCAAGTGTGAGATGTACTTGCCGTTTATATTAATGCTGCGTCTTTCCCAGTGCAGCATTTTAAACATCCTCCAGCGCGTTGCTAAACAATTTCGGGGAAATAACGTCCCCTCGTCTAACCCCTCTACGAAGTGACATATGCTTAGTTTGCCAGGACGGAACATTGTTGCGTTTGGACGGTCATTGTTGTGTTTGGACGGTCATTGTTGCGTCAATGCAATCATATTACCACTAAATAGAAATGTAGTTTTCGGGGGACCACCGAAAAATATCTGAATGAAAAACCCAATA
Organism: Anorthoa munda; assembly: GCA_945859665.1. Classification (NCBI taxonomy): domain Eukaryota; kingdom Metazoa; phylum Arthropoda; class Insecta; order Lepidoptera; family Noctuidae; genus Anorthoa; species Anorthoa munda. Next base: position 29,314,538 of record OX243899.1, on the reverse strand, counting down.
ACACTGCCCAAAACAGACATACGATATCGCAGGCAACGAACGCAAGCTACAAAACAGCTAGGATATAAAAAATTGACCCTGCCTAAATAGTCCATTGGCCAACAATATTCTCCTAAATATAAGTAAAAAAACTCACCAGAGCAATTTGCTTGGTCATTGAAACATGGTCATGGTGGTCCTCATGCTGAGGTGTTACTGGATACAAAACCTTCGTACCACCCGAATGAATTGATATATATCCTCTGAAATGTACGCCGTGTGCGTCTGTCAATCTCTGAAACAGTTGAACTTAGGAGTTAGTGGTTGATTTGGAGAACGATTAAACCCTGGTATTTCCTGTACATGGACACAAAAAGGTCGGTCTGCGTGAATGTCGAGAATAATTCCACGGATACTATTGGGATAAAATATATCCTATGTCCTAACCCAGATTATTTTCTGCTTAAGTAACTGCTAAATCACGTGGGAAACCAAATCCGTTCAGAAGTTAAGGCGTCATTTATTAACAAATATCCAGACTTCACATTTGTAATATTAAGAAAAAATAACATATAAAAAGATAGGGTAGAATAATAGGTATTGACAGTTTTACCGGCAGCCCAAACTTTTACCGGGATGGTACTTTTGTATGTATTTAATGTTTGGATTATTCGCAAATATAAGTTTATTTAATAAATTCATCATTATTGTACCAAGTGCTTCAATACTAGGCTAATGTTTTTACAACCCATTACCTACTTGACTTAAATTTTATCTCTTTGAATCATGGACCATCTTATGTACCATTACAATTATTCTTAATTACTTACGTCGTCGGTCTGTACGTATTGATTTATCTAAATTTTTGCTTACCTGAAATGCTTTAGTTTCTTCCTCAGAGAAAGCCACAGATCCACAATATTTGTCGCTACATATTTGATGTGAACAGCCATCCGCGCCCCAACTGTAACTTGAGACAAAAATACAAAAAAAAATGAAATGACAATTTTATTATGACACATAATCCTCAGGCATAACGAATCATAATTTTATTGGATTTTTGACGTATCCGTGATTTGTCAAAAAACTTATACAACAATGGTTAGACCTACTTTCTTATATGAATCCGAATGTTGGCCCACAAAACTTATGAATGAATGACAATTGCGTGCACCTGAGATGAGAATACTAAGAGATATGTGTGGTATTACATTTTAGTCTACTGAGACGATCTAATAAGATCACACTGCAAAAATCTGCAGGTATTTTAATTTTGCAGGAATCAAGGTTTTCGATTAAAATTGATTTTTATGAATGACTGTTGCCCGCGACTTCATATGCGTAGCATTAGTACTTTGAACAGCCTTTTTTATATCGCGACATAATATTATAGGTGCGTGGGCCGCCTTACTTGAGAAATTATTAGTTCAACATACAAACTTCTAACCTCTTGCCAACACCCTATAGGATGATTTCCGGGATAAAAAATTATCCTATGTCCTTTCCAAGGTCTCAAACTATCTCCATACCACATCACATCACATCATCAGCCTATAATGTTCTGTTATTTTCTATTTATTACACCAGTTTCTTTCAAATGACGTTGGATTCTCTTGAAAAACTTTTATATTTGGGGTTCCTTATCAAACATTTGTATGGCTGTCATTTGAAGATCTTTGACAGACGTTACAGGTAGTAAAGCTTGAGATCTTTGATAGATGTTACAGGCAGTAAAGCTTGAGATCTGACACCAGTCTTAGCAAGGGGTACCGTGTTACAGTTACTGGGTTGTGGAGGTCAGAGAGGCAGTCGCTCCATGTAAAACACTGATACTAAGCTGAATCCGGTTAGGCTGGAAGCCGACCCCAATAAATTTGGGACAAGGCTAGGCAGATTGATTTTATCAAACATAAATTTAAATTTATTTAATTAAGGTGATTGCTAGTTATTTCCAGGCAACCCTACACCAATCTATTCTGCTATATAAAAATTTTGTAATGTTGTATCATTCATGAAAATTAAGTCTAATCAAAAAGCCTGATTCCTGCAGATTTCTATCAGTCGGCTACGGCGACTAATAGAGAAAGAAGTGTGGATGAAGAATAAATATTTGGGGTCAGCGAAAGTAGGCGAATTAAAATGGTCGAAAACACTAATGAGTTTTTAAAATCATCATTCAGAAATAACGATTCATCCATGCATGAGTTATTGCACTTCTACATAATATCTTTATAACGTCTTTTGTTGGAGATCCGAAATTAAATAAATAACAATACTCAATACTCGACACATTTTTATTTAATGCTACATAATTTATTTAGTAGTAGACACGCTTCGATCGACAATCTATTGAACACGTAATTATGACACGATAGTTTGCGAAAACACCCCGATTCAAACGGTCCACGCCCATAACTTTTGAACGGCTGAACCAATTTTCATCAAACATCATCATCATCATATCAGCCGAAAGACGTCCACTGCTGGACATAGGCTTCCCCCAAACGTCGCCACATTGATCGGTCCCGTGCGTCTCGCATCCAGCGGATCCCCGCAATATTAAATTATAATATATAATTAATTTATAGCTAAGAACACTCTCGATAAAGTCACCTTATAAACATAAAAAATATCAAAATCGGTTCATTCGCTTAGGAGATATGATGCCACAAACAGATTACACATACCTCAAACTTATAACACCCCTCCTTTTCCGTCGGGGGTTAAAAAGCAATCAATTATAAGAAGAACAGGAAAAACACAAACCTTAAGGTCTTACTCCAGGAACAACCCTGGCTACTTATTGGCGTAAAAACGAAAATGCCACCACGTCCATTGGCGCGAAAAAACATAAAAATAAATTATCATAAATCCTTTCCACATATATCAACAGAATGTCGTGACAAAGAAAATTTCGTGCTTTTATGAATTTTTGATTGCATTCTCTGTATCGGTTACCTCCACAGGGCTTTACAAATTGGAATTTTGTTATAAAAGTGATAGATATTTTTTTGTATTGTGATCAAAGGTATCTTTGTACACAGCTCAATAAAGATAAAAAGATGGGCTACAGCTGAATGTATCTTTTTATTGCCTACAAGCTTCTGCCCGCGGTTTCGCCCGCGTAAAGAGTGTTATATTATCCAAAGAGAATAAAAACTATTATATGTCTATCTTAGGGTCTCAAACTATCTCCATGCCAAATTTGTTTTTGCTGCACATTAATGACCGGCTAAAACCCGGAACCTTTGGGTATGCAGACGACAGCACGGTTACTGAGAGATACGTATCCGGCGCACGGGCTACTGGGCCAGTATCCAGTCATGGTTGAGCGCTTGAACCTGTCTTTGGAGGCAGTCTCCGAATGGGGCGATGCCAATCTAGTCAGTTTCAATGCTGCTAAGACCCAGGCGTGTCTTTTTTCAGCAAAAAAGAGCCCATTCCACCCAGCTCCATCTTTCCGTGGTGTAACCGTGCCGATAACGGACCATCTCGACATTCTTGTTGTTACGTTAACATCGACCCTCAATTTTGGTTCATTCATTGAGGCAAAGGCTCAGTTGGCTGCAAAAAAGTTGGGGATCCTTGCAAAGGTGAGACGGTACTTCACGCCTGAACAGCTGCTCAAATTGTATAAAGCGCAAGTTCGGTCATGCATGGAGTACTGCTCTCACCTCTGGGATGGATCTGCCAAATATCAACTTGATGCACTTGAGTCGATTGACAAACGGGCCAAGAGGCTTATCGACAACGATGCACTGGTCGCCTCAAAGCTCCAGAGCCTTGAACATCGACGCCAAGTGGCCAGTCTGTCGGTTTTTTATCGGTTACATTTCGGGGAGTGTGCGATGGAACTGCACAATTTGATGCCGCCTAGCCCTTTCCATCACCGGACAACTAGACGTACGGCAATGCGCCACCGGTACATGGTGGACATCCCACCCATACGTACAAAGCGTTTTGCGAATACTTTCATTGTACGCACAGTTAAGGAGTGGAATTCCCTGCCGGAGTCTTTGTTTCCTGATAGCTACAACCTTGGGATCTTTAAGTCAAGAGTGAGTAGGTTACTTCTAGGCAAGCGTGCTTCACCGTCGACCACATCATCGCTTACCATCAGGCGAGATAGTGGTCAAACGCGACCTCTTACCCGCGACTTTGTCTGCGTAGCATTAGTAATTTTTAACAAATGACTAGAGTAGACCATAGAAGATTTTTTATCTTAAGCCAGCGGTAGCTGTTATTGTAGGTGTTTAGGCTGTCTTACTTAAGGAATTATTGATTCACCGTAAAAACGTCCACCCCCCTATATATAAACCCCCTATATATGATAAAATCCTATGTCCTTCCCCGGGTCTTAATCTATCTCCATACCAAATTTCATCTAAATCGGGTCAGTGGTTTAGCGTGAAAAGATGACAGACAGACAGAGTTACTTTCACATTTATAATATTAGTATAGATAAATATTTTTGTAAACACACTGAGTTCCAGTCCTTAAACTCCATCCATGATTTCTAACAAGCTTTATATAATTATTGAAGAGTGATACCAAACTCATACAAATCCAACTCATACCGTAAGGGGTGTTTAGTTTCGTTGCAATTTGGGGATGTAACATTAAACTTAGGGCGAGAATGTTATTTCCCACTAGAGACAAGTTTATAAATAGGGGTAGCTGGCTATGTAATATAACGCTAGTTATAATAACAGCGTCGGCAGCCGCGAAATATACAGCCATAGAAATAACTGCTGGAGAAAGTTTGCTAGTCTCATTAAAATGATATCGGACTAGCTTTTGGACGCTACTTTGGTTTAAAACGGCAAACTCAGTTGTAAAAGATAAAGGCGCTTATATTTCATCAGATCTAAATACGTCGCCAAATTTATAACTTTATTCCAATAAAGGGTCATAAGGAAGCAAATTATTTTGTAGTCAACGGTTACAAGAAAATTGTTAACCTTAAAGACATGAGAAAACACAGGATGGCTTTCCCAAATTTTCCAAAAAAGAACCACACAAAATTATCTTAGGGAAAGTTGGATATTGAGCAATTAACGCTAGTGACCTTAAAATTATACAACAAAGCCTCTGGCCAGCACTTCATGAATAAAAATGAGTGGCCGCAAGACCACATGGCTACCAAAATTGTATTAAAAATTCAGAGAAAAGCTTAAAAATAAGTACCCGAAGTACTAATTGTAGATTTGCCCGAATTAACGCCGTCCTTTTCTCATTAAATACAGAGTAGCGTTCCTTTTGCCTGCTCTGTTGTGAATTTTAATTATTTTTGGCCATTTTTCATACTTATATTATGTACTTGGCCTAATTTCGGGTATAAAAAGATGCCTGTAGTTATCTTTTGTGTTTGAAAGTTTGCTTTTAGCTAAATTAGTCTTTGTTTTTTATGCCTAGTCGCTTTTATACAGTTTGCGTTTCATAGAAGTTTCAAATGGTCTAGACTAAACTAAACCTGAAACATAATTACTTTAAAAGGCTTGCTAACATTTATGACAAAAAGGTTTGGTTACGTTTTAAAACGTTTTTCTACACAAATATATTCTTCTTTATTTTGGTTTACAAACGCATAATACATTGAGGTACTATGACAATCCGCTTTTGATGGAAAACCCTAATATATTTTTTTATTTATTTGAAAACATCGTCTCCTTGACGACGTAAATAACGCAGTATTGTTAAAACTAAAGGCGTTACTATACAGGATCAACTATTAATATACAGACGATTCGTGCAGTTTAATACAACTTATCTTTCCGTCTTATTTATGTTCCAGCTTTAAAAAAAAACAATGGCCTAATATTTGATAAACAAATCTTGTCTGATCAAGTTTGGACTACTAACTCAAACGCCACGAAAACAACTATTAAATTAATGTGTCCTCCGCTCCTAATAACAAAGTTTTGATCAATAAAGCTGGGTTTAGGGTTTTAGACAAAGAATGGAAATGTCCCTGTCTAGTAGTGTTGCTATTGAGAGGGAGGCTCGTGGGAAAGACCGCGTGCTAACCCAGACAGAAAGAACCGACTGAAAATAGAATGACGAGTTTTAGTTTAAATTAAAATCGGGCCCGAGAGAAAAATTCAACCTGTGTAAACCTAGCGACAGTGTCAAAACCGTGAACAACGAAACCATCGTTATGAAAACAGCAAATCCTTCGGTCAAAAAATCTTTTTTACAAAAAAATACTACCGACTTCCAAATAAGAAAACTAGAAAGTGAAAAATAACTTTATTTTTGGAAGTCGGTGTCTTTGATAGGTACCACATTTTTAAGTTATGGACACCGACTTCCAAAAATAAAGTTATTTTTCACTTTCTAGTTTTCTTATTTGGAAGTCGGTAGTATTTTTTTGTAAAAAGATTTTATTTTTCACTTTTTAGTTGTACCTACCTAATGGGGCAGTACTTAAGTAAGTACCAATAACGACAGAATAGATTATCCGAATAACACTGAAACTTGAATATAACCGGTGAAATGAGAGATCTGCATACCCCTTTCGAGCAAACTGGCGTGATGTTATGTTATGAAATGGTATAAACAATAAACAGACATGCGATTGCAGCAATCCCGAGAGATTTGCCGTTATTTATTGAAGAGTTCTGTTGTATATCTCCAAAGTTCGTCATCAGATCTTTACCAAATTTAAATGGGACCAATTTCGGAATAAACTCTATCAAACAAAAAAATAATTTTCAAAATCGGTCCACAATTGACGGAGATATCGGTAAAAATACATAAAAAAAAAACAAAACTTACATAATGCCGAACATAGAACCTCCTCCTTTTTTGGTAAGTCGGTTAAAAATGGGAACACACGTGCCATCCACCAACCATCACTGGGCCCGTGGTGGTAGATTATACCACTCCCGGTATCCTCCGAGAGAAGGCCTGTGCCAGCAAGAGGCACATTTTCAATTAATTGTATGTATATGCTAGCGACACAACTACTTTCTATATTGGCAATGTGTATATAGTAGGTAGGCCAAAGAAAAAGTGATACGATTGTGGCAGCAGTGATATGAAATAAAACGAAGCCAGTGATAGGTTGCGCCACAAGTAACATTTAGTATTGTGGGACAAGGGCTGGAAGATGAGATGATGATAGATAGTAGGTATTTATATTAAACTAGCATAAGAAACGAACTAACAAATTATCATAATACAAAAGGATAGACAGATCCTAATACTAAAGACAGCTTAAATCCTTTACAAGAAACAACGGCAATCGGTATATGGTGGACATCCCACCCGTACGCACAAAGCGTTTTGGGAATACTTTTATTGCGCGTACAGCTAAGGTGTAGAATTTCCTACTGGAGTTTCCTGATACAACCTGGGAGGCTATAGGTCAAGTGATAGGTTTCTTCTAGGCAAGCGTGCCCCATCGCCGACCACATCATCGCTTACTATTAGGTGGGATAGTAGTCAAACGCCAGCCTATCAATAATAATAATAAAAAAAAACCGGCCAAGTGTGAGTCGGACTCGCACACGAAGGGTTCCGAACCATTATCGCAAAACACTGTAAAAAAAACACGTTTGTTGTGTGGGAGCCCCACTTAAACATTTATTTTATACTGTTTTTAGTATTTGTTGTTATAGCGGCAACAGAAATACATACTCAGTGAAAATTTCAACTGTCTAGCTATCACGGTTCATGAGATACAGCCTGGTGACAGACGGACAGACAGACAGACAGACAGACAGACGGATCGCGAAGTCTTAGTAATAGGGTTCCGTTTTTACCCTTTGGGTACGGAACCCTAAAAAACAAGATACACTACACCCAAGAAAAGTTTGTGCTTACTCAAAATTCCTATTAAGGTTTATCCCGTAACACATCCCGCTCAACTTTCGTCTGTTTTTCTTCCACAAGCGGTCCGTAGTTATACTGTACTCATAGCCATCTGGATTCAGAACTGGTATAATGTGCCTAAAAAGGAAAAAAGGGAAGATTAAAATACATTATTAACAATACAGAATAGCAGTTAGGCATCATTGATCATTGAGATAGACAGCCAGTTTCGGAAACGCTAGGGCCCAATTTCACCAAAATCTATTAGATCTAACCGATTTTGGTGAAATTGGATGCAACTTAAGTGTGTTAAGCTTTTAGACGAATGTTTCCCTGTCATAGCTAAAATTTTTAACATACATGGCAATAACTACATCTGAGAGAGCCTCGTGCCTAGCCATCTGCACCTTTCGGGATATCTGAACGTGGCGAGTGACATAGCTGTCCAGGTAACTACATATTCATCATCATCATTTCAGCTGAATGACGTCCACTGCTGGACAAAGGCCTGGCTGTCTATCTCAATGATCAATGATACCATTGATCATTGAGATAGACAGCCGGTTTTGGAAACGCTAGGGCCCAATTTCATTAAAATCTATTAGATCTAACCGATTTTGGTGAAATTGGATCCAACTTAAATGCGTTTAGACGAATGTTTCCCTATCATAGCTAAAATATTTAACATGCATGGCATTCAATAACTATATACGACAGAGCTCCTTGTCTGCCCTTCGTGCCTATCCACCTGCACCTTTCGGGATCTAAACGTGTTTCACCATAGCAGGTAACTACATATTTATCATAATCATTTCAGCCGAAACACGTCCAGTGCTGGACATAGGCCTCCCCAGGCGCCACATTGGCCGATCCCGTGCGTCTCGCATCCAGCGCATTCCCGCAAACTTAACTACATATTGGTTGAACAAAATTTGAAATTTGTATAGTTGAGACAAAAGAACAATGGCAGGTGCCCATACATTGTTTTAGCTGAGATTAAATTCGAAAGTATTTAAATGAAAAATATCTGGTTTAACTCAAGGTGATGTTCTAAATTAGTTTGTGCAAGAATTTTTGTTCGAGGATGTAGAGAATAATAGATGTTCAGTTATAAACTTTTGTAGGTTATGTCTGGGTCACTTTTAATAATGTGTTTAATAGGTAATATTATTCAATTCCGTGGAAGTAAAAGGGGAATATCGCATTAGTATTTCCCTTACCTAGTTATTTTAGCATGAAATGTGTAGTTTATTCTTTGGAAAGAGTATATTTATTTAAACTAAGTGACTTTGACGTGTATCAAAAGGTTGTCGTCAACAACGAAAACCAAGCTATATTTTTTTTAGACTTGAGTACTAGTCTTTTTGCCAATCATTAATTGAAAGTAATTCATTTATTTCTACTACACTACAATATTCTTACCTACCTGCAAGGAACATCTACACTTAGACATAAACTGTATTGTTACTCATTTACTGCAATAAATACAATAATGATATTATTACTTAATATAGTTACTACTTGTCACTTAGCAGATAAAATATATAATGGCAACACTATGCTAAAGAAATGAACTAAAAAATCAAATGACTTTTTATTTATATGTTTTTTTTAATCTATTTTGGACCAGGCATAATTATACTTTAAAAAACATAAACAATTAATAGAATGTCTTTCGTATATAACTCACTTTCAGACGCTCAAATTTAAGTCAGCTAAAATTTCGCCATTGTTCTTTGAGATAATCGATACTAAAAGAAGAAAACACTATCAGTTTGGTGAAATTGAGCCTAACCAACAATTAATATTATAACATCATACCAGTCTCTTTTGGTGATATGCGCGGGCTCTTGATAAAACTTCTTAATGACAGAGTCGATGAAGTACAGTGTTGATACGACTGACGTCCACTCCCGAGCTTGCGTCCCACTGGTCACCAGTATCGCACTATTGTCCGGGTTTCCGTTTGTTATTTTTAACATCTTATAAATAAAACATAATAATTTGAACTTTTATTTATATCAGTTAAAACTTTTAAAAACTGAGTAGGTACAATAATTAAAAACTCTTTTTTAATATATTCTACATGTTTTTTTATAACCATTCAAAAACGTTATTAATGATAATAAGAAAAAAAAAACTGTTCAATACATTTTTGCTCACATAACTAGACAAAATGTAGAACTAATTATCTTTAAGAATGGATTGATTCAAGCTAAAATATGGATAAAAAAAGAAAGAAAGAATAGAAAAGATACATAAAAATAACATGAATTTGTACTCCTTGAATTACGGCTCAGAGAAAAACTTTAACAATATTTTTCTTCAAGAAAAGTATCTCCTTGAAGAAAAGTATTGCATAAAACGTTCGTAACACACTATTATAAAATAGTTATTTATGCTACAAGTGCGGAAATCATCTTACGTACGTGTATCATACAACATTTTACTATGCATTGTGCGAGGAAATAAAAAAATATATCTTAACCAAGCAAAAATTAATAAAATGGTGGGCTTATTCAAGCGCGCGCAGCATAACCACAGATTAAGTAAAAGTTCCTCGGGCATATCTAAAGCGCATGTGCAAATAGCTGTCACGTCGTAACGCAAAAGGCACGAGTAAAATATACGTTCTGCCAAACATATTTAATGAATATTTAAAATTAATTTATTGATCAAAATCTAAATCCAGAATAATTAAAAACGCCTTTAATGAAGTATTAGTTTTATTTTACCTTTTATATGAATGATAATCTGTACTTAACTAATTATTTAAACTTTTCTCAAATAATAAAAACTCTATGCGTCGGGCTGACGTTGGAGTCAAAAATTAAAACAATACAGGAAAGTAAAAAGCACTAGTGAAAAAAAGTGACACTTTCCGCACAGTTTGGCTGCTTGGAAAACGCTCTTTTCGAGGACATGCATTGTAAAAATATGTTTTACTTTGTTAATCAGTATTTTATTCGATAAAGACCGTATATTAATAAAAAAATTAAGTAAGTTTCATATTTTATTTAGAGTTCATAATTACGAATTTCAGGAAACCCAATGACTATTTCGCCCCCAGTCTAGCAATCAGATCCTGGCGCAATCCAATTTATGTTAATTGCGACGCTAGGCGATATTGTTCAAGTATTTTCTAAGACAAGTTTCTAAGACCGATTTGGTCGAATTGCATCGCATTGGGTCCCCTAATTGCTATTTCGCTAAATAAAAATCGCTTATCAGTGTGATATAAACCGAAACGCGTTGAGCCACCAGAAACATCGCTAAGTTAACACTTTCTCTTTAATTTACAAGTTAAAATCTTACATAAATTGGTCTGTTTTGTGCTGTCTTCCCGAGAGTAATGAGCTTGCAATGCGTTGGATACGTTGTGGCCAGTCCGTTTAAGTAATCGTTGACTTCATGTAGTGACGGATATGCATTCCACGTTAATGTATTTCCAGACAAAGCTTTATTTGTAAAATAAAGTCAAATTATTCTTTTAGTGAGAATGAACATGGAAATAAAAACTTTCCCGATAAAACTTAACTTCATAATATCAGCATAAATTACGAAATATTAAAAAACAGTTTAAAAACAGTAACCCGACTACGGCTTTTTTTGTCCGGGCCATAATAGAAAATCGATTGACACCTTATTCATCAAAATCGGATGAACAGTTTAGGCGCTACGAAGGAACATACATAAATACAAACATACATACATAGACTGCTAAAATCATAACTTTTCCTTTTGGCTTCGCTGTAGTCGGGTAAAAGGCTAGCGACAGTTTTCTACACTAACTCAGTGAAAGAGGATTAATGAAACGATACATGGTGAGGGCTAATTTGCTTCGGTCTAATATGACCTATATTTAACCAAATAGTGGCGCAGTATCCGCCCTATTCTATATCATCATCAGCATCATCATCATGATCAGCCCATTAGTGTTCCCACTACTAGGACACAGGCCTCCTTTCTGTGAGAGAGAATGGGCCGTAATCCACCACGCGGGCCGAAAAGACGTCCATTGCTGAACAAAGACCTCACCAAGTATCTGCGACCCCGACCCATTGACTGGCCCTGTGCGTCTTGCATCCAGCGGATTCTCATAGTCTTAGTCATCTCAGGTCATCGGTTTACCTATTGAAAGCTGTGTCCAACGCTGCGTCTTCTAGTACGCGGTCGCCACTCCAGAAATTTTCAACCCCATGGACCATTCGTTCTATGAGTAATGCCCTGCCACTTAAGTTTGGTAATTCCTAACTATATATAAGTACCTAATTGTTTATAAGAAATTTTACAAATTGTTCTATAAATTTTGCAATATTACCATGGCGCTTAGTGGGAAACGTTTTCACTAAAGCCTCGTCCAGTTTGCCACGGACATCGCTAATCAAGACTGTATGTTTCAATCCATGTTCTTTCAGCAAAGTAGTAATGTTATCCTGTTCATCATTCGAAATGAAAAAATCTATTGTTCTGTTATCTCTTATCCAAATGTCTTCGTCGAGCGTTGCTGTACAAGATAAAAAATGGAAATAATTTCAATATAATGATAAAAAATCTTTAGTGATAATAACGTGATGTAATTAGGTTGGTAAATGCTTCTCTGTGGGCTACAAACTAAGCTATAGATGTTGTCATTCTCATAAGATTATAGTAAAACTGATATTGTTACTAGTGTGTTCTCAGTTAGGATGTGACATGATCATCCCGCTTGCAAAAAGTAAAATATATATATTATTTTATGACTATTTAAGCAGACAGGTGCGATGATACAATACGATAAAACGTTTTAATTAAAATTATTCTACAGATAGAGGATTAAATATCTATAAAAGGCATTGTCACGACTGCACCTGCCTGCAGGAGCTTTTAGGTATTGAAAAGCATTACATCATGTTGACTTTCATCATTAAATCGACGGTTCAAAGCAATGTGAAAATAATCAAGACCACATACCTCTTTCATAGAATTTATCTAACACACTTTCATCGACATTGCCTTGAGCTCTCCATAAGTGTATGCGTTTAAACTCATTTTCAGCTAGAATGCCTGAAATAACAAAATAAATCAAAATTTAACAACAAAATAAGAAATATACTTTGAGTAGCTAAAAGGCACTAGCGTTGATTATGATAATACCGAAGTATATTAGACACAAAAACAAAATAAGTACGCAAATATAACCTTTAAGAGTTAAAAACAGAAAAAAAGTCAACTTAATCATGTCTACATTGAAAATCGAATCAATTCTCAGAAGGGCCACGATAAGAAGTTTTATAGACGTATAAAACAAGAGTACCAATGTACGTTTGCTACCAAAATTAATTGCTAGAACATAATTATTTAGAAAGGACTATTAAATATTCAAGACCTAAGATGCCTTCAAGAGACACTCTTTAAATAAAAGATACGGTCCGTTAAAAGTTGCAACAGAATTTAGTGAAATTAAATATATAGTAAAAAAAATATTTAAGTATTTGAGTCTGGGATTACTCGTAGCTAAGTTGTTCAAATAGTCGTAAGTGATTTACAAAATAAAAGAAAAGTTGGGTGAAAAAGAGAAAACGACGTTTTCTATATATATATACATTACAAGAATTGCTCGTTTAAAGATATTAAGAAAAAAAAATATATTAGGTAACATAAGTAAATGTACCAAACTTAACAATCTAATAAAAATACGCCTACCGTACCTCCTTGAATCGCCCTTTGTGTAACTTCTTAAGAGTCTTCCACCGCTTTAGTGCCGTAAAACGGTTAATTTCTAGAGCACACTCCTTAGTAACGGCGAGATTAAAAGGTTTGTAGAAAAAATATATTTATTATTGATTCATGTACATTATTTGTGAAAAACGTTTTTTTCGTGTTAATAATAGTTTTGCTTTAAAAAAAATATTAACAACAAGATTTTTTTTCGCTACTTTTGGATACTCCTCCAAAACGACTTGGATGTTTATGAATATTTTTACGCAGAAAAATTTATGCCTAGAATTTCTTCATAACTGAAATAGCATATATAAATTAGAGAATATTTTGCAAACAAAACTGTCCAAAAGGAGATTCAATATTGATATTCAGGCTCCGTTCCGTCCGTCCGTCCGTCCGCCAGTACTGAGTTAACATTGGGGAATATATACGCCTTAAGTATATGTCTTTTATTTATAATAATAAAATATACGCGTGGTATGTTTATTCATAGCTTAATGATATTTGCATTTGACTAAAACAATGATGCATCCCTCCTAATCCCAAAATGTTATAGTAATATTATATTATGAATATCGTACTGATCTACTCACACTTACAGGGCACAAACAAAAATGAAAAACCGGCCAAGTGCGAGTCGGACTCGCACACGAAGGGTTCCGTACCATTATTGCAAAACACCTAAACAATCTGTGAATATTTCAAGCGTCTACCTGTTACCATTATTAATATCGAGCAAAAAACGGCAAAAATATCACGTTTGTTGTATGGGAGCCCCCCTTATATATTTATTTTATACTGTTTTTAGTATTTTTTGTTATAGCGGCAACAGAAATACATCATCTGTAAAAATTTCAACTGTCTAGCTATCACGGTTCATGATATACAGCCTGGTGACAGACAGACAGACAGACAGACGGATCGCGAAGTCTTAGTAATAGGGTCCCGTTTTTACCCTTTGGGTACGGAACCATAAAAACTACACACACTTAATATTATAAATGCTAAAGCAACTCTGTCAGTTTGTTACCTTTTCAGATCTTAACGGCCGAAAAAAATCGTGTAAAACTTGGCACACAGGTGGACCATCTGGATTAAATTCTTAAAATGATATCCTAATCTATTTTAACAATCCTTTCAAAATCAAGTACCTAAAAAGAGAAATGAATAAAGTTGCACTACGAACAGGAACTCGACCACCGACACTATTACCAATGGAATGTAATTTGAGCGTTCTAACAAGCTGGACAGGGTAACTTTGACACAATGACGTACCGAACCAGCTTAAAGTTCAAAGCTGAATGAGTCAAAGGCGACTGGAAACTGACTTTCACGTTGAAAAGTAGTTTCAGCATCTCTGACAGTCAGAAATAATTTTATGCAGGACAGGGAAGTTTGTAAATCTATTCTGATATTAATTGTCATTAGTATATTAGTTGCTGAAAAGGTGTTAATTCTGAATGAAAATATTATAGATTAACTAATTTAAATCAATAGGATTTTATTTAAAAGCTTAGCTTATTTCAACGAGTTACTGCCGTTCTGAATTATTAACATCAACATTTCCAATACAGGAATTAAATTTTGTCTCAGTGAATATTTCACATACCTACGTCTTTACTATATCAACACTGAAAACTATAGGCACTACTTGACAACTCCTTTCCACGCAAGCATAGAGGTCAAAATCCGGGCAATTCATAGCATCTCTCTTTGTAGTAATGCTGTGTACTAGCCACTTCGTTTGAGCATGTTAATTGGTGTGTACGAAGCTACGCCACAGATAATCTTAGTGGTAATCTAACATCAACAAATCTAGTGGCTGCTTTAAAGGATAGACAGGTCTACGCTATACAATCACGCCTGCAGAAATGAAATGGAAGGAAGAGTGGTATGTATGGTATATCCACATTTTGTTAGTAATTCTTAGTCTTATTTTTCATCTTTTTGTCAAACAAAGATGTCGGTTTCTAAAAAACGATATACAGTAGTTAATAAAGACACCCATTGCGGAAAAAGAAGTTATATTTTGCCTTTTAGAGTTTTGTTTTAGAAGTCGGTTTAATTTTTTTGGTAAAAAATTTATAGCCTTTGCCGTTAATCGGGCACAACCCCGTACTCCAAGCTACTATTAAAAAAAAAAACACAATACTTGTTCCGACTTGGGAATTGAACCCGAAATCCCGCGCTTAGATAGAACTTGTAAACTAATAGGAAGAAAACCGGCCAAGTGCGAGTCGGACTCGCGCACGAAGGGTTCCGTACCATTATCGCAAAAAATATCGTTTATTGTATGGGAACACTTAAATATTTATTTTATTCTGTTTTTAGTATTTGTTGTTATAGCGGCAACAGAAATACATCATCTGTGAAAATTTCAACGGTCTAACTATCACGGTTCATGAGATACAGCCTGGTGACAGACAGACAGACAGACAGACGGACTGCGAAGTCTCAGTAATAGGGTCCCGTTTTTACCCTTTGGGTACGGAACCCTAAAAAATGACAGAGATACTGCTATTATGTCTACACAAAGACAGATTTTCTTTGCAGGGAATCAATCACTTTTATTTAGCATCGGAATGTATTATTTGGTGGGATCACGGAAATAATGTCGAATATATCTATTTAAAAAATAAACTTTTTGAAAATATGTCTCTATAGCAATACACACATATGTCACACTGATGGTACTCTACAGGCTTCGACATTCTGTCATCGGTATACTGTTCACATTTCCAATAATATATAACTTGTCACCAGTGGAATATGTTCCTAGAATTTATGTACGCTCTGACGTTCCAAATGTATTGTGTTGAACATACACTGGATTCGAGAATGGAATGCCGACTGATTGCGAACGGAATCACATTCAACGTTATGCTGTTTGGCAATGTATTGATTGTACTTAGTACAGAGTATTTATGTTGTTCGATATGACACGTGCTTGAGAATTACATTACAGGTAGTTCAAAATACAATAATATTATTAAATAACCTTTCAATAAATTTGCTTGTTTTTTATTCCTCTCAGCAAACTCTTTCATTTTATACACACACAATGGGGGTGCATAAAAATAATAGATCCGTCATCTTTGGGAGTCCGCCATTTTGGATTTAGAATAATGCCTCTCTACTAATCGTGCATTATCATCCAAAACAATTTATGTGAAGTACAAAATTCAGCTCGATGGGTTGGGGAAAACTTATTTATAATTTGGTTTCAAGATTCGACCTTTATATACTTAACTAGCTGTTCCCCGCGGCTTCGCTCCTGTGGGCCACCCCACAGGACCCGTTTTCGGGATAAAAAAATAGCCTATGTTACTCAGGAATAACGTAGCTTTCTATTGGTGAACGAATTATTTAAATCGGTCCAGAAGTTTCGGAGCCTATTTGGTACAAACAAACAAAAAAATCTTTCCTCTTTATAATATTAGTATAGACTAGCTGTTCCCCGCGGCTTCGCTCCCGTGGGCCACCCCACAGGACCCGTTTTCGGGATAAAAAAATAGCCTATGTTACTCAGGAATAACGTAGCTTTCTATTGGTGAAATAATTATTTAAATCGGTCCAGAAGTTTCGGCGCCTATTTGGTACAAACAAACAAACAGACAAAAAAATCTTTCCTCTTTATAATATTAGTATAGATGTAGGTATTAGGTATGTAAAGGTCGAATCTTGCAATCGTAAGTAACGAATAGTGTCAGTAATAAGGCAAGTTAAATAAAAGCTTGTAATAATGTCGAATATGGCGTTTTTAAATTTCGACACCCGCAGAAATTACTTTTTATTCCAAAATTTTGTTGTCGCTGGTTTTATAGTGACACAAAAGTAATCTTTCAAATTCTACCCATACAGATTTTGTGGGCCATAAATGATATGACGCTAAAACTTACTTAGACCGCCTTGAAGGACGCTAATATAATAATGCATTTATTCATAGTCAATCGTAAAAATTCGGCCAAGGTCGTAACTTGTGTAAAAAAATACATGTGCCCGGGACCACAAATCGGAAAAACGGTACGCCGATTCTTACTTACGAGCTTGGTGAAAAACGAATAGATTCACGGATTTGACGACGGTAAAATATAACAACATTTTGAATATGGACTTATCGCTAAGTATCTATAAATGAGCAAACAGAATATAAAATGAATGGAAGCAGTTAACAAGATGGTTCCTGGACTGCTTTCCAATCATTTTGGTGGCTTTCGACTTCCTTACTTTCTCTGAACTTTTCTCTGATCCAACTCTGCCCGCGGCTTCACCCGTGTGAAAATTTATTAATATCCCAAGGGAAAAATATACTGAGTTTATTGGGATAAGAGGAGTGGGTGTTTAAGCTTATTAGAATCATCATGAAATTAACTTTAGCTATAAATGATATTAATGGTAATTGGAGGTACCTATCAAAACTAAAAAGAGATAAATAATATTTTTTTTTTATAAAAAAAAAAACTGACTTCCAAAACAAAATACTACAAAGCGAAAAATTACTTTCTTTGGTTTCGGTGTCGAAATACGGAAAACAATACGGTATACGGTATACGGTACCAAAGACACCGACTTCGGAAAAGAAAGTATTTTTTTTTTGCTTTGTAGTGTTTTGTTTTCTTAGGAACGCATGGAGGTATCAAGTTGAAATCAATATCAAATACTCAAGTCTGCAATCACATGGAGCTATGAAAAAATCCTTCTGTTCGCGAGTCCGACTCGCACTTGGCCGGTTTTTTAAAATCAAAACTTAGGCTCTAGATAAGTGAAATTATATCATCGAAAGCAGCGATAGTGATTGGAAAAAATATTAGCCGCCTCCACACGCTTGCTGTTTGTCACAAACAGTGGCGATCAGCAAACACGTGCCAAACACTGACCACACTTAGCCAACACAAACACGGCATCCACAGGCTTGGCGAACGTGCTTGTAAATTCCAGATTGGCAAACATGGCAGAGACGAGCTTGTTGTAGCAGCGATTACTTTTGGGTTAACCTCCGATCAATCGGACATTTTTCCTTACAATTTAGCTTAGGATACACAAAGTGTCACGATTCGTAAATTTGACCACCATTATTAACTCCGTCCGTCGCCAAGCTCGCGCATACTACTGAACTGAACAAGTGTATGGATACATTGCAAACACGTTTGTCAAACACCATTTGATTTGTGCATAAAACCGACACACGTTCGTGTTTGTTGTTTTGTGTTTGCAGTTTGCCATTGTTCGCCAAGCGTGTGGAGGCGGCAATAAAATTATATGGGAATGTCAAACGCTTTCGAAATGTCTCGTGATAAATCTCTAACATTTTGGCATTTTGACCATCGCCATCGCTAACATCGAATGACACTTGTCTAAAGACCCCGCCAGATTAAAAAAAATAAAAGTCATCAACATCTGTCTACCAATGTATCCAAATATTTCAAAACTATAAGAAAATAAAGTAAAGGCAGTGTCGCTCACACGATCAAAACAAACGTATCGCGGTAGGAGGCGTCCTTGACCCTTGCACTTGGCATTCAGTAATGAGTTAATATCTCATAAACGCGTTGACCAAATTATATGATTTAAACTAATAAAATGGTTCTACGCCTATTTTACCTTTTATTTGAGACCAAAATATCCCAATAAACAAAAAATCATGTTTTCAAGTCACGTAATTATACTTCGTTCGTCGGATCAATGACATTTATTTTATTGTTATCTGGCGGAGACTTTAGAGGCTCTGGTCATGCTAATCGCTGCTGCTGTCGCTATACGAGTAGTTATCACTGTCTGGGTCAGTTACATTACTTGGAGGAAATTTTGCAAGAATAGCTTCATCTACGTTTGTGGTTACGTTGGCTATAAGCACCCTATGAGACACATTATATGCATTTAAAAATGCCGCAAAGTTTTTAGTCTCTTCATCGAATAGTAAAAAATCTATTGTTCTGTTGTTTCTTCTCCAAATGTCTTCGGTGAAATGGGCTGTGGAAAAAGAAATGACACAATTACTACATGTTATAAGTAACGATGGATTAACACTATTTTAGCTAGGTGCTCTTACACACAAACACAAACCTACACATCGATTAAATGGTATACAGAGTGTAACGGACAGAGATGTCAGCAAAAACTGATGGGGTCCGCTAGGGCCGCTAGGGCGTGTGGTCGCGGATAAATTTGAAAGAGAGTTACCGCGGCCCTGACATAAGCAATTGAAGGAACACGAGTGGGTTTTAGTCAGTAAAAGTCTGATACGCCCTGCCGCTTTACCCAGAGCGGCAGAAGTCAATGGAAGATTTACCACCCAAAACAAAAAAATAAGAATGGTGTAACTGACAGGTGAGAACATATTTAAAAAAAACTTGAGAGGTGTCAAGGGACACCCGGATGGAACGAAGTTTCCTATCGTAATATTCTTTATATTTTTGTTTAACAGTTTTAGGTATTTTTTTACTTTCTTGTTTCTTTAATTTCTGCGCTTCATAATGTTTTTTTCTTCTTTCTGCATTAGTTTTAGGTTTTTTAGCTTGTAATTGATCAGTCTCACTACATTCATTTGATCTCTCTGCAGTTATGTTTTGTACCATTGTATTTTGTAATTTCTTTCTCTCACGATATTCTCTACATCTTTGTGCATTTGTCTTTTTCCTTGATGGTATAGTTTGTACCTCAGTAGTCGATGCTTTAGTTGATTCGCTATTGAAATAAAAAAAGTTAAAAAATTGTACATACACAGACACACATATATATATCACCAACGGCACCATTAACTAATCCATCACTTACATCGATGTTTGTTGTGGTAAGGTAATACTTTCCTTTTACAAAAGTGATTTGGTAAGGTAATCCCCCAGTATCGATGACAGATTTTTGGTGTAGTTGTACTAATAGAAGCTTCTTGTTCTTGATTTTTAGATCCAGTTATTATATCCTTTGCTATTGAGATGACTTGCAAAGTTGTTGTTGTTGAGTTGTTGTTGTAGTTGTTGTTTTTGTTGAAAATAACGAAACGAAATAACTGGCTTGCTTTCTATGAGAGAGAGAGAGAGAGAGAGACAGACAGAGCAACACGCGCACGCCGCACGGCTTACAACTATAGCAAAAAGTGTCGTTACAACTTTTGGTCTTAATTTTTCCCGTCTAGCCCCCTTTCGCAACGTGAGATAAGGAACTTTTGTTGTTGTTGTTGAGTTGTTGTTGTTGGTGAATTGTTGTTGTTGTGTTGTTGTTGTTGAGTTGTTGTTGTTGTTGGTTGTTGTTGAGTTGTTGTTAAGTTGTTGTTGATTTGTTGTTGTTGTTGAGTTGTTGTTGGTTGTTGTTGTTTAGTTGTTGTTGAGTTGTTGTTGTTGTTGGTTGTTGTTGAGTTGTTGTTAAGTTGTTGTTGATTTGTTGTTGTTGTTGAGTTGTTGTTGTTGTTGAGTTGTTGTAGTTGTTGTTGTTGAAAATAACGAAACGAAAATAACTGGATTGCTTTCTATGAGAGAGAGAGAGAGACAGAGAAACACGTGCACGCCGCACGGTTTACAACTATACAACTATAGCAAAAGTGTTGTTCCAACTTTTGGTCTTAATTTTTTCCGTCTAGCTCCCTTTCGCAACGCGCGATAAGGAACTTCGTTCCAAAACTTCGTTCCAAAAACTGGCCGAATGCGAGTCGGTCACGCGCACTTAGGGTTTCGTACAAACAGCTACATTCACCAAAATAATTAAATAACATTACTGAAGTTCATAAACTATGAGGGCACCGAACATTGCTCTAACGATAAGATAAACAGAATGGAAAACTGTAGTTCCTATACATCGACATGAGTCGCGGTCAATTTACCAACTGCAAATAAGTATTATTTTTATGTTGGTGCATATTTACGATTTTCGGCTTTTTCCTTTACTTGTGCTATAAGACATTGCTTCTTGCCAAACGTATGATTCTAGTTCAACGGGAAGTACCATTTTGATTCCCTTGTAATTGAAAAATATGCGTCATTAACGGCTGCAGTTCTTGATTGCGTTGATCTAAAAGTTTTTTTTTTTCACAGCTGCAAGGGGTTACAAACTTGAGTGTACGATATTAATTTCAACTCGATATCTTCACGCGTTCCCGAGACAAAGGGTCTTGATAGACAGAAGGACAAAAAAGTGATCATATAAGAGTTCTGTTTTGTTCTTTTGAGGTTCGGAACCCTAAAACTGCTTGTACTCACGTAAATGAACAACTTTCGCTTGAGAAGATATAGGCGATTACCAAAAAAAAATATTGGGGTTCCATACAAAGTTGTCGTCAGCTGACGAAAATTTGTATGGGACATACAATTTATTCAAAATGTGATCACACCTTTTCGTTACACTCTGAATAGAATATCACTTTATGAATGCGTAGATATGAGTCTCGGTCAGCTTCATAGAAGAACTTCATTTGTTTTTCACAAAGAACGCGTAATAAGAAAGATACCCCATCAACGTTAACCACTCTGCTCGACAAGATTTTGACACATGACACACCAGCTGAGTCGACAGGTTGTTGTAAATTACGTCATGAAATTCAGGAATTTACTTGAACTTTCAACATTCGAATTTATTCAGAAAAATAAGTTTACGCAGCTATCTTACACAGTAAATTTGAAAAAAATATCTTTATTTACATGTTGCGCTCGGTTAAACCGCGTCAGTCTACTGCAAAATGTGTACAAAATACGAATTACTACACCTTTCCAAACGGTAGACAATTTAGATTTGCTCAAAATATGTACATAAACAACCTTTTCCCTTGCTGAAAAGATGCAAAAGGACAATACAAAGATATACTCATTTTATTTGCGTCCTTATGTTCCTAATTTATCATACAAAAATTCATAAAAAAACAAGCCAAAATCTGGAAAAAAATTGCTTAAAATTTTGATGCAACCTTGCAACATGACATTTCTTTGGTGTTGTTTTTTTTTTTGCTGTCCATTCACGCGTCTCATAATCGATTAAAACTGCATTCAGCCTAATCGATTAAGTGTATTTCGATTATTTAAAATTATTCATTTAAATAAAAAAGTGATTTTCAAAAATGTATTGTTTTAAAATTAAAATTAGTTTATAGGCACAAAATAAAATAACAACTTATAGTAATAATATATAGTAATAACTATACATAAATGCTTTCATAATGTTATCAGAAGAGTTAATTGAAAAAAAAATAGGATTCGTGGCTAATTTCGCGCCGAATTCGCCGAACGTAAAAGAATTCAAAATTCAAATTTGGAATGCAGTCGGTATTCAAAATATTTTATCGGGCACATTTTAATATAAAAGAGAGTTTTACATTGATCATTTCAGACGGTTTTATACAGAATGACCAGTATAAATATGAGTATGTTTATGTATGACTAGCACTCCGCCCGCGACTATGTTCGCCTGATTTCGTTTATCGTATAAATGATTTTCTTATATGCAGTTAGTAAAGGCAACCAAAAATAAGATATTATTAAAACTATTAAAAACTGGGTATCGTGGATTTGGGTTTGGGGTTGGTGGGTTTATTGGATTGGGACGATTCGTTATTTGACTTATACAATAATACATTTTAGGTTATCGCCACAAAGTAAAATCCTCCCCTAAAAACTTATCAACCCTTTTTGCCCCGTTGAGGGTCTAGTTTTGAACAACCTAAATATGCTATTCACTCCTTTCTTCTCTTTTTACCCGACTGCCGAAGGAGGGTAATCTGTTTATCAGTCTATGTATGTATGTATGTATGTAAGTATGTATGTATGTATGTATGTATGTTTGTTCCTATGTGGCGTTCTAGAGACCAAACGTGTTGGCCGATTTTGATGATTCATACGTCAATCGATTCGTCTTAACCCCGCGAGTGTCACTAGCTACATTAAAATTGGAAAATAGAAAAATGGCAGATTTTGGGCGCCATACTGCGGAGGACAATTTTTTTTCTTCCAAACCAAAATAAAGGGCTTTAAGAGGTGATTTCGAAAATATAAAACACATATGTTTAAATGTACCTAAATCTTAAAAACAGATAACTAAAAAGTTATAAATAAAAAAAGTTAATTCAAAAAATCTAAAAACCCGACTGCTTTAAAAGCGAAATAAAAAGACTTAAACAAGGAGAAAATCTTGCTGTGCAGTCGGAGGATACATATTCGCGAGCTAGCTGACGAAAACCAGATGTATGCTCCGATTGCAAAGCAGTCGGGTTTTTAGATTTTTTGAATTAAATTTTTTTATTTATCATTTTATGTTAGTCAGATTGTGCATTGAGTTGCCTCAAAAAAAACTTTAACACCCCTAAACCCAATCTGGGAGGGAGTTTTCAAAATGTTTTATGTAAATTTTGATCATCAACTTTATCCCCAAAGAATTTGATTTTACATACAAACTAATTTTTACCCTTTTCACTTCCTTAAAGGTTGAATTGCCGCAAAATCGTGCCTTAGTGCTTCCCTAGAAAACCACGTCAAAAACGAAACCCTGTCCAGTAAGATTCTTAGCTTGAGTTAGTTTCGAAAAATGAAATAATGACCACCTTTATTGTTTCCTTAGGTTGGTATTTGTGCCAAATTTCAAATTTATTAACCCGGGAAATAAAATTCTTCAAAGCACTTTAACTCCCCAAAAATCGTATTTTGGGACTAGATAAGTAAAACTAATAATGAAAACCTTTATGGTTCACTTAGGATGGGTATTTATGTAAATTTTCAAATTTATTAACCAAAGAAATATTTAATATGTGATTTATGGGGTGTTAAATTATTTTTTAAATATACGATATTTCAAAAATAATTTAACACCCCCTAAATCATCTTTTGGGGGTAGTTTCGAAAAACTAATAATGAAATCCTTTATTGTTTATTTAGGTTGGTATTTGTGCCAAGTTTCATGTTGATTGACCCAAGAAATCAGATTCTTCCATACAAACTTCAACATCCCCTAAATTGTCATTTGGGAGTTTCGAAAAACTCATAATGGCAACCTATATTGTTTACTTAGAATAAGAATAATATCGGCCATAATTCTTGAAACTTAGCACAAGCTAAGTTTCAAGGAATTAAATTTCTAAGGAATTAGATTTTTCATACAAACTTTCAAACCCCTTTTTACCCCCTTAGGGATGCAATTTCCAAAAATCCTTTCTTACTGCACAATTACGTCACTTGAGGAACCTTTCTGCCAAATTTCATGCTTCTAGATGATTTTCAGCTTAGTTGGTTGACAACCATGCCATAACTCGCTTGGAAAGGAACCGCGCAAGAAGATACGCACAAGGTTATTAATATTAATAGTTTTCGGGGAATGCAGATGTAAATACAAACCAAACTTATGTTCTTAAAATGAATAAAAATAAAATTTTAAAAGTATGTATAGAATAACCAATTTTCATAACATTACAACAAACTCGACCGAATTCAAAACCTAACCATACCATACTCTCAACTCATTATTCTATATATAATTATAATAATAATACCAGCCTATAATTGTCCCACTGCAAGGCAAAGGCCTCTTCTCATACAAGGCACGAACATTGATCACTACGCTTGCTCAATGCGGGTTGGCGATTTGAGACTATAAGACCAGGTTTCTTCATGATGTTTTCATTCACCGTTGCCAACGATTTCTAAAATATACTTAGAAAGTACATTAATGAATTTGAAAATGGAAATCATTGGTATTTGTCCAGATTTGAACCCATGACCTCAGGCAAGGCGAGGCCTTTAGCCGCTGGGCCAGTACGACACTCATTGCAATATAACGAATAATCACAAAATCGTTGGTTCCCCGAAACTAAATTTATCTACACTTGCGTTACAAACTTACATAAAAATATACTAGGCACACTGTATACTTCTGAGACTATCAAACATAAAGACTCAATCATTATTATTTTTATACAAAATAGTTTTGAATAGCGAACGCATTCCGAATTAGAATTTTGAATCGGATAGATAATTCGGCGCGAAATTATCCACGGTTCGATGAAATTGTTTAGTTGGTTGTAGTCAAATAATGTCCAAAAATCTATTAAGATTACTTTAAGAAATAATTAATAGTAATAATTTAAGTACTAATTGTATTTTATGCCTAAAACAGGATTTTTCTATTTTTTAAGAATCGATTTGGGATAATCGCTCATTAATCGAGTGGATAGCATAAATAAAATCGATTGCTAAAATCGTTTTGCCACACAACTATTACATTAAAAAAAAACAATCTACTTGACGAATTGGAAATTTAACAAAAATAAAGTAGTGGTAATGAATTTTACGTATTATTGGACTGGTGTTTGTTAATTACGTTAAAATCAGGGCTTCTTCTTGTTGTTTATTATATTTAGAGACATAATTGTCATATTTGTAATCAATTTTACATGTGGAAGGGTGATATTTGTGTAAAATAAAAATGTAAACAAACACGATTGGCGCCTAACTTCGACTTTGAATAACAAATAACTTCATTACCACTAATTATTTATTTTGAAATATGGATGAATTCGACCAATAATTAAACAATTAGCAAACCTTTACCCCTGTCGTGGAGTTTGGGTGTCCAAAATCTGCATTTTTATGTTTTTTAGCTACGACCATCACTGTCATCAAAATGGCGATTATCGTAATATTACACTTGTTTTTAACAAATGTAAATTAATAAACTTGCGCACTTAATCTAAAAAAAATATTTGCGCTAACATGTAAGCTTTTTATCCAACTATTTTAATTAAAGCCCCCACATAAGATTCGTTAGGTATCTTAATCAATAATTAAGTTATTAATTAGGATGTCGTATGACGTAAATCTGGGGTCCAAAATGAGCCGCGGCTGAGCCAGCGGAGGTATGCTTGTCAAGCCCCAAAATGTACCCCGTCCGAACTATACGGTTAATTATATTGAACTTATCAACATTGGAAACTAAAACCATTACTGTTCAGATATGGAAACCGGAACAACTATTCGTCTTACCATACTCCATTGAATTCTTTGTAAGACAGTCCTATTGTGACCGCGGCCTTTACGGGGTCACATTAGTGGGATTATAGTGTACTTTGGTGGCTAAAACGTTTACAGTGAAATGGGCCGGAACACGATTGTATAGTTTTGCCACAGAAGGTCGGTTCCATGCAACGACCGAAAACAGGCGCACACACACATAGACGTGTACGCACACATAGAGATAGTAAACGATAGGCAAACTTATACAAATAGCAGTCGCGAGTGCGCTTGCACTCTCTGTAAGTAAAGTGTATATATGTGTGCGTGCGTTTTCGCTCGTTAAATGGAACTGACCTTCTGTACCTATCTTTTTAGTTCTTTTTCCATAAAGGGAGACATACGTCTTGTTTATTTTATCTTTTTTTCACTGAGTTTAACTGACTGAGACGGTAGAGATGCTTGCTCGTATATATTGAGGGGCACATAGCTATATAACAACATATAGATCTAATTGCCTGCTTGCCCGCGGAGAGTGCTGATTCGAAGCCTAATTTCATGAAATGACTTTGTATGTAGGACCCGGTACCAAAATAGTAAAAAGGGAATAATAGTGCGACTTCTTGTCTCTCTGTCGTAGCAGCATAAAAACTGATCCTAACAATTTTAGATTTGGGACAGTTTTATACGAGAGCAGTGGTGGTCGTGGGTTCGAACCCAGGCAGGCGCTTTACTTTGTGTAAATTATTTCATAACCTCTGCTTTCGAAAACTGTGAATGAAAACATCGTGAAAAAAACCAGCATTTACTAGAACCAAAAAATCGAAGACTTGTGACATCCACCAACCCGCATTGGACCCGCGTGGTGGATTACGGTCCATCCCCTCTCACAGAGAGGAGGCCTGTGTCCCAGCAGTGGGAACATTTATAGGCTAATGTTGTTGTTGTTTTATATGATGCATATCCATGGACAAACCAAGTGAAAAAGACATTATTCTGCTTTGTTAATAATAAAAATTACCTCTTTGCTCGAAAGTCTCTAACACAACCTTATCTAAATGACCCTCGGCTCTCCACAATTGCACATTACTACGCGTTTCATTTGCTTCCGATTCGTCAGCCAAGTAACCTGGAAATAAGTTTTAATACCTAATTAATTAAACAAAGAAATTTTTGACGGAAATTGAAACGATAAATTTATGTCAGCTATTTCATCTCTAAGGAGTCGTGTTGCCAATAATCAAAATAAATATTAAAAAAGAAACCTTTTAAATATAAAAATAGTAAAAGTTTCAACAAAATCATGTTAACATTGAACACTTTTATCATTCCACGAAGGATATGTAAACTGTATAGGGGCGATAAGAAATTTTATTGACTCATAAACGGATGCTATTTTATTTCAAAATTAATTGGCTTTGTTTAGTACTTATTTTAAACAGAAAACAATTAAATATGTCTTGAAAAACCTGCAGAACCATTTAACGGAGCAAACGTTAAAAGCATCCATAGAATATAAGTGGCATTTTAAGAGAATAAAAATACCTACTTAAAAGATAGTTATCATAATAAAAGTGTCTTGGGACTACTTCTTGTCATGTTTTACAAAAAGTAAGTGATATTTTACAACACAAAATAAAAATATTTTCGTTTTTAAATACCTAATGGTCCTCTAAATATTTTGGTTTTTTATTAAGACTAGCGACCCGCCCCGGCTTCGTACGGGTAGTAGAGCATATATAGGGCCGATTTCCGATTTAAGTAAAGCAGGAATAATCAGTTGAGTATTGTCAAATCAGTGTCAAATAATTTAGGAAGCCTTGGAGTATTTCACGTTTCACAATTGAGAATCTACCTAGATCAGTTAAGTAAGTACCTACTTATGTATGGACCTGTCGAAGATCCATTCACTTTCTCTTTCATCCTTACGTTCCATTTTACAAACGAAAAAGAGACATCACAAGATTGCATAAAATTTACTGGGTTATTGGACGACTCGCCCGAATTTAACTAGCCCGAATCGGGCAAATTGTCCACTATTAAAAATATTCATTTTTCTGTGTCGATTCGCCCGAAGTTTATTTATCGACGGGCGAATTGACCACTCCAAAATTATTTAGTGGACGATTCGCCCAAATTTTATGCTCCGGGTGAGCATAAAATTTGGGCGATAATAATATGCAGAATTAATCGAAGTTGAATTAATTCTTCATGATTCTGGCCTCCTGGTAGATAGAAACTAGGAAAGCAATTCAAACTACCAGGAGGCCAGAATCATGAAGAAGTATTTGCAGAGCTAGAATCATTAGCGGTAGAGTCTAACGGAGTACTAGGGCTTTAGAATAGAAAATCGCCCGGTACACTTTTTACTGCTCATGATTCCAGCCTAGCTTCCTCATGATTATAATCTCCTGGTACTTAAGTTAGTCTTTACCGGTACCGAAATGACCTGATAGCGTATAGAGCTTTCTCTTTATTTTTTTTGTAGCGAATATTGCTGTCTCCATCTTAGTGTTTTGTCGCCAATGAATCAAAAAAAACATGAGCGGTAAAAAGAGTACGAGAGTACGTTGAGATTTGAACGTTAGATATAATAAACAGGCTTTGCTAGCCATCGAAGTGTTGCATAGAAACCTTTGTAGTAGTTTGTTTAATATTTCGACGAATAAATTATGTCACTTGCTTAAAAGTCTTTTTAGGCTATGGGCCTGTCACCGCTAAAAAAATGAGAAAATAATAATTAAATAAGAATCGTTTCAGGATTGAAACATAAAAATAAGTGTGATAAAAATAGTTTCATCGGAAACATAATAAAACGTTATACCGTGAGTAATAACATAAATTATAAAAATGTCGGATTCAAACACAAGTCTCTGTATAGAAACCCTAATGACAGCGAATCATTCCAAACATGGAAATTTCAAATCGACATACTTTTGGAAGCTAAAGGACTCGGCCAAATCATCAGAGGAAAAATTCAAAAAAATAAAGAGAATGAAGAAAAATTTATAGAAAAAGATGCTCAAGCCAAAAACTATATTATTCGGACAATTAATCGAAAATACATAAGTCAGCTGTTTGATTGCAAGACAGCCCAAGAAATGTATGAAAAAGTCTGCAGTATTTTTGAAGGTTCCGAGGAAAGGAAGAAGATGACGCTACTGCAAGATTTCTACAATATTCAATTCAAAACAGACCTACCCATGGAAGAGTATTTGGCAAAAATCGAAAATTTGACGTATCGCTTAAAACAAATGAAAATCAACTTAGACGATGCAATGGTGGAATCGAAAATCTTAACAAGTCTGGACGAAACCTATCAACATTTCATCACAGCATGGGAATCAACTCCTTCAGCAGACAGAACACTGAAAAACCTGAAAATGAGGCTAATTAAAGAAGAGGAAAGAAGAGGCCAGTCAAGCACTTCTACACAGGTAGCCTTGAAGGCACAAACTAAATTCAAAGCAGGTATTGAGTGTTTTATCTGTAAAAAAATAGGGCATTTAGCTAGAGACTGTAGGAATCACTGTAGGATTTGTAAAAAGACAAATCATAAAGAGAAAAATTGTTTCTTTAAAAATAAAGATAAAGTGGCACTTGTAGCCAATAAAAGCAAGGGTGAGAATGATTACTCACAGAGTTTTGTGATAGACTCTGGATGCTGAACCGTGCCTAGTAAAAGATAGAAACTTACTGTCTAATGTTAAGGCAAATAAAACTGAAATTGGTACAGCTCAAATAGACTGTAACCTTAAAGCCATTTGTGAAGGAGATTTTATAAGTAGACAATGTAACACAAATGTTCTCTGTGTTCCTGATCTTTCCCGTAATTTGCTTTCCGTTTCAGAAATTACCAAACGCGTTGGTCAAGTATTATTTCAGGGCAATAGTGTTGAGATCACCAGTGGAGGAAAGGAACAAAAGGAACTCAAGAATCGTCTGGTCTGTTTACATTGGATCTACCTAAAAAATGTAATGAAGAAGTCTTCTTCGCTAAGAAAATAAAAGACAATTCTGTCATATCCTGGCATAAAAAACTTGGTCATCCTGGCAAAGGTACATTGCTAAACCTACTTAAAGCTGCTGATGGCATAAAAATAGAAAAATCAACGCAAGATGAAGAAAATATGATAGCAAGTTGTGAGGTGTGCATTAAAGCAAAACAGACAAGATTTCCGTTTAATACTGAAAGAAAAAGAGCACAGAAACCTCTGGAAATAGTACACACTGACGTATGTACAGTAGAAATGGAAACGTGGGACAAAAAACGATACTTCCTAACTGTGATCGATGATTTTAGCAACTACACAAAAGTTTATCCCTTGAAGAATAAAAGTGAAGTAGCCAGTCACTTAAAACACTATATAGAAGAAGCCGAAAGAGAAAAGAGCATGAAAGTCTCGAAAATAAGATGCGATAATGGAGGAGAGTATTCCTCAAAACCATTTCAGAGCTGGTGTAAAGAAAAGGGAATAAAATTAGACTATACCGTGCCTTATTCGCCTCAGCTTAACGGAAAAGCGGAACGTTTTAATCGTACCATTACTGAGAAAATCAGATGCCTCCTCTATAATGCGGACGTTGCAAAATAAATGTGGGGAGAAGCCCTCTATTGTGGAGTCTATCTGATAAACCGTTTGCCAAGCGAATCCATTAATAATGTTACCCCCTATGAACTGTGGAATAAACAGAAACCAACCTTATCCAATGTAAGAGAATTTGGAACGATAGCTTACGCTTAAAACCTGACATCTTTGAAAAAGTTGGATTCTAGAACGCAAGAGTATATGATGATTGGGTACGCAAATAATGGATATCGACTTTGGGATGTAGCAAAGAGGAAGGTAATTATAGCACGAGATGTGATATTTAGTGGTAAATTACCACATAAAAACCTAAATCTACATAACACGACTGATATATTAATGGAAGAGGGCGATGCCGATGAAAAAGAACATCTGTTGACAGAAATGACTGAAGATGTAACTGAGAGCCAGCAGAAACTTGGTATAGCTGGATCAGGAGAACAAGAACATGTGGAAATAGAAATGACTCAGAATATGACTCAGAACCTGTATACAGAAGTACTAGATTCCACACAAGAAAGCATTTATGACAGTGCTTTTACAGACTCTGAAGACAGTCAATTTGGGGAGAATCTACCTGTAATAACAACTAAAAGTGGAAGAAAAGTAAGAATGCCAGAAAGATATAATGATTATGCTCTTCTTACGTTCAATGAAGTCATGAAGTCCCCAGAAAAAGACAAATGGCAAAAAGCTATTGAAGATGAACTAAAATCTCTTAAAGACAATGGAGTGTGGAATATAGTAGATAAAGAAAAAGCATTTGAAAAAACTGTACTCTCTAACAGATGGGTGTTCAAAGTCAAAGAAAATGGCACATACAAAGCGAGATTAGTAGTAAGAGGCAACGAACAGAGAGAGACAGATTTTGATGAAATATTTAGTCCGGTTGCTTCACAGTCTGCTTTAAAATCACTATTTGCTGCCGCAGCAGCGAAAAATTGGAAATTTATGACATTCGACGTTAAAACAGCGTTTCTCAACGGCGAACTAAGAAAAGATGAAGAAATTTTTATGAAAATACCTCTTGGTGTTCCCGTGGAAAAAGGGAATATATGTCAGTTAATAAAATCTTTATATGGACTTAGACAGTCCCCAAAACGATGGAACGAAAAGTTTCTTAAAACTATGTCGGAAATTGGGTTCAGACAAGCGAAGAACGAACCATGTATTTTGAAAAATAAGGATTGTTCAATCATTTTTGGGATTTACGTCGATGACGGCATAATAATTGGATCAAACAAAGAAGAAATTCGGCAAGTTCTAAAGAAAATAAATTCGACATTTGAAATTAAAATATGCGGAAACCCAACATCCTATTTGGGAATGGAAATAACGGAAGACTCTAAGCGTATACTTCTGACTCAGACAGCTTATGCAAAGCAGATCTTAAAAAGATATCACATGGAGAACTGCAAACACGTGGCTACTCCATGCAAACCAGAAGATGATACCAAAGACTGCACTGAGCAGAAAGCTGAGCCAAAATTTCCATATAGAGAAGCTGTAGGGAGTTTACTCTACTTATCAACCAAGACGCGGCCAGATCTCGCGTATGCAGTTGGGATGGCGAGCAGGAATATGGAACACCCAGAAAACAAAGATGTAGTGGCTATAAAAAGAATATTAAGGTACCTGGCGGGCACCTTAGGAGAGGGTGTATGCTATAAGAAAAATATTAACTGGATTTCTCTGTTTTCTGCGATTCTGATTACGCTGGAGACATTAAAACAAGACGTAGTACTACAGGCTACATTATTATGATTGCCGGAGGACCAGTTTCATGGTGCTCTCGTAGACAGCCCATCGTAGCGTTGTCATCGACTGAAGCCGAGTTTATTGCAGCGGCAGAGTGTTGCAAGGAGTCGATGTTCCTAAAATCCTTACTGGTTGATCTCAACATTAAAGTACCGGTGATTTTCAAAATTGATAACCAGAGCGCTATTCAGCTCATTAAAACTGGGATCTTTAATAAGAGGTCGAAGCACATTGACGTGCGTTTTCATTCTATTCACGAGGTATATGCTAATAACGGTTTTCAGATTGAGTATTGTTCAACTGAAAATCAAACAGCTGATATTTTAACCAAGGCTTTAAATAAAACAAAGTTTTTAATGCATAAATCTCAAATTGTGTGTACTTAATAACATAGAAAAAAGTTTTTTAGGTGAGTTTAATATAAGGTAGTTTTTGGTTAAAGTATCTTTCTATTTTGCGTTATATATCTGCTATATTTACGCATAACAGCGTAAAGCTACATTTAATGTATCTAGTATTTTTCAGATAAAGTTATTGTTTGTCAAAGAATAAGCAAACAGAATGTCTAACCATTAAATTGTGCTGTCAGTGTCATTTAAAGCAAACACTGTTAACATCTGACTGGACATGCACAGCCTTGAGTTAAACATTTTGTAGCAGTTTTATTTGTGCGTAATTTTAAATTTTATCGGGATATAAACACAAAATTAGGAGAGGGTGTTGCATAGAAACCTTTGTAGTAGTTTGTTTAATATTTCGACGAATAAATTATGTCACTTGCTTAAAAGTCTTTTTAACCTCCGAAGAAAAACAATATTAGCCAGGGTCGGTGCCATTGGATATGTGTGTGATATTATGAATGGGGACTGTGTTTAAATATGTGTTAACAAGCAATATAATATCTGCCTACTTACTTTGTAAAATAATAAATAAATGAGACATGTCATGTTGTTTTTATCATCTTTTACTGTTCTGATACCAAAATCGTATCATACAAAAGCCAAATTCTGTACACAATTTCATCGCTGTCCTAAACCAAATAATCCGTTGTAACCTCTTCTTGTCTTGTGGATTCTACTAATACCTATTTTATATAGGTATGAAAGTCTGTATGTTTGAATATTTGTTAATCACACTTCAATGGTTGAATGTATTTGGAAGTATATACTTTGGAAAACAATTATACAATGACCAGAATTAGAACCTAGGATATAATAACAAAAAATAAATATAATAATAAAATAAACGGAATAACAAAGCCTTTTATTCTGAAATCATAGATATAAAACTGAAGTCTATAACAAAACATGTTTAAAGTTTATAAAATGTTCCTAATCTCAGTGTGCCTCTTCGCATAGGCCTACACTAACAGTTTCCACTGGGGTCTGTCCTGACCTACTCGCCAACACCACAGCGCGCCATTGCTTACACTTTTTGCCTACATCTTGGACCAGCAGTCTTTCCCATATCCCATTCCCATCTCTGACACTGTCTTCAACGGCTTCTTTTCCCATCTCTTGGTTACCAGTTTGTCACTTTTCTCCATGTCCCTTGGTTATCGCGCATCATAATGACCGGTCCATCTTCACTTTTCACATAGTTCCTGTTGGATAACTCTCGGTTTTCGCGCAGGAAAAGCTACTGGCGACCACACACACAAAAACGGGCACTTTTTGAATATTTTTCTTGAAGATCTCACTCATCATCGTCATCATTTCTGCCGAAGGACTTCCCCAGCGTCACCACATCAACCGGTCCTGTGCGTTTTTCATACATCGGATTGCCGTGACCTTAACCAGGTTATCGGTCTACAGAGGGAGGCCTTAAAGCGCTGCGTATTCCGCCACGCGGTCGCCACTCCAGAACCCAACAGCCCCATTGACCATCCGTTCTTCGAGCATCTGAGATCTATCAGGCGTGAAATATTTGCATCCAATCTAATGTTTTCGATAATTCAGGGCGAACACTCTTCTTCCACGCTTCGGTCTTCGTGGAGGCATCTCCAAGGAAGACAAGGTCTTCTTTGTCACTCGTTTTATCAGTTTATATATATTATTTTGTATTTATGTCGCTTGATCACCGTTTAAGCACAGGCTTGTCAACTATCAACTGCCAAATGTAACCAGTGTAGCCAGATTCGACGAGCTCAAAGTCGGCGAAAATTTCGTATGTCCATTTATAAAAAAACTCAAGACGACCATTATTCACTAAAACCACGAAACATTCTTTGAAACTTAAATGCGTTAGCCACAAGAATCATTTATTATTTCTTTA
Source organism: Anorthoa munda (assembly GCA_945859665.1). NCBI lineage: Eukaryota > Metazoa > Arthropoda > Insecta > Lepidoptera > Noctuidae > Anorthoa > Anorthoa munda. The sequence continues at coordinate 29,279,506 of OX243899.1, read as the reverse complement.
TTTCCCTGTGTTGTTGCGCACTGAAGTATAATGAAAAATAGTGATGAACTGTTAAAAGCATTTTGGTTTCCAGTTAATTTCATCATTCCTCAGATAATGTTGTATTAGATCTCATTCCGAAATCGCATAAAATCGCCCCATTTTTTTTTGAGGTAGCCTAATTGGCGCCGCTCGTAATAATTGGTCGCCCCGGCACCATTCCGAGTAGCCTAAATGGCAAAAAGGCGCCCAATCTGGCTACACCGATGATGTAACGTTGACAACGGTTTGAGAAAACTTTGAGAATTTGAGAATGATCAAATGTGTTTTTCTCAGTTGTGAAACCCAATTGAACGTCAATAAAGGTTTTTTGTATGACATAGGGTATACTTTGGCATGACTTGACAACGTATACTCAAACCTTGCTCAGCATCGCAGAAAACTTAAAATGACAGATGATCAAGAATGACAGATGCTTAAATCGAGATAAGCACATACTTAGCGTCAAATACTCAAATCAGAAATCGGCCAATAATGCCTACATGTTTATTCTTTAAATAAGTACCTATTTACCAAAAATAACAAATATTATTGCGACATTACGTGGGGCGCGGCGTGGGGTGGTCGCGTCAATCGAGTCCCGTCATCGGTTTGAGACCCGTGCATGAATTTATTTTCGCGCATGTTGTTTTTTATTTTGCGATAATTCCTAATATATTTATCTAAATTATATGGTGTTAAGGGGTATAATAATGTGCATGAAATGATCAATGTAACTTACGTATTTAAGTTGATAAGGATTAATACTGTATCCTTCTAAATAGTTTTCTAAAAACCGCATTATACGTGACCAATTTTTAAAAGTTAGATGTAAAGTAAATTAAAAGATAGATGTATGCCAGCCCAGACTTTTCTGTATACATATAAAAGAGGAGTATCCCACCATACATTATTTTGTTTTATATCACAGGGGTCAGGCAGCGTTTTCGATTAAAGCTCCCATGCGGCTTGACGTTTTTCCGAATTTTTCAACAATTATCATCATATTTCACCCAAATTACACAAAACCTTAACAAATTATACACTTAAACCTTCCTAATGAACCACTCTATCTATTGAAGAAAACCGCATGGAAATATGTTCAGTAGTTTTTGAGTTTATCGCGAACAGACAGACAGAGAAACGCAGCGGAGGACTTTGTTGTATAATAAATGGAGTGACACATAAATTATGTTTTTTTTTTTAGATAAGAGTGTGCCATTCTTTTTTATGTATTAGATCGATTTGTTAAAAATATATTATTAGCAAACATATATGTATAGCCTTATATTCACGCCATTACAAAAGTATTTTACACGGTAAACGACAAGCTACGAATAAAATATTACAAAATTCTAGCTCAAGTTACCGAGACGTTCATACATTTATTGTCCAAGGACGTCAATGAAAAATAAAAAATACTAAAAGGCACACGTCTTGTCTAGCTTTTTTCAAAGAAACACCTTTGAAAGTCTGACGCTTATTTGTGTGGCACTTTACTAGTAATGCAACGGAAGCAGAAACGGAAACAGATGTTAAAAGTATTTTTTGCGAAAACGGAAGCAGAAGCGGAAGTGTAAATATTACGAAAAAATATATATTTCACAAACAAATAAACCGACTTCCAAAGCAAAACACAAATAAGCCCAACTTGCGTTTCGGAAGTCGGTGTCTTTGTTACCTCTTCTTTTTGTCGTTTTGCGATCCCGACTTTTGACCGAAACGAAAGTTATTTTTGCACTTTTTAGTGTTTAGCTTTGAAAGAAATAAATAAAACTAGTGGAAGTCTGTTTACTTTTTTGTGAATAAGTTTTTATTTATCTCTTTTATGTTTTGGTAAACTATCACTAAAAAGTGAGCAAATTCTATAACTCCTAAAAGATTCACTAAATACCCATAATAACTAAATTTTCACATTCGTGCTGTTTGTCGTTAAGGATTCGTTTATTCCATATCTTGAAAACTGCTGAGCCGATTTAGACGAAACTTGCACTATTCCCTAAGTTGAGAGATAATTAATCCAATAAAAAAGAATCAGAATCATGATCACGTCTTGGAACGTGGCTTTACCAATGCTTTTCAAAACTATCATATTGCGGCTGCATATACATCTATCTCTTACGCACAATAGAAATAACCTTGCTCTAAGTTATTGTAACCCCCAGATTACCTACCAGTTTCGGAGAAATGCGTGGACAAACGTACGTAGATACACTTATGAAATTTGGCATACATATTTAGTAGCCCACATAGAGCAACATATGTGAATATTGTGCAATTACCACAATGTTACATACATACGTTTTTTTTTAATATTAATAATTTGAATATAATTGAAAACTTATTTTTTGAAGTCTGTCAATAACCATTTTTTTATAAATTGTAGGGTTACGTATTGCTCAGATGAGCTTTACGTAAACCACATTAATAAAAGTAAAAGTAATTATAAATTAGAATTAAGAAAAAGGATATAGATAACAAAATTAAGGTCCAGCTTCGCACGACGTGGGCAGCTGGATGGGCAGGAAGACGTGGAATGCCTGAGGTAGGCAGGTGAGCAGTCACCATAACGGACAACCAGGCAATCGGGCTAGTAGGCAGGTGAGCAGGCAGCGAGGGTCGATGGTCCAGGCAGGCAATCGGGCAGGTAGGCAGGTGAGCAGGCAATCGGGCAGGTAGGCAGGTAAGTAGGTAATCGGGCAGGTAGGCAGGTGAGCAGGCAATCGGTTAAGTATGTAGGCACCAAGGGGTGTGGAGGCCGGCTGTGACTCAATACGTCAAACAGCGAGGCCTTTGATGCCAAGAGATGACCGTTGAGGGTAAGGTCCAAATAATACACTCTTTAGGGAACCACACACAATATATTTAATTAGAGCACTTCAGAAAGTAATATCTCTTACACAAGATGGAAATTCACAGTTTTTGAGACTTTTCAGAATAGAAAATACACTTGGTATTATAGTACTCAGTAGTTAACCGACTTTCAGTGTCCAGTCCAGATTCAAAACTAAAAAAAGTGACGCCCGTTTTTCTTCGTTCCGACATGCCTTCAAAATTTTAATTTCAAATATCAATTAAGAAAAAAAAAAAAATCATGAAGAAAGAAATCATGAAGGAATAAAAACGGTTTACAGAGGGACAGTCTGCCGCTGCCCTTATTATGAAAATTATAATGTACAACGAGCATACAGAAGGTAGTCCATGGTATATTATGTCTATGGTTTAAGAAAATAAAATAGACATATGTCATGTCAGATAAAAATGACAGTGTTTAAAATATTCTATGATTTTTACAAATTAGCAGTAAAAATAAGTTTTTGGATGTTAAACAAATCGTATGCTTTTCAGGTGTTTACATTATCAAAGAATACATAAAAATGAGTTACATGAGTTGATACAATTTCAAAAGTTATGATGAAGATTTGAAAAGTGTATTAGAAAACGTAAGTAATCTTTAAGTCAAAGATGTGGAATGAACACCACAAAATCAATATTCAAAATTAAATAAAGGTAAATTATATTTTAAACATTAGTTTTTCCGCTTTGTACCCAGCAATCCGCTTTGGTGCTCTTCATAAATTGCTAATCCACTTGCCCACCCGGCCGTCATGCCGTCGTAAACAATTTGATTTTTCGTTTTAAAAGTTGCGAAAGCAGAAGCGGATTTAAGAAAGCATGCGGAACTTCCGCAGTTGCGGCAACAGAAGAAGAGGTTTGTTGATGTGCACAGAACAGTAGGTACAGAAGGTCGGCTCCATACAATGAGTGTAAATGCACGCACACTTAGGACACGCTACACCTACAGTGAGTGCAAGCGCACTGGCGTTTGTTTGTGATCGCCGTACGTACGCGTCTATGTGTGTGTGCATCTGTTTCTTGTCGTTGTATAGTGATGACTTTCTGTACCTACTATTCTGTGTTATTACGATCCTTTGATTCAGTATAAGCTTCGGTTCAATACATTGCCCAAGCAAGCGAAAGAGATATGAATCATAAATCTATAGCATACATGGGAAAACGTCGCTTGATTTATTTTCGCGCGGGATATTGAAAAATAAACATGTGTACCGGGAAAACGTTTATAGCCTGATTTACTGCGGTCCTTTTTAAATAGGGGGGCATAAATAAATAAAGGGCCGTTCCTATCAAAAAGCTTTCATTAATTAAATTTTGGGGATGCTTAAAAAAGGGAGACGTTAGATAGCGAATACAATTTTTACGAGTAATTACCGTACAAAATAAGGGCAATAAAAGTTATCTCACCCTTTTCAGCAGGCGGGCGAGCATGGCCTACTGTGACAGGCTTGAGTCACACATTTTTACCACAGTTTGGGAGCAAAAACCGTGATAAAATGCGTGACTCAAGCATAACACAGATGCCGTGCTCGCCCGGCAGTAAACATCTCACCATGAAAACTTAGGTGAAATTACTATCAGTCCATAGCTTCACGTGAACTTACAGTTCATTCCACAGTAGCACGGCAGCTTAGTACCTTCATATCATAACTCTAGGTACAGAAGATGGTTCTCTGTATATATATATATATATAAATATCCGACTGCAATAGTGCTATTCTGTAAAAAAATCACCATGGTGACTTAGGCGAAGTGAACTCGAAGTAATCTGACAATCCCTTGCATATTGGTTGGCATGACAGCTCACTCTAGCGTCATCACCATGTCATCACGATGAGATAACTACAAAATCAACCGGCTGATGTTATCTCTGTTACGCCTTAAAATAGAGAGACAGTTAAAAGTAGTTGCGTCTCTGACTAATATCTACGCTTGAGTCGGCAGGGCAAATCCTATATTCAATGTACTCTGTGGGATGAATAAAAACGCAACCTCTACCCCGCTGCCTGATACGTCCGCGTCGGCTAGATGTGTTGATAGTGCTTAGTTTGCTAGAGCCAAAGGCTTCTAAGTCCTTTAGAAAGAAAAACGCTTCCACTCAATCGTGTGATGACGATTGAGTGGAAGAGTTTTTCTTTCTAGCTATAACATGTACATATAGCTATAACTGACAATAAAATACAGTCGAGTTTGGGAATTTACTTAGAATATTAGCGTAAATAATCGTCGGCGTGCACTATGCACCTCCGCCGATCGTGGAGGTCTGCTGAGGTACATAGCATAGGACGCATAGGAGCACCGTTTTTAGGGTTCCGTACCCGAAGGGTCCAAACGGATAGGGCTCCGTTTGGATCCTTGAGCCCTATTGCTGTCACTCACGCGTCCGTCTAAGCGTCCGTCTGTCACACATTTTGATCCGAAGATTGTTTTAACTTCCCATTGATCTACGAACTTTAAATTTGGTGATTATGTTTGTTATTACGTATATTTTACAAAAAAAATACCAATACATTTATCAGTAGAGTTTGATGATAAAGGTGCGGACGAATCACCTTTAACTTAATCATTGCTATGTGTTCAGTGTCCAATGAAAGTGAATGTGGTCAATAATGGCCGCCTAAGAGTGGGATCGTCCACCATTGGTTGTTCGCATAGCGATGTCACAAAATATGCAAGAGCACGCGTCTTGGAGTTGTTGTGACGGAAAAAGTTGAGAAGTAGTTGCTAGTGGCGTGTATGAACTTGAAAAGTGTGTTTTTGTTGAGGGCAAGCGAAACGATTGGTGATTGAATCCGCTGCTTTGTTAATTGGACCAAGGACTATCTCTAAAATGGCATAAGTGACCTGCTATGTACAATAAGGCAACACGACCGAGAGCATATTTAAGATACCCCTCCTAGCTCCGACATATTGATAAATTGGTTCGGAACCCTATGTGCGAAGACGATAAGCTATTAGAGAAAGCAAATCGTGATGCTATATCATGGTAACGGCCATTCTAATGACGTAATCCCCAATCCCCTAGCCCCTTTGACACCCACGTATATGTGAAGTTTTATTTACAGTCAACCGCTGAACAAAGGTTACACGTGCAACTAATGCAAAGCAAACAGTCACGCAACCCCAGGAAACAAGACCGAGTATAATATTTACTTAATAAAGGTGGACTTCATAATATAGACGGTGTTATGAAACTCGTATATTGTTGAAAATGGATAGCTTGTACGACGTTTCCTTGTTACAAAGGTAACAAATACGCCAATTGAAAATGCGATACAGTGGCAAGACTAGCACATCATGCTGATTCATTTGTTTTTAAAACTGGAATGTGTTACCTCTTTTCTTTCCTTTTCTGACAAGGCTTATTGTAAATTACAAAACATCGTTGTAGTTCGAATAAATGGAGTCCTCAATTAGGGCTTATTTTATTTGCTTTTATATTTTTGTCTTCCTTTTTCTTACGGCTACAACGTAAATAAATATAATTATATAATTAATCACAAAGAGAGACAGACACACACTGTGCCCCGTCTCACAGAGAGGAGGCCTGTGACCCAGCAGTGGGAACATTAATAGGCTGATGATGTGATGTGATATAATTAATTTATTTTCAGATACAGTAGTCCATAATAGTAAAAGGCAGCAGTTTCACACTATTATAGTTACTTCTATTAATCATAGTGCAGCTGAAACTATAACTCTTATGGATATTTGAATAATGAATAATGTACTTACATAAGCAAACTTCCTACTATGGATTTAGGGTAGGTATTCAGTATTTCAACTCCAAATAGATCGCAGATGGAGCCACGGGTGTAGCTAGTTAAGCGTAAAATATAAATAAACCTAAAATAAACAATAACATAAATATAAATTAGCAGGTCGAACAACTTATATTGTTGTTTACTTCGAGTTTCAAAACAAACTATAAAAGGTTCTGCGAATTTCGTCTGCTTGTAATACGCAGCGAAACGAAAAACAAATGATAAATTCATAGGAAAGGTTGATTGAATTACAGTTCAGTAAAAGAATAACATTTGAAACGAATAATGCGTTTGTTATCTATTAAACCTAAACTATCTAATTTAGGTTAAAGTAGAGAAAAAGTAAACTAGAAAAGTTGAGATGGAGTATGGTGGTGGAGGTGGTGGAGGTGGTGGAGGTGGGTGTGGTATGGGTATTGTGCGGGTGTTTGGTGGTTGGAGGAATGTCGTGTGAGTGGTGTGATGATGGGATGGAGTTTGGTTTAGGTGGTTTAGATAACAAACGCATTAATTTCATATGTCATTCTTTCACTGAACTGTAATTCAATCAACCTTTCCTTTGAATTTATCATTTGTTTTTAGTTTTTTTGTTTTGTTTATTTAAACAGGTAAAAATCTTTGTTATTTTTTGTACGGAGAATCTATGGAACTACCAACTGATCCGAGCATAAAAATTATCTATATATATAAAATGCTTTGTCCTGAATGACTGACTGACGGATCAACGCACAGCCCAAACCGCTGAACGTAGAGACCTGAAACTTGAAAGGTGTATTCTTTGTATGATGTAGGCATCCGATAAGAAAGGATTTTCCGAAATTTTACCCTTAAGGGTGTTTAAAAGGAGGGCAAAGTTTGTATGAAAAATCTAATTCCTTCGGCTAATATTTTTGAAACTTGGCACAAATAGTAATCTAAGTATATGATAAAGATTGACATTATTAGTTTTTTGAAACTACCCCCTCAAGTCGATTTAGGGGGTGTTGAAATTTGTATGGCAGAATTTTATTTCATGGGTAACTAAACTTGAAACATTATATAAATACTAAACAAAATAAATAATAAATGTTGTTATTATTAGTTTTTCGAAACTACCCCCAAAAGACGATTTAGGGGGTGTTAAAGTTTTTTTGAAAAATCTTATTATTAGGTTAATAAACTTGAAACTTGGCATGAATACCCAACTAAGTAAGCAACAAAAGGTTGCAATTATTAGTTTTTCAAAAATACCCCCAAAAGTCGTTTTCTTTTAAAGAATCTTACTTCTTAGTTTAATAAACTTGAAACTTGACACAAATATCAACCTAAATAAACAATAATGGTTGTCATTATAGGTTTTTCGGAACTACCCCCAAAAGTCGATTAAGGGGGTGTTAAAGTTTGCTAAGAATCTTACTGGAGAAGGTTTAGTTTTTGATGCAGGGATCTCTAGGGCAGCACGAAGAAAGAATTTTCGGCAAATCAGCCTTTCACCATCATCATTATTTCAGCCAAAAAACGTCCACTGCTGCACGCTGACATAGACCTTCCCCAAGCGTCGCCACGCTGATCGGTCCTGTGCGTTTCGCATCCACCGGACTACCGCAACCTTGACCAGGTCGGACTTCCTACTTTGTGTTGCCCGGTACGCAGTCGCCATTCCAGAACTGTCAACCGTAAAGTATTTGTTTGTATGAAAAATCTCATTCCATAGGGATAAAGTAAATAATCAAAATTGACATAATACGTTTTTTAAAACAAACCGCCTCCGGTAGGGTTAAAGGAGTGTTAAAGATTTTTGATCAATCTTACTGGGCAATGTAACTAACTAAAACATGAAAAACGAAAAATAAAAAAGAAAAGGGTGAATAAGTAACATATTTGGGTTGTTAAAAACTGGGTTGAGTTTTTAACTACCCAAATATGTTCAATATTATGTAACAATTCAAAGTGGGCAAAAAAGGTTTATTAAGTTTTTAGGGGAGGATTTTACTTTGTGCCGGTAACCTAAAATTTATTATTCTTTAAGTCAAATAACGAATCGTCCCAAACCTATAAACCGTAGAACTCTACAAAATCCCTTTTTTATTTGGTTTAATAACTGCTTATTTTTGGTTACCTTCACCTCAGATAATATAACACTAGCATACAAATGCCTCATCCCATACAAAGAAACCGTGCCGACGTAACTAGCGTTGTTCATCTGAATATACCGATTACTTTTTGTAAATCGATTGCGTTCGGTTCCATTCCACGGCGATAGATAGATCACCAACTATATTCGTGGAACGGAACCGAAGGCGATCGACGCCGACGTACAAAAAATTATCAGTATAATCAGTACAGTACGTTGGCACGGTTTCTTTGTATGGGATGAGGCACCACTAACTGCATATAAGAAAGTCATCTGTAGGATGAAATACGAAATCACGCGAACAAAGTCGCCGGCGGAACTATCAATGTGAAAGTAACTCTGTCTGTCTCCTCTCAGCTGTCTACCTTTTCACGCTTAAACCACTGAAAATATTTAGATGCAATTTGGTTCGGAAATATTTTGAGACCCTATCAAGGACATAGAATTGTTTTTATCCCGGAAATCATACTTAAGGGGGTTGAAAGAGGGGTAGAAGTTTGTATGGAAAACCTTCAATATTATGCCACAATATAAAAAATTAGGTATTCGAATTACTACTGCTACGCAGACGAAGTTGCGGGCAACAGCTAGTTTACTAATAAAAGGCTACATTTTCGTTGAGTGTCCAAAGCTACTTTTTCCCGATTCCTGCGAGATATAAAAAGAAATATTTTTTTTTTTTTAATAATAATGTGCTTGTGCCCAGAGTATATAAAAAAAGTTAAAAAAAAAAAACCCGACTGCTTAAAAAGCGAACTAAAAAGACGTAAACATGTAGAAAATCATGCTGTGCACACAGAGGATACACATATTTGCGAGCTGGTTGACCAAAACTAGATATATCCTCCGACTGCACAGCATGATTTGAATGGGTTGAACAGGAATGGGTTGAATTGACCATATCTCGTATACGCGGGGCCAGGATCTTCTAGGCCGGTGATCGTTAGTGATCTGAGTTTGTTGATCATATCGTGATGAAGATCGTGTATTCTGATATGCCACGGGTCCTGCCTAAGCATTTCCCAGAGTATTTTTATTTTTATTTTTATTTAGAGGAACAAACATGCATACATACACACATAGATTTATAAACACATTACCCTCTTTCGGCAGTCGGGTAATAATAAGCTGCCTTTGAAAATATGAGTAGGAATTAGGATTATAATTTGTGTTCGAATCCAGTATTATTTAATCGGCAGATTGTAATCAATCAAGCCAACGTAGCTACTCTATTTTTCACAACTAACGTTCCATCTCGAGATAAAATATGTATCTGATAGAACATCTCATTCATGTAACATAAGCAACAACATAGAAAATACATACTCTCACAAAAATAAACTACCGAAAGATCTTTTCTACGTCTATTCACGTCAGATGATTTACGATAAAAAGATAAAGATGTCGCGAAACATACTGAGAATCTGAGATATAAAAGATACCATTGAGATACATCAAAAGGTGTTTCATCGAACTAAATCTCGCAGTAAAAAGATATCACAAAACTGTATACAATTTAAAGAGTAAAAATTCTCTGTTTTTTTGTTTGTGAATTTTCATTGAATTTATTAAACTTTTGCTAAAACACTACAAATACCAAAAAAACATAAAATACTGAATGCGTTTTACTAATCGGCATTATAAGTTTTTCAATCTTACTTAATATTAGAAATGCGAAAGTTTGGATGGATGTGTGTTTGTTTGTTACTCTATCCCGCTAAAACAGCTGGACGGATCTGGATGACATTTGGCACAGATATAGATTATAGTCTGGAATAACACATAGGCTTTCATCCCGGCATAATGTACCCTTGGGCAAGGATAAGAAAATACTTTTCACTCGAGCGAAGCCGCTGGCAGAAGCTAGTTAAACATTACAATAATATCAGCAAATTAAATTTTAAATTATTTATTGAACACTGACACCACAATGACATGTGAATTTGGCTTCTGACCAAAAATTGGTGTTGCATTGTTGTCACGGCGGGCGTTGCTAACATAATTTGTTTTTGCTAAGCGTCAAATCCGTGTTTTGCCTTTTTTTTATTATCAATAGGCTCGCGCTTGACCACTATCTCACCTGATGATAAGCGATGATGCGGTTGACGGTGAAGCACGCTTGCCTAGAAAAAACCCATTCACTCTTGACTTAAAGACCCCTAGATTGTAGCTATCGGGAAACACAGACTCCGGCAGGGAAGTCACTCCTTAGCTATACGCATAATAAAAGTATCCCCAATACGTTTTGTGCGTATGGGTGGGATGTCCACCATGTACCGATGACGCATCGCCGTGCGTCTGGTTGTCCGATGATGGAACGGGCTGGGCGGAATTAAATCATGCAGTTCCATCGCACACTCCCCGAAATGTAACCGATAAAAAACCGACAAGCTGGCAACTCGGCTACGATGTTCAAGGCTCTGGAGCTTTGATTTGACCAGTGCCTCATTGCCGATGAGTCTCTTGGCCCGCTTTTCGATCGACTCTAGTGCATCAAGCAGGTATTTGGCTGATCCGTCCCAGAGATGAGAGCAGTACTCCATGCACGATCGAACTTGCGCTTGATACAAGTTGAGCAGCTGTTCCGGCATGAAATGCCTGCAGCTGAGTTTGAATTACAGCGAATCGGGTTTGGTTAATCCCACAGCAGCATTTGGGCATTGCAGTAGAAGCGGTCATTGACCCAGCTACGAAAACGGAAATCCATACTTACTAATATTAATGTGAAAGTTTGGATGGGTAGATGTTTGTTACTCAATCACGCCAGAACGTCTGAACTGAACGGATCTAGTTGAAATTTGGCACAGATATAGATTGTTGCATAGCACATAGACTTTTTAGGTTTCCGTATCCAAAGGGTAAAAACGGGACCCTATTATTAAGACTCCATCCGTCTGTCTGTCTGTCTGTCCGTCTGTCACCAGGCTGTATCTCATGAACCGTGATAGCTATACAGTTGAAAATTTCACAAATGATGTATTTCTGTTGCCGCTATAACAACAAATACTAAAAACAGAATAAAATAAATATTTAGGTGGGGCTCCCATACAACAAACGTGATATTTTGCCGTTTTTTGCGATAATGATACGGAACCCTTAGTGCGCGAGTCCGACTCGCCTGTGGCCAGTTTTTATTTATTTCCATGCCTACGAAGTCGCGAGCTACAACTAGTAAACACATAAAAAAATGTTTTTGGATTTCTACGCTATTGCCATTATATTAAATACGAAACAGTTACACTGTAATGATGAATAATCCATATTATGAGGTCTAGTAAAAAAAAAAATCTACAAAACCGAGGTTCCATTTTTAACAATATTTACTCAGAATTGTCCTTTTATCACAGGGTTTTATACAAACCACGGTCTGCCATAATTCCCAGGGCCTCATAAAACTTGCTGCAAACAGTCAACTTTAGTAGTGAGATCAAATGTAAAACCAAGTTCGATAATTTAATCAGTAGGTACCTTAATAATTAGGTTATAAACAAACTAAATAATAATAACTAATGTAACACACCTCATTATTATGAACGTCATTATTATTGTATAATGTATCTGACAACTAGCGCCATCTGTGTATAACTTTTTAAACTGTTAGCGTTTACGATTCCTTTGAGGAACGAAAACAGTAGAGGACTCACTTAATCAACTTCATTGACAGTATTGTTAGTGGTTTGCAGTATAACCACTAGATGTCGCTGTTTATTGATGTGACGATCCTAGATCGCGATGTTAAAAACTACCGCCGTTTAATGACTTCGACAGATTGTTTGTCGTTCGTCAATGCAAATCCCAGCTGACAGAAAGGTGCATCTGCGGATCTCGTCCTACTTGGAAAGATCACGTGGGACAACCCTGTCAGTTGGACTTTTTGGATTAGAGGACCAAGTACCCTGCCTTCGTCCAAGCGGACTTGGTTTTGTGTACTACGCCCTATTTAAATACATACATGTAAAAGTCTGTACCTTTGCTACTTGGAATAAACACCTGCAAGCGATCTTCGTGTTTCCTTCAAACCTGTGACGTCAACACACCGACCTACCCTACACTAACTAATAATACTTTTTACAATAGTTTTTGGGATTCAACGACAATAAAACGTAAATCTCTTGCATTTTTTAAATTCGGGATCCAACGGAAATACATAATAATGTTTTGTGGGATCCAACGCCAAAAATATTAAAGTGGGATTCAAAAGTGGGATACAACGAAAATAAATCCATTATACAAAATATTTTTTTTGGGACATTCCCGCCGCATTATTCCCAAACCACTGCAACTCAATGAAGGCAATGAAGCTCGACGAAGTCTCGGAGAATGAATGTATCTGTCTTTGATCCCGCAACGAAATTAATCAGAAAAGAATAACGGAGGAGTAGGTAGTAACTACCTAGATAAACAGTGTAGGTAACGAAAAAATGTATGAACTGTAAAAGTAACTTTGTAATCCTATATATTGGATGACTAATTATATAGGATTACAAAGTTACTTATGCAGTTTGTATATCTAGGATTCGGGATGGAAATTGCGGGTTGATTTAGTTGTTCCTTGCTTTATAGGCTAAACACTAATTGTGTCAAAAATTTGCAGTTTGTAGTAACTTCTACCTTTATCCACATTTAAGTTTCAGGGGGTCGAAAATAGGACATTTTGACTGACTGAACAGCATTAAATAAATATTTAAGTGGGGCTCCCATACAACAAACGTGATTTTTATTATTTGGCCGGTTTTTAGTATTTGTTGTTATAGCGGCAACAGAAATACATCATCTGTGAACATTTCAACTGTCTAGCTATCACGGTTGATGAGATACAGCCTGGTGACAGACAGACAGAGAGACGGACCGCGGAGTCTAAGTAATAGGGTCCCGTTTTTACCCTTTGGGTACGGAACCCTAAAAATGGAACGATCTTTAATCCAAAACATGGCAACCAAGGAGGTAACTTATTAAAAGTTTTATTTTTCGAACCGGCTTGCAAATAAAAAGCGGTTTATTGAAAAAATTAACAAATGAACACTTTAAGGCTTAACACACATTCCTATTTTTATTCGCGTGGATTTTTGTAGTATTATTCCCGCGCGATTTTTTTACCGCAATTCGTGCAGCTTCATATAATTCCATAGGCCAATGGGCCGAAAAACTTCGCGTGAATAAAAATCGCTGTGCGTGCTAAGTAAGACTAACGCGGGAAAAAATATTGTTGTTCGTTGTTTGTCATTGATTTTGAAAAGTAATTGTATTTGACAAAATGAGTTCTAGGTACTACTTAGTTTTAATTGCCGCGCATTATTTGAGAAAAGTTCTATACATGCCTTGGCCACAACTAGGCTTTGATGGACATACGTATGTGTGCCTCGGCTTCGGCTCGGCCCACATTTACACGTTCGTCCATCAATGCCTTTTTGCTGGCCGCTGCAGTAATTTACTATTATTGTAAAAAGCGTGGGGTGCTTGATGTCAATTTTTATAATATTTTACTGACAGATATTGATAAAAGTAGAGTAATTTTGAAAATATCTTAAAATGCACCCCGAGCTTTTTTTATTTTTGTACCATGGCAACAAAACTGGACTGCGACTTGTGAAGCGGCGGCATTGGCGTTAACCGCCGCGTTTAAACAACGCGTCTCACGCTATGCTAGGGAGTCCATTTTCGATTGTGGTGTTACAAACATCTCTTAGGCTTAGTGCTGCTGTAATAATGTTACTATGTTCTATAAACTGTATTCTTTATCTGTTTTTTGTGTAACTGTGTATTTGATATGAAAATACACGCGGGAGTACTCACCCCCTTATAAGCAATTTTGTTTACGCCCGCTGAAATACCCACACAAGGATATAGTAGATTGTAGTCAAAAGACTACAAAAATTAACTCCACGGACACAGTACTCTCACTAGAACAACATAGGGGTCACACGCAATACGGATAATTCATTGTTACTATTACCCCATCACAGCAGTCGGCCTGTTTTATGTTTATTGTCTTTATGCCCTTCGGCCATGGACCCAAACGAGTTCTCTTATCTTAATCTTTGACCCTTTCTACTTTCGATTTTGACAAAATAAACATATGCCATAATTACATATAATCGTCTGATGACATTCGGTTTGTCATGCTAATGGGTAATGGCAAAATAACAACATAGTTCACTTTTTAGTTTGCATGAAGCAACAAATTTTAGGGTATTCTGCCGTAACTTGGCGAGGCACTAGACTGCGACTGAGTTGATTGATTAAACCAAATGCACTAGACTGATGCACTTTCAATCAAATTTATTCAATAGGGGAGATTCCTGGGTACATAATAATAATTCTATATAGCCCGTCAGTTATGCAATAGCCAAACAATATTGGACACGTATTTTTTGCTTTATCAAATCAATAAAAATTTACAAAAATAAAGTGCATCAAAGTGCAGGGGGGTGGCCATAAACTCTTAGAGTAAGATTATTTTGAGATCGCGTAAGTGACAGATGTATACAGGTCATATACATCTGTCCCTTACACACACTCAAAATAACCTTACTTAGAGTAAACTCAGAAAGAAAAGAAAAAGAAAAGAAAGAAAAAGTGTTTATTTGTCACAAAACGACATACAATATAAGAATATACTTAAGCTAAACCCTTAAAATAGTATTAGTAGTACTTAGATTAAGTTAGTAAAGACGAGAAATAAATCAAACAATGATAAAAAACAAATATAAAAACAAAAAATAGCATGAAAAATATGTAGGCAGATGCATGTCGTGATTGTGGCAATAAGGCTTCCACTCAGCATAAAGTACACATGAATTCAAAAAGTTACATTGGTGCTTCCCATGCCCGGATTTGAACCCATGACCTCAACCACGAAATGCGAGTTCTTAGCCACTGGGCCATCACGATATTATAATATCCGCATATCTGGTAAACTCTGTAAACGGCGGTCCTTTGTGCTATTGTTTATTATACTCTCTTTGAACATTTTGAATAGGATGGGGACTCGTCGATGAAGCAACCAGATTTGGAGTCTAGCCTCGGACTAGTTGTGTCTGTTAGTTTATGGTGTTTACTGATGGTAGATAGAAGGCTGTATTGATTTTCCTGTAACGAGCGACGAACAAGCAACGTTGTTATCCTTCTAAGAATCGTGCAAGGAGAACTTTGAAGTAAGTTGGTATGAATACGAGATTGTGACTTGATTTGGTTTCAAATAGACAAACTTTGGGTTTGAATATCGATGTTTTTCTTTTTTTTTTGGGACATACCCACCGCACTATTCCCAAACCACTGCAACTCCTGAAAGCCAGAATCAACAGTGGCAACCACCAGAAAAGCGCCGAGGCAATGGAGCTCGACGAAGTCACGGGGAATGAATTTAACACCGATGTTTCTCATGTTATTTCAAAATAAATGCCAGTGTTCCTGGGCACTGTTGATGACTGTTTGTCTGGATGTTACTGTTGACTTGATAGGGTTCGCTGGCGGGAGTACTTGAGCGGCGTTATAGGCACAAAAGAAAGCCTTGTTGGATTGATAATTTCTCGTTGTTCCTCTCTGGTGTCCATCTTACAGCTGGAGGATTGGCCAAATGTCCAATACATTGCGGTTTCGACCCGGGGTCTCAGTAAAAACCCATTTTTTTGGGATTTTTGTATGGGAACCATGTATGAATGTTATGTTGTTAGAATCTTTATGAAATAAGCTAACATATTTCACAGGGATTTGCCCAGTTTTACCTTATAATTTATTTATAAAAATTGTGTAAGGGAAATTTTCCCAGTTTTGAGTAAAAAAAAAATAAATAAAAAAAAACATACCATTATTTCATGAAGTTTTAATTTTATTTACAGGAATACACCCTATTACACAAGAATCAATAAAAATATCACACCTCCCCACACATTTTTTTCATCCCACAAATTTACAAAATTACGACGGAAAAAAATGACCCGGCCGGCGGCACAAAAAAGTTTTTGTTTTAACTTAGATTCGAATTTGTTTCGTTTAGAACTTCATTGTTTCGATAGATAATTAGCGTAGCATTGGTAATTACAATAGTTTGATGAGTATTAAGCACAAATAAACTTCGAAACACAAAGAAATAAAAACGGACACGAAAAAGTCGGAACTTGGTTGATGAAACACTATTTCGGCTCGAATTTACACCAAATACACAAAAAAGCTATTAAAAACAGTTCAACACTCCCTCTTGGAGCCCTACATCAGGGCTCCAGGGTCTGCACTCAGGATCTAACACAATCACGTATTTTAAACGTATTTGTAAACACTATATGGCGACTAATTTCGTGCACTGACTTTGACAATAAATATAAATGTCGTTTGACGGATCCACAGACCAAAATATTTTTATTTCTCATAATTGTCTATGAAATAATCGACTAAAACTAAAAGTTATCGAGAATACCCGACCTACTGACATAAAATATTAAAAAAAAAAAAACACACACCTCTCAACTGACCAAACCGACCGATATGCCAGATTGACATTGGCGCGATGGCAAATCGGTCGCCGTGACAGCGGAGAGGTCGTTTATTTACTGCCACAAAAGTCACACATGTATGTACAAACACCCAGATACACAGTATTTATCTGTAGGCAATCTGTTAGAGCAGCCGCCTGCAGTATTCATGAACAGTTAGGGATAAAAACAAGTCAATTTAGATACAATTGTTACCTCTGGAATAGGCATTGTATTCTGCATCATGTTAAAAAACATAAATCGTAGATAGACTATTTATTTGCACACATTTTAAACAAATAACACCTTTTTCCAATGATAGTAGATATAACATGGTATCAAATACCATTCATACATACCTGCTACTTTTACTACCTAAGACTTTGACCTTGTTCTTTGACGTTCTTTGAACGATCCGGCTCGAAGGACCAAAAAGATATTGGGTCTTAACACCTTTTATTGGTGATAGTTTGAGTGATACGCAAGAATAAATAATAATAGATTTTGTTGATTAATGATTAATTGAATAATAATGATCCACGCGATTTGAATGGTATTGGTGTACTAAAGTATAGACCACGCGTAGCAAGTGCTGACACAACGATGTCAAATTTATACGTGCTAACACTGTACAGAGTACATACTAATCATCTAAATTGATCAAATAATAACATATTCCTGCTCAAATAAATTAGGCCTTTGTTTCCTGCTTTATAATAACCTGTTCAGCATGCATATAATCCTTTGTTTTTCTCACATTACAATAATTATACGTGAGTTGTACTATGTTGATCCCAGACAGGTCTAAAACAATGGACCCTGGGAAGATAAAATTTGAATTCAGACAATATTAACTTAATATGTTAATCTCAACCGTATTGTGTTAAGTGTCATTAAACAACAGGGTTCCTTTTTTCGGTGTTTGTGAACATACGTCAGAATAACGAGGGGTCGGTGACTTCATTTTAATTCTCATTCAGTTGAACCACATGTTTTAAAACGGCAATCTTCACTCATCGTGGATGTGTAAACAATTATAAAATAAATCTAAATATTTCAATGTCAATTGATGTAAATACAGACATCTGCAGAGTTTATTAGTGCTCAATTTGACTAGTACGGTAGTTTAGTTCTATGTACTGACAGAATATAATATACTTAATTTCATATAATAAATCACTGATAATTTGTTTAAATATTGGAATATGATTTAATATATCGAAATTACCTCAAAAACAACTAAAACCATTTTAATTACACTATTTTAAACAAGATGCAATTTATAATTTACTAGCTGTTATCCGCGGCTTCGCTCCCGTGGACCACCCCACGGGACCCGTTACCGGGATAAAAAATAGCCTATGTCACTCAGGAATAATGTTAATTTTATGAAAATTGATTTTGGTTTTTTCCTGTATTAACAGAGTTGATACACAGGAGTCCAATTAAAAAATTATAGTCCTAGAAGAAACTGACTGACTCACTGACTAATCGATCAACGCACAGCCAAAACCGCTAAGCCAAGCATGATTTATTATAATTTGCCAGAAAGGTTCCTCAAGTGACTAAAGTGATCACTAAGCAGGAATTTTCGACAATTCAACCTAAAGGTTGGAGGTAAAAAGGAGCAAAATTTGTTTGTATGAAAAATCGAATTAAAGTTAATAATCAAATTTTACATAGAACGTTTTTTTAAAACTACCCCCCAGATAGGATAAGGGAGTGTTCAAGACTAACATAAACGAAAAATAAAAAAGGGAAGAAAAGAGTGAATAACATATTTGGGTTGTTCAAAACTCGATTCGTTCTCGTACTCGTTCAAGAGAGTAACCATGGTTTATTGCCGGTTCTTCTCCATAGGAAACGAACAACTCGAACCGTGCACCTTTTGTCGACGTTTTATAAGTGCCCATGTAGGCCTAAGTGAAATAAAAAAAATGATTTTGATTTTGATTCGACCCTAAACATAAGAAAATCATTTATAGGATAAAATAAATCACGCAAACGAAGTCGCGGGCGAATTGCTAGTAAAAAATAAAACTGCAATTCAAAATTGGAACACACAGAAGACAAAAGACAATCGAAAAAAATTAAATCTATTGAATTCAGAATTGACCATACGTCACTTATCCGCCCTTTGTTTCGCATACGGAGAATATCTGTAAGGTTTGCCTTTATGGGAGGAATAAAGGTGAAAAATATTTCCGAGTCACGGGTTGTAAGCTGCACCTATACTGGCTTCATCACAATTGCCGATGAGTTACCTTGTAACATGTGTTTACCGTCAAACAAAAGCTTTCTAGGTACAACTGGATACCACAAAAGTATTTCTTATTTCAAATGATTTTCCGTTCAGTAGTGGCTATGAAGGCAGACTTCTCCTAACAGCGAGGTAATTTAATAAGTAAAGAAAAAGTGGCTTTTACTGAAAAGAAAAGGCTCTTTAATCGGAAGGTGAAGAACTGGTTGTTGTTGGAGGAGGACTACAGTTTTATTCTATCGTAGGTGGACCAGCGCGCAAAGCTAGTCCTAAACAAGGGACTTACAGAGAAAAGATAAAACGTTTTATATTTATATTTCTTCATTTCCAGATAGACATAAAATAAGCGATGTGTATGGGTAAAAAAATATGATCGTACCTTTCTGGTTTACGTTTATGACAAATCATTTCCGTATCCACGATCCCGGCAAATACGAGGAGAAGACAAATGTTTATTCACTTCCTTGTAATAACAAAACGAAGAATGTTATAGAAATACATATTCTGGAAACGTTGACGGGAATACATATCTTTTTAGAATCGTACATATTTTACAACCGCTATATGGGCGAAATACTTGGGATTGACCGCGTTGCACTTCGGTAATGCATGTCAATTACATCTCTTTTGGACGTTCTAATGATCTTTATCACTAGCAGAATGACAATTTTTCTGGATCCTTCCCCTCTTACTTTTCTATTTATATCTTATAACCAGACAATCACATTAAAACAGTGCATATGCCTTTGTCACGCCCTAAATGCTAAAAAGGAAAATCGAGAACCCTGACTTGCACTTGAAAAGAGAATAGAAAAAGCTACTGACGGAAAAATAAAGACCATTTAACAGCCAGACAAACCTCTGCTATTAAAATATATATGAAAGTACATAAAAGTGCTTAAAAGCACAAGAAAACAGGCAACTTGCATAAATAAAAGACACCTTCATATTGGAGCTCTTAAAATTTCTTCTAAAATCGTATTTCAGCAGAAAGTCAGCTTTTGTGCCGGTGAAATGGTTTCCAATTTGTATGCATTAGGTACAATGTTGCCGCTGCAACTCTCCACCTATTCGATAGGTTACATTCTATCTTATTTAACACATTTTGACCTTCATTTTGACACATATTCTAACTAGAGTTATATCGATATTTTGTATAGGACGTCTATTACATTTAACGGGAACTATCTATTAAGAATATGGCGATACCTAAATTTAAGTTTGGCGCTCTCTGAGTAGTCATTGTAACTTTTTAACCGATTTCCCAAAAAGGAAGAGTTTCTATATTCGACTACTGTATGTATATTTTTATAGAGGATTGTCGATTTCTCCCTCAAATGAGGACCGATCATGAAAAATCTTTTATATTTAAAAGGGTACTCTCGAGGTGGTGCCATTGTCAGCAAATCAGAATCTGATGAGGGGCTCAGATTGAGGACTCTGTCCGCCCACCAAGTGTCTCCAAGGAAAGATGGTGGTACAGTATCACGTGCTGCCGTGCACAGCTAGGCTCAAGGGAGGCGCTTTTTCAGCCTTTCCAGCGATGTGCCTTAACAGGCGTTGCACAGAGGGGGTTCCGGGGTGGTCTTTTGAGAGGTCACGGGGACCCGAGAACCCGTGTTCTCCGTGCTGATGATGGAGATCATCGGGATGGTTTTAGTGAGGTAAAAACCCCACATTCCCTGGTCTTTTGCCCAAAAGTCTAGGTGCCTTTTAAAAGTTTCCAACCGTCAACCAAAAAAACGACTAGAAACTTGCCATTTTTCATAACGGAGTGTACCTAAGGCAGACTTTTTAAAATTCGTCCCGAAAATGGGTTTATTAGGTGATAAAAGTTTGTACCTACAGATTACCTCCCTTTGTACCCTATCTGACTAACGGCTTGTAATATACCAACATTAATTAGCGCAAATGTTTTTTGACCGACAAGTCCACATTATCCATTTAATTTAAACTCTAAAAACGGTGGAAAACCAGTCCCATTTCTCATTCAGTGTTTAGAATCACTGATCAACAGGAGGGAACGCGCATTATAATAAGTAACCCTCCGATTTTGTTTGCATCACTCCTGTCAACCGAACAAATTGAATTCAAGAGTCGGCAGAAGGGAACGGGTTAGCTCTCACTTATGTATTGCAAATTGTTATAATGAAACAAGATGGTGTAGATTGCTGATAAATTATGTAGATGAATGAAGATGTAGGCCCAGTTTCTGCAGTTTAGGCAAAATGAATATATCTAACATAGTGTTACATGGCTGCTGTGATTAATTGGATGAATTTTCAACGACCAATCGCGCAATATAGCTTGCGTTTTATATGTGACGCGTCGATAATTTATTTGCAGAAACAGGTTGCATTTTTTATTGAAAATATGATTATTAATTTTCCAAACAAATGAAAATAGTTACTTTTCGTCTAAAATGTTTATTTTGGAATTCATTCATATTAAAATTTCTGGTCCAACTGAAGTGACCCCGCGCGGGTTGGGACTACGCGCGTCTTTTTTTTAATAGTTTAGTTAACTATCAAATCATGCGACTTTTCTCGCTTATTTGGACACCTCCACATACAAGTTAGCTGACTCAATCGGTGCGAGTGAATTTAATCCCACATGCCGCCAGAGATTAGCTTCAGTTTGGATTTTTTTTTCGTTGTCGTCTAATACGAGTATGTTTAATTTGGAATACGTCGTCTTCAATGCACTTCAAGTAGATAACTATACTGAAATTAATGGATGACGACTTTATTTTATTTTCAAATAAAGTTTATATTCTTCTCACAAGCACGTGGTACATGCACTATTTTATGACAGCCCAAGATTTATTCGATCGTAACACTTTTAAGAACTTTAACCCGACTTTAGAATTGACTCACGTTTTACTTTCAACTCATTTTATTTTTATTTTCCTGACATCAAGTTTTACTGTTCTAGTAGACGGGCAAGGTCCATAAGATACTTTTATTTGTGCCTGTCCGTCATTGGCTGTGCAGTTTGTCCTTTCTTGAGTATTAGTACGGGACCTACTTACTAAATGAAAAAGCCAAAAAATATTCGGTCTCGATTATAAAAATCTTTTTGGACGGCAAAGCCTGTGTTTGGTTATAAATAAAGCCTAGGGTATTTTTGCGATCACATCTAGGCAAGGTTGCACTATCGTCGACCCCATCAAATTCGCGAACCATAAGGTGAAATAGTGGGCATACGAGGGCATGAAAATATTAAATTGTACTAAAATATCAGTTCCCAATTACGTGCGAGTTGAATCTCAGAATAATCAAAGACCGTTAAATACCTGTGGTTCCGCAGAACAATGTCGATTTGTTAATATGATTATTGATGCCCTAAGGCCCTGAGCAATTACTGGTGCCTGAGGTTGATAATTAAGTACTGAATTGGTGGTTGGGCTCCTGATGTCCCTAAAGCGATTATCTATATGTATACTTCTATACTAATATTATAAAGAGGAAAGATTTTTTTGTTTGTTCGTACCGAATAGGCTCCAAAACTACTGGACCGATTTGAAAAAATATTTCTCAAATAGAAAGCTACATTATTCCTGAGTGACATAGGCTATGTTTTTATCCCCAAAATGGGTCCTGTGGGGTGGTCCACGGGAGCGAAGCCGCGGGCAATAGCTAGTCATTGTATATTGGGCGCACGGTTGGCGCAGTGGTTGAGCATTTGACTGCTGCGCTGCGTGTCGCGGGTTCGATTCCCGCACGGAACAAAAATTTGTATGACCTACAGATAGTTGTTCCGGCTCTGCGTGTTTGTGTATGTGAGTTTATATGTTTGTAAACGCACCCACGATACAGGAAGAAATTCCTAGTGTGGGGCAACGATTTTTTTTTTAAATATAATAAATAGAAATATATTATAGGGCAGTGTAATAAACAGCCCCTCTGAAAAATGTAGAACTTTCTTCATAGAATGGGTAATTCTGTAAATATCATCCGGCGGGTATGAGTGCAGTAGTAATAATAGGCATCTGCGGCTCTAGACAAAGAATCATCCCGATAAGTGATGAATATAAGTGATAGCGATAGTTGAAATGCTAAAATGTAAGGGATTGATCATATAACAGTTCGATAGCGCTTGGCAATCCCATACATTTTTAGGGTTCCGTACCCGAAGGGTCCAAACGGAGCTCTATTGCAGTCACTCACGTGTCCGGCTGTATGTCCGTCGTCTGTCACAAAGGTTATACAGTCAATCGGTTGGAGCTACAGTCTAAAAAAGTTCACAGTATAAGCAACTTGTTGACCCAAAGCCAGACAATAAAAAAAAAATGTTTTTAAGGCCGCGTCCCATACAGCAAAAGCGGGTCGCGAAAAATATTTTTTGATCTTCTCCATCGAGTGGGGTATCGTTGTTCGGGTAGAGCTCGTTGAGTAGATAAATACAGTATTTTTTGTTTTAAAACATATTGGAAAACATTACAAAGCGAAAGCAAGTCCTTTTTACCCATTGTTTTCCGTTATTCGACACCGACTTAAAAACAAGTTATTTTTCGCTTTGTAGTGTTTTGTTTTGGAAGTTGGTTTGATTTTTTGTGTTTTTTCACTTAATCTTAAAGACAAATGTGCTGTTGGATGTGACGGTATCCCAAGCACAGTAATTAAGGCAACTAGGAACTCTATTATCCCGCTCCTTGTTCACATATTTAACTTGTCATCTTCGGGCACTCTTCCGACCGCTTTCAAAACTGCTATAGTCCATCCTATATACAAGGGGGGTGAAAGGAAACTTCCTTCTAATTACAGGCCCATCTCCGTCCGTCGTCGTGGATTAACGTGAGACTTGTAAAATTCCTTGAGAAATTCAAAATCCTAGCCAACAATCAATTTGGCTTTAGAGCTGGTAAATCCACAGAAGGTAGCGTCTTCTGTGAATTTTCCAGCTCGGCACTGTCAAAAACAATAGTCGAACACTTTAATAACAAGCAAAAATCTGTGGGTGTTTTCCTGGACTTATCGAAGGCGTTCGACACAGTTTCTGTCCCCAAATCGATAGTTAAAATGGAACGAATTGGCATACGTGGCAATGCCCTTCATATCTTCCACAGCTATATGACGGGTCGGAAACAAGTAGTTAAATTAGAAACCTACACAAGTGGATCGGAAAACGTGACATTTAGTGTATCCCAGGGTAGTGTCCTTGGACCGACACTCTTCCTCATCTATGTCAATGAGCTGTGTCAGCTATCTCTTGCAAACACTAAAATCATTACATATGCGGATGACACAGCTCTTATAACCCATGGCAAGGACTGGAGTGAGACTCGTGAAAGGGCGGGCGGTTGGTTATGAACTGGTTAACCTCAAACCTGAGCTGGTTTTGAGGACTTGGTCTTAGAGAAGTTTATCCCCTTTACCCGAGGAATTCTTAGTCAACCACCAACATCATTTGAGATCAGGTCCCACGTTTGCGCTAATGCAGTCGGTAATGCCATCTTGTGCAACTGTGCACTGATAGAACGCTCTAACAATATACAATATCTTGGAGTTATAGTAGACAATCTCCTAACGTGTAAAAAACAGGTTGACTCTATTGTGGTTCAGGTTAGAAGATTGATTTATGTGTTTAAGAAGCTTAGATCAGCCGCTGATTTCTCGTGTCTGATATTGGCTTACTTTGCTCTCGCGCAGTCAGTTGTCAGTTACTGCATAACTACGTGGGGGGGAACCTACAAGAAATCCTTGTTGAGTTTAGAGAGGGCCCAGAGAGCAGTCCTAAAAGTACTAGCTAAGAAACCAATCAGATTCCCAACCTCTAAACAATATCTACTCTGTAGGGTTCTCACAGTAAGACAACTGTTCATACTTCAGACTGTTCTTAAGAAACACAAGCTCTTATACTACGATCCACAGTATCTTGAGCAGACGAACTAGAAGCGACGCTCTGGCATAATCTGCAAGACTAAGTAAGTTCAGCAGACTAGCGGTGGTAAGTCGTCACTAAGATTACATCAGCCCCAAAATTTATAATAAAATAAATAGCATTTAAAAAATTTACCCCCTGACTGAAAATTTATTAAAGAAGATTTTGACAGAGTGGTTAAAATCCATATCCTACGATGCAACTGAACAACTTGTGGTAACGTAACTAAACATAACAACTCACACATGCAAACTCACCCACACACATATTATATACACACAGGGGGTACCCACACACACACCCACATACACTCTCAACACACCCCTACACCTCAACATACACTTCACTTGATTTTGATTTTTATATAAGTTCATTATGTATTATTTTTCTGTCTAGTAACAAAATTTTCATAGTAGTCTTGAACAAATTGTATTTTACTCCGTCTTGTTGTCAGGCGCTGATAGGCGCCTCAGTTTATACTTCTGTAGCTATCATCGTTCCATTGATCTTTGTGTAATTCCTAAATGGTTCCAAATAAACGTTTATTTATTATTATTTATTTCTGTTTATCTGTTGTATTTTTAATTTGTTGTAAAAAGGCGTGAAGATGTCTCTTCCCATTGGGAGCTCAATGAGCCAGCGCGATTATCTGTAAAGTGTACGAGTGAAAATTAAATGATTATTGAATCAAGCAAGTCGTTTCCGTTCAAATAACCTAACAATAAATAATTACAGACAACTCAGCTAAGGTAGGCTAACATTGAACCTTCGAGCAAGTATCTTTTACTGCGAGAAACAGTGATGTCGCATCACGTCTGTCTACAAGAGCTTCTACAAAGTAAAAGAATAGTCTATTTCAACGAATATATTCGTACAAACAAGTAATTTGTGAAGCTTGACGTAAGTTTAGCATCTTTTTTACGTCTGTAGAACCTGCAATGCGCAAGGTAAGGACGCAGGTGTATTCCTTTCGAATCAACTCCAAAACCAGCTGGCCTAGACTTATTGACTCTGTTCTGTCCCGTTTTTTATACACAAAGGTTATTTACACTGAACTACAGATTACTGAAACAAAGTAAACACTTCGTTTACGAACTTGTTATGTGTCAATATATTCTGAATCGGTACTACTGGCCATTTTACTAGTCAAGTGAAAAGTTACGGTTTAGTATATTGATGTGTGTAATTTGAAAAACAAATGAAAACTATTGGAACACACCAAATTGGACTGTGTGGTTATGGGCACTTGACACGACGTTCAACCATTGTCACTGTCTCACTGATCAATCAATTTATCTACATGGACCCATTTTTTTTAACACAACCAATGTTTGTATCTTGTGTATGTAAGTTTAAATGTTTGTAAACGCACCCACGATACAGGAAGAAATTCCTAGTGCGGGCAAATTTAAAAAAAAATGGCTAACCAACGGTTTTAATTTTCAGTAAAAAAAAAACATGTTATTGTAACAAATGCCAGTCGGTTAAATAATTAACTCTCCAACTTATTTGATCTTCTGTGAGGCTAACAATTGGTAAAATATCGCATTTTAACGGTATTCGAGAGCATTCCTACCATCAATCTTTATGAAAAGTGCACGAGTCTCACTGTTCGCAAATTATTTATTCTTAACCTTGTTTTAACCACACACTCTCAGACTCCCTACGTTCCATGCAAGTTTGGCACCCAATGACGTAAACATACTGTGTGTCCCTCCATCCGCACAAATTGTCGATCGACCCAACGTAGTATCCCTTGCCTCAGTAGCTACGTCTATAACAAGGCTAATAAAATATTAAATATATACCCTATGTGCAGATCAAAATGTAAAAAAAACTTTAAAATCAAAATCAAATCAAAAATCAAAATCAAAATCATTTATTTGCTTCAATAAGGTACAGAAAGTTCTTAGGCAATAAATACAGATCTCTTATTGTGCCTGTAATTTCGGCGTGCAAATTAGTCATAGTAGTTATTATTTATCACTAAAGTCAAAATTCATGCAAGCAGTCAAATAAATTAAGATTAGTTAACATAAATGATTATTAAATTAAAAATAAATTATATCACATAGATTGAAATTGGAACATTAAATTTTAAGTATAATTATTATCCTTTACCGCCTTACAACTTATACTCTAAAAACTCCAGTACACTGTAAAAGCATTTATCAATAAGTAGATTTGTTAAACTACGCTTAAATTTAAAGAATGGTAATGTTTTTATGGCACTCGGAATTTTATTGTACAATTTAATGCACATAATATAACAGTTGTTGGATGTTAGCGTGAGATTAGTTTTTGGTCGATGCAACATGTTAACATTATGTGATCGAGGGGCGTAATAACTTGTCGCTTGCTCAAAAAGTCCCTTATGTTTAAAAACAAATATACATGATTCCAAAATATAGATGCATGGTAAAGTCAAAATTTTATATTTTCTAAAGAGTGGACGACAAGATTATATTTGTTTCAACCCGAATATGGCTCTTAAACACTTTTTTACGACATGGATTATGCAGAGACTGAAAATGTACTAAGTATTATACAATAATTTTTGCTTACCGGAAATATTCACCTCCATCCTAGAGCACGTTTCACCTTGTCACACACAGACACGCACACACATTCTCGGGCAAGTAAGTGCTCACGCCTGGTATCCTTCACGTGCGCTGGGGTGAGGACTTATATTGCACTCACGGACAAAACACTCTCCAAAGACACACATGGCACATCTCCTTTCGTTTTTGTATATCTCTTCCTCTCAATTTGATACTTTCACATTGTTGTAGTACGTAAGTGCACCATAATATTGTAATTTTAAGGGTTTGAGCCTAGAGTTCTGTCATACAGGTCTCGATCCCAGAACAGACTCCAGCACTCACAAAGGTTTGAATCTGCTGTAAACTAGATACTATTTACCGAAAATGTACCTTTTTGAGAGAAATAAACTTATATTATATTCTATATTTTATATATATCCTATTGGTTAGCATACTTAACCATTGGTTGAGTTAACTAAGGATCAAAAAACTGCATTAGTACATCCGATTTTCCAAAAACGGTTTATCACAGCCTCCTTTTAAGGATGTAACTGTCGGTCATTATTTCATACAAAAGTAGTATGACGATTCCTGCACTGTTTGACGGTGTACGTTCAAAATAAAAAATGATATCAATTGATCTCAAATTTAACCAAAAAAAAAATACATATATTTGAAAGTTATGAGCGTCGAAAGTTTCATATTTCAACACTAACTTTAGCGCATCTTTGGGTGGAAATAAATACCATATGATGAAGGAAAATTGCAAAACAGTCATCATACAGGGATACATTAGTGGTTTAAAAATGCATATAATTTTATTTTGATCAAATACATTCAGTAGTTTTTTAAGAATACCCATCTAACGTTTGTTAATAAAATTTCTCGTGCTCGTTTTCGTCCTAAATCCTCATCCATTTCGCTGCAAATTTGCAAAAGTGTGTATTCGTGCGCGCACTAGCTTCTTACTGCTCATCACCGCATCTATCGCTTTCACACGTTTTGTCGGATGACATAATATATTTTAACCCCGCCCACAAAATAGTTCATAACGCCGACTTGGGCACTCTTAAGGTCGTCGGTCTCATAGCACCGAGAAAATCTGTCATATCTTCTAATAACCAATATTCTTCTAGAGCTCAGTGCTCATAAAACAGTACCTAGTGTTATCCAAACATTATGGCCATCTTAGGAGTTGTAAATAACGATATCACAACAACGATATAGCTATTCTAGCCGCTTTTACGGCTCGTAAAAGACTATTCTAGGAGAAAGACGGCACCTAATATTTTATATTAACTGAGAAGATCTGGACACGGGCTTAACAGCTAAAAGTTTTCAGCGATATTGTATTGTTGGTTACATAAACAGTAAAACAAATAACGATATATCTCTAGACTTTTTGAAGCGATCTCTTTCTTATTTCCAAACTGATATAGCATCTGCAGAACAACATAAATTCAGTAAGTACTAATAAAATATTCCTCCAGACAGTAGTATTTTTTATATATCTTTAAGTATTTCACGATATTGGAAGTTGGAAGCAAACAATATTGGTTACGAGCTGATTTTTGACAGTCAAATAAAATATTAAATGCATTTGACATTTTGATATACTTTCTATAAAAAAGCTGTCAAACGACCATTTTAACTCCTTAGATTAATAAAATATCAGACGACTGAAAATTGGCCCTGAGTTAATCAGAAGGCATTTTTCTTCACAAAAAGAAGTAAACCTGGTTTAACAAACACAAAACTAGCACGTAACTTAGAATGCAAAATCTACTCGCTACAGCATTTTCGAGAAGTAAATACCAGTAGTACTATTTAGGTTTTAGAGACTCTGAATTAAGCCAGCGTGAAAAGTGTTTTATTATTATAAAAAGTGGCATATGAGCTATGTGGTAACCCATATTATAATCTATATCTGTGCCAATCATCCAGATCCGTTCAGACGATCTGGGTGATAGAGTAACAAACATCCATACATCCAAACTTTCACATTTATAATATTTTACATGTAGGGACTGGCTATCTAACCATTTGGTTACCTATAGGCATACGAATAATTGAACTGACTATTCTTTGCGATCCTTTATAGAACACACACAAAATGGAGCACAAAACAAGAATAAAAAAAGTTAATTAAAAAAATCAAAAAAGCCGACTGCTTAAAAGCAAACTAAAAAGACGTAAACAAGAAGAAAATCATGCTGTGCAGTCGGAGGATACTTATTCGCGAGCTGGCGGACCAAAACCAGACGTATCCTCCGACTGCACAGCATGATTTTCTTCTTGTTTACGTCTTTTTTTTTTATTTGCTTTTAAGCAGTCGGGTTTTTTGATTTTTTTAATTAACTTTTTTTATTTACAACTTTTTAGTAATTTTTTTTTAGAATTAGGTACATTTAAACATATAAGTGTTATATATTTTTGAAATATCCTTTTAAAACCCTTTATTTTAATACCCCTCACGATAGGTTTGGAAGAAAAAAAAAATTTTTTCCCCACTAAATGATGGCGCCCAAAATCCGCCATTTTTGTTTTTTCCAATTTTAATGTAGCCAGTGACACTCGCAGGATTAAGACGAATCGATTGACGTAAGAATCATCAAAATCGGTCAACGCGTTTGGTCTCTGGAACGCCACATAGGAACAAACATACATACATACATACATACATACATATATACATACATACATACATATATACATACATACATACATATATACATACATACATAGACTGATAAACACATTACCCTCCTTCGGCAGTCGGGTAAAAAAGCTTAAACCCAACTTGCGAATTCACGTAAATAATTATCAAAAGAAAGGCTTCCCGGAATTACTTCTTAAAAAGGCTTGAAAGGTTTTTGCCCCATATGATTGATGAATTTTAGCACTTTCTCTCCTTGATGACTTGATCAATTAGTCTTTGATTTTATACATTTCTTTACAGGTAAGGATGTTGTTTTTGTTTCACTTCCGAATAGCTATTTCTTAAGGCCCACTTGCACCACAAATCTCTTGATACATTTAGCGCTAAGCGAATTTAAATCAAAGTTATATTTCCGTCAATCATTAGCAGACATGCTGCTGATATCTACATATATCTACATCTTATCCTTGTGTTTAAAACCCCATCGCTAAGTTTAGCTGTACAGCAAAATCCATAAATCAAATCCCACGATGTTTTTGCGGACCGTACAACCTCCAAGGGTTCCGTACCATTATCGCAAAAAACGGCAAACAGATTTCGTTTGTTATATGGGAGCCTCAATTATGAATTTTTAAGTTGATTATATGTCAAAATGTACTTAAGCTTGAAAACCTGTCAAACTTAGACGTCAAAGATGAGTCTGACACGTTCCTCAAAATTCTCAATTTACGTTGCGGCACTGAGAGAAAGATTTTAAAAGTTTAGCGTAAATGGCTTAAAATTTAGATCTTTGTTTTTGTACTCAGGGTGTAATTTGTAAGCCTTTTCATACAGTCTCTGTTTATTTAATCTCTAAATAATACATGCAGATTAGTAGTAGTAAAGTTATAGTTCTCGCTCTTCATTCATCATCTGCCTAGCCCTTTTCCCAATAATTGTCGGCTTCCAGTCTTACCGGATTCAGCTGAGTACCAGTGTTTTACATGGAGCAACTGCCTATCAGACCTCCACAACCCAGTAACTGGGTAACACGATACCCCTTGGCAAGACTGGTGTCAGATCTCAGGCTTCTGACTACCCGTAACGGTTGTCAAAGATCTTCAAATGACAGCTGGGACCAACGGCTTAACGTGCTTTCCGAGGCACGGAGGAAATTCGGTATGTTGAAATGGTCACCCATCCACGGACCGACCTCGTCAAGCGTTGCTTAACCTTGAAGATCGACCCGTGCAGCTGTTATTTTTTAGCCACAAGCTCCTCTCTCGCTCTTCATTGTTTAACTGAAAATAAAAGTCAGACAAGAGTTTTATAAAAAAACTGTTTTATTGTTTTTATATTGGTTTTGCAATACATACCTGCGAAAATAGCTACTTTAAGTAAGTAACAAAGATAAAAACACATATTTTACACCCAGATTCCGTTTTTGCTGTTCTAGAAAAAACAGTCGTGCTTTTTAGGGTTCCGTACCCTAAGGGTAAAAACGGGACCCTATTACTGAGACTTCGTGGCCCGTCTGTCTGTAACGTCTGTCTGTCTGTCTGTCACCAGGCTGTATTTCATGAACCGTGATAGCTTGACAGTTGAAATTTTCACAGATGATTTATTTTTGTTGCTGCTATAACAACAAATATTAAAAACAGAATAAAATAAATATTTAGGTGGGGCTCCCATATAACAAACGTGAATTTTTGTATGGTACGGAACCCTTCGTGCGCGAGTCCGACTCGCACTTGGCCAGTTTTTATAAGTAGACATCGCAATGTTTGGCACTAATCTATACATATAATAAAAATGTAACTGACTGCTGTCTGTTTGCCTGTGCGTTTGTGCGCGCTAATATTAAAACCGATTTGGGTGCGGTTTTCACTAATGTATTGTAATAAGCTTCACTTAAAATGTTTTATTCCAATCAGTCCATAAATAAAAAAGTTATCATTTGAAACATTTGTTTGATAAAAAATGCTAGCTCAGTTAAATTTTTCGTCGATAACCAGGAAGTTACTTTCAAACTGCCAGGAGATCAGAATTATGAAAAGATAAATCGATAACCAAATTCGATTGGTAGATGAAAATAACCAGAAGACATGGTTTTCTGTTTGTTAGCAACCATAACTTGAGTAGGCGACTTGAATAACTTAAATCCTAGTTTTTGGATATCTTTATGAGAATTATTTCCTAGGATAGTTATACAACTTCCGCTGTCTAATAGACCAGAAAATGGCAAGTTATTAATAGATACTTTAATAAAAGGTCTGTTATAATCTTTTTCCGTGTCATAAAGTACAGAGGTTGTTTTATAGCAATACATACAATTTTTAATACATTTTAGCCATAATTTCCAATCATCAGGATCAAAATTATTATTTTTAGATTTAGAAATGTTATTCAAGTTGCTATCTAGGTTTTTTTGTTGTATTTTTGGGTTACATTTAGAACAATCAGTTATTTTAACTCCTTTAAGACCGCATTTAAAACATGTCAGATATTTAGGTTTAGTGCAAGTTTTTAAGGAATGACCCGAGATACGACAGCGATAACAAAAGTCTACTTTAGAGTCATCATTAGTTTTAGTAGCAGAAAGAGGTTGTTCAACATCTCTAATTGCATTTGTATGTTTTATATTTGGAAGGCATTTAGAAGTAGAAGGCCGATAAGCAAATTCGGTAGCATATGAAGCTGTTTCATATTTAGGTTCAGAAAAATTACAATCTTTTTCAGAAAAAATTTCGTATGTTTGCCAAGCTGAAATTAAAGAGTCAATTGTTTTGACATCTTTAAGCGCTATAAAGACTGAATAACACGGTCTCACTTTATTTAGTAAAATTTCAAGTTGTTGGTTTTCATCTAGTTTCTTAGTAAGGCGAGAAAACATTCCAAACATAATGCTCACATACACAATAATGGACTCTGATGCACCCTGAGTTCTGTTTCTAATAGCTTCGAGCATTTTATAGTCATAATTATGTAAACCAAAGTCTTTGATAAAAAAAAAATGGATTTGACTCCAAGTCAAGGCAGGATTTCGATTAAATTGAAATCGAAACCAATGAAGTGCATCCATCAGTGAAAATTTCAAATGCGTGTTTGCAAAGTATTTCTTCAGATACATTCCTAGATAAGCAAAATTCTTCTAATGCTAGTCGCGAATCAAATCGAATGAAATACAGCGGCAGTTACCAGGTTGCCAGGAAATAAGAGCATTTCGCCTGACGCTCACGACTTATCAGTTTTGCAGATGACTAGATTAGATTAAAATTCCTTCAGGGTACTGCAGTGGCAATAAAATGAGATGTTTTTTCTTTTTTTGCTGACGGTACTTACGAACTTTAAATGCATTTACAGGCTGTTTATCACAAATTATTTGCATTAGTATTTTTTTATTGGCGATGGCGTTAGCTGTATATAGAACTATCGACTTTCGTACTCATTTGAACTTAAACTTCAATACCTACGATAATGAACAAACATTAATTAATTAAAGTCTTTCACAACTGTTGAGTATACACATAGTTATAGAATAGAATAGAATAGAATGCATTTATTTGTCAGAATATTGTACAAAGCTGTTATGACAATTATATATTACGATCATAATATTCTGCCGTTTCCGGCGTACAAATATGGTTTGTAAAATTATGGGGCATCATTACATTAAAATTAAGTCATTAGAATTAGAATTACAAATAATTTAAATAAATTGAACAATAATATAGTTGTAAAAGAGATTAATTATATAAGTCAAAATTCAATGAAGTCAAGGAGATAAAATATGATTTAAAGTCAAATATTTAGGTAAATTTTTCATTCATAAAATCTTCAGTTGAGTAATAACATTTTCAGTTCCTAAAATAGGAAGCCTATAAACTTCACTAAAACACAGATTATATAATACTAGCATACAGATGTCTCATCCCATACAAAGAAACCGTATCGACGTACTGTACTGATTATACTGATTATTTTTGTACATTGATTGCGTTCGGTTCCGTACCACGGATATACATGGTGATCTATTTATCGCCGTGGAACGGAACCGATCTCGATCGACATAATAAAATAATGAGATGAAACACGCTATAATGTGATTTTTTATTTCGTGGACTAAACTTACATTTGGGGGGTTGTCACTTTATCATTACATTAAAATAGTGTCGTACCCTAACTATCCTGAGTGATCGAAAGTTAATCGAAAATCGAAGTAGATCGAAAATAAAATTATTTCACGGCAAAAAAAAAATTGTTTAGAAACTAGCGGCCCTTATTTAGTTTCTACTCATTTATGTCAGACTTCATTTTATCGATTGCATTTATTTTATTGTTGATTTCATATTTAACACAATAAAAGTTCATGTACTATGTCTATGAATACTGTTATATTTAAATATATTACGTTTATATTCATAAAACATTTATTTACACCAATTAGTAAAAATAAATTGAGGAGTCATGTCACATCGATTCGATGAATCACTTATCATTGAGCCTTACCTACAACACTATGCTCCGCGCTTGCAACATTTAAAAAAAATAAGGTCAAAAGCAGCTGTCAGTTTAGTCCACGAAATTAAAAATCACAGTATAGTTACATCGGCACGGTTTCTTTGTATGGGATGAGGCATCTGAATGCTAGTATTATATTATTTATGACTAAAATAACAACGTACGAACATACGTCATACAATTTCAACTAAGGCTAGGAGCAGACCTGAAACCGTCTTGATACCTACTAGCACTCCGTGAAAACAATGAAGGCGTACACTTGCCACCACACAGTCATAAAGTTTTCTTTTTTTTAAATTTAGTGTACCTGTTTTGCCGCAAGATAAAACTGCTACCTACGGTCACAAAGTATGTAAGCGGCGGCGCGCAGACAGAGAGCCCACTACGAACAAAATGCCATTTTGCACGCACACATTGACATTACGATTTTATAGGGATTCTCGGGCAATATTGGACAGAGCTCAGTCGTGGCTGTCACGAGTGATTTGTGCGGTTGTCACGTCATTCAAAGTACTGTAACGAGATTGCATTGGCTGCAGTACTTTTATTAATTATTATAACAGGCCGAATATACTATAAATTCATTAGTTATAAATAAGGATCTGGATTTCAAAATTGTCAGGCCGAATCGATATATTTTTGTTTGTTAATTTATACTACCTACTCCTTTTTAAAATTCAGTTTCAATATAGTAGCAACCCTTGTGAGTCCAGCAAGTTTAGGTTTAAATTTTTTTCTTCATTGAAAAGAGAAGAGACGGTTGTTGTGTCTAGTGCGCCATCTATGTTCAGATGGGGCTTGATGGAACTTTTATTTCGTGATATGTGATATAGCATTTATTTGACGTCAGGTCTGAGTTTAGTTCGTATATGGCGGTATAAATGGTATTCGAATACATGTGACATCCACCAACCCGCATTGGGCCCACGTGGTGGATTACGGCCTATCCCCTCTCACAGTGAGAAGGCCTGTTTCCCAGCAGTGGGAACATTAAAAAGGCTGATGATGATGATGGCGGTATAGAGATCTTTACAGTATCTTACACTAGAACAACGATTCCTAACCTTTTTCAGTCCACGGACCCCTAGGAAATCAAGCATAATTTCAAGGTCCCCCTTCATAAAAAAAAAATGTGTGTGTGTACCAGAGTACACAGGTAAGAAGTGAAACTTCTTTACGCCATATAATTTTTCTACTATTTGCAACTTCACGAAAATGGGGTAGATAAGGCTTAAAGGCCTTAAGAAAAACAATTTTTTCCGTATTAAATTAAAGCTATTTTATTATTATAGACATGCATACAATTAATGAGTAATTTATTTTATCATTGTTCTTATTATAATATCATTGCTATTGTTGTATTTCATCAATAATAATAGCATCAAAAATAAAAAATATTATAAATATTAAAATTCGACTGATAGGGAACTAGTTTTTAAAACTCAAAAGAGGTGCATTCGGTCGATGTTTAAACTTGAAACAACCACGAGCTGCAAGCCTTATTTTCAGATACACAAAATCTTGACATTGCCTTCTCTTTACATATTAGAAAATGCCATATTCTTAAGAAATAATAACCATCTGTTTACTCGCATGGCAGATCGATTTCCGCGTAATAGACGCGACAATACCCAAATTTGCCAACATCAACACAGAACGGCACTTATGCGGAAGAGTGTCTTTTGCATGGCTCCAAAAATTTATAACAAATTCCCTAATATAAAAGCTGGAAGCAGTTAAGTAATTTAGCATTTAAAAATAAAGTTAGAAATTTTCTAGCAGATAAAGCTTACTACACTTTAAATGAATTTTTTGATGACAAATTATAATAATATTACACATTTAATATTGTAATATCCTGACATTTTTAATAATTTTATTTGACATTCTAGAATGATTATTTTGTTTTGCAAAACTTATTAATATAATATATTTACATTTTTTTTTTTATAATTTTACTCTGACATTCTAGAATCACAACCTTGACATGTATTATTTGATTGAAATTTGCACGATTTTTTTCATTTTACACATTCAATATTTTAATATTTTGACATTTTTTTTTAAATAATATTACTTTGACATTCTAGAATGATTATTTTGAATTGAATCTGCTAGAAATTTTTTATTGAAATTTGCACGACATTTATTTGATATGTTATTACTACTAAATATGACATTCTATTAATTATTTTGATGTGTATTCCTTTTTTATAATATTTGCATGCCATTTTCCAAGGCAAATATGACGTTCTATTATTTTGTATTCTAACATCTCTTCATGCTGACAATTTGTTATGTATGTATGGTACTCATGTTTGAGCAAATAAAAATGATTTGATTTGATTTAAAACCATGCTCATACGTGTTGAATTTATAAAACGAAATATATAATCACTCTCACTTTTCTTGTAAATTCACTTAAATTTGAATTAGTCTTTTTACTAAACTTTGATAAAAAAAAAGCAACATGGCGCGTAACCGAAAAACGTGACGATACGTACTAAATTTCTCCCATACGTCGATAAAGAAGTTTCACTTCAATAAAACAACAGTACATTTATTTTTCAACACACTTGCTCATAAAGTGGCTCAAATTTCACCGCAATTAGGCACATAATGATACCTGTAATCAAACTGTGACTTTTTTATTGCTATTATTCAAAAGTGAGTTATGGAGTTCCTTTTTATTTTATTGGTTGAGTTGCTTTGTTCTTAAAAAAGTTACAATACAAAAAAGATCGTGCTCAATAGTACAAATAAATTAATGTACCTATTGCTTGCTCATTTCATGCAACTACGTATTTAAATAGATAATTTCAACTGGTACGTGTTTAATAAATACAACTTTCACTCAAATGTAACTTTTGTTTTTCTCAGTAATAAAGTAAACTTGAAATTCCCCATTTTGTACGTGGCTAAAACGCTATCCGCAAAAAGTCAAATAAAGAAACCACATTCTTATAGTCTATGGCCGATCGCCATTGTTAGATGCGCGCTCATAAGAAAATTGATATTTTTTTCCCGCCATTGCGAAAAAAATTTCACAACTCGTTTTCACTGTTGAAAATGATTTATTTGTATTATTTTCTTCACAAGTGTGTTGAAAAACGTCGTATGATACACGTGTGTATTGATGATTACCGTCCTCGGCTCCCTCAGCGGTAATCACCAACATTACACACTTGTACCATAATGTACTATTATAAAATTCCCCCTCTAAAAAGCTTATTTTATTCACTGAAAACAGTGAATAAAAAGCACTTTTAATCAATGTTTTGGTGTTTGAATTTGGAACACACCAATGTACTGGACCTCCGTCTCAATGCTATATAACCTCCTAGCGCAAAAAATACTCGATACTAACTTCTTGTGCAGAGAATACTCAAATTTCAAACTACTTCGATTTTAATTTTGAGTTTGTTTATATTTAGGATTTTAATAATGATTTTGATTTTAGTCTAAGATATTTATTGAATACTTATTTGGATCGTAATTCTAATATAAATTGCAATGGTGTTTAATTAATTATAATTATGTAACGTTACGGAGGTAGTCACTGGCCCCTGAAACATAGGTGCTGGTACCTAGCGCAGGGGTCAGGGATTCACATTTTTTGTAAATTTTGAAGGTGATTAACCATTTATTTATTACTCGTAATTTTCCTTGTATCTTTTTTTCTCGTAGTCATGGTATAAAAATTAGTATGCAACTCTTGAATAAAACGGATTTATATCGAGGGCTATGAATCACTCGCGTCGCTCATGATTCTAACACTTGAATCACTCGCTATGCTCGTGATTCATATATGGCCTTCGCTTTCAATCCGTCCTTTATTCACTAGTTGCATATTAAACTATTAAGTACTACAATTAAAAAAAATCTTTTTCATAAAAACTACGTTAATGTAAAGGCTGCTTTTTGCATTCAAATTGGTGATATTTGTTATTATTGGGGTGATATTCCTACTTAATTATAATCTCAAATTGGATTCCACTTGTAATCTATGTCTGTATTTATTTTTTGTATACCGTACCGATTACGAGACTTTTGATGGCATATATTTGTTATTGTTAAATTGACTATAGATGAGACTGCGGACCCCCTTAATTATACTCGGCCCCCAGGGGTACGCGGACCACAGGTTAAGATACACTGCTAAATCACATAATAGTATGTATTAACTGTAGAAACTATACCCAACTCTTCAAGATGAATTGCCTAGAAGTTCAGCCTTATCTGCCCTCTGCAGACGACCTCTTCAGTATACAAAGTTGCACACTCACTGTGCACGGTAAACAAGGGTTATTTTACAGTGCGCAGCAAGTACAGCTATGAGCAAAGATGTATTTAAGTGCATAAAAAGGATAAATTCAAGCACCAAACACTATTTAAAGAGCGGTAACTTGAGTTCGATAATATTTCTCGTCAAGCAAAATGTATTCGCATGCAAAATTAACATCAGGGAAAATCCGTAATCATGGTTGAATCTTAATTTTCTTTACATGAATTTTCAAAGAAAATTTAAATACTAAAGTCGATGTTTTACGTTCCGTAACTCTCGATGAAAACCTCTGTAACAAACGGACAAAGATTTAATTTATGAGGATTGTCCAAAAAATTACCGAGAACCGCGAACTATCTTCTGAATCGCTCTTCACAGCTTGATTAATAATAAAAACGTAAACATATTTGATTGTAGTCAACTGTACCAACTGACGGAACCTATTAAACTTACCTTAACTCGGTACAAAGTTGAGGATTATGTGTCAAGTGACCCGGAACGGATCACGGATAAACAGAATGCCTTCACGGAGTTATGAAAAATTACAACTTTTAAAAGATAGCGGAAAGAAAATGGATGTTCTTCTTCTACGCTCGTATCGTTGTAAAGCCAAAAGGAAAGGTGCCGAAGTGCGGTTGGCTGCCCAAATACAGTTTTATTTATAACTATTAACATTGACTTAAATATAGTAAATATAAATATAGTAAGGCCGGGCGGACGCCACTATTTGGTCATACATAGGTCAAACAAAAAGCAAACTCGCGGTCGGCTATCTTCGGTAGCGTTTGTACATGCCGTGAGGTCCGAGATCATTTAACTATAAGTCATAAATAACTGTTCAACTTAAACTAGGTTGCGGTCCACTTCCGCTCAGTTTACAAACTAAACGAGCGATTAAAGGTCTATCCACACATATCAGGGGCGTGCCCGGGACGTGGATAGACCGTGCCCTGTCAGGGTCTCAAAAAAATATTGGTGGGAACATTTTATATGACATCGTACACGCACGTCCGTGCACGGACCTGGGCACGTCCCGTGCTCGCACGTGTGTGAACAAGTTCATATAAAATGTTCCCAACTATATTTTTTCGAGCCCCTGACGGGATCCGGCCCTGTCACGTCCCGGGCACGCCCCTGATATGTGTGGATAGACCTTTACTTAACCCGATGCTCAAATCAAATGCAAATCAGCTGCAAATTAATAGCTAGACAGTAAACCGACTCTGATGTATAACTTAAGTATGATAGTTGCTGGTTAAGGCCATAATTTAACATAGAAAATTTTGATTTCCTTAGTGAAGAAATGTTAATCAACTTGGGTACCTACGTCAAAAAAGTTAAGGTTTCCTTTCCATTACATTTTTTTAAATAATGATTATTTTGGGTGTATATAAAGGAAACCGTTTGTCCTAGTGTCGTCTTGTGATGAGGAGGCATGAAACTCATGTTTCTAAAAGATGTACGAATATAAATGTGGATGGATGAAGAGGGAAGGGATGGCCAAAGAAAAGATGGAAGGTCTGCGTGAGTAGTGATATGAATGAAAAGGGAGTCAGTGATAGCGTGACAGGGGAAGGGCCAGTAATGAAGAAGAAAACGTATTGCGCCGACCCCAAGTAACATGGGATAAGGGCAGGAAGATGATATTTTAGGTGTATGTACAAGTAGATTGAAACGAATCACAGGGATCGTGTTTTAATAATTGCAAAAAATAATTTCGCCCCTATAAGGAACAAACTATTATAAACGACTTCACTATAGGTGGTAAGTCCTTTTGTTATTTAGAATTTTATGTTGGACCTAAGTAAATAGAACATTATTTTAATAATTTTTGGAATTCGACTTAGTTTAACTTTTATTTAACGTAAACTTACAACATCAAAAACGCTATCTAGTGTCAAGTATATATTAATAAACAATTTCGGCTATACAAGCTTCAACAAAGGTTTAGGAACATAATCACTGTCTCCACTGCACTCGACATAAAACCAGACACGACGTATATCGATTATATATGCATCGATGACCAGCATTCGATTAAGGATGCAAGAGTAACCCATTATACAGACACTAGCTTTAATTATTGAGGTGCCAGAATTAATCCCGTTCAAACTATGAATCAGCTCTGTTTTTAGCTCAGGCTAGAACGGGCTTCATAAATGAAATACTGATGCAATTCTTCGGGCTTTGTCGGTAACTCTGGTTCTCTAGCGGATGTCTACATTTCTGATTCGATCACAAAAGGACACTCCGAGCAAGGCCCTCTCATTGCCCTTTGGGTGACTGTTAACTTTCTGATGAGGCCCATTGTGAGCAACCACGTCTCAGAGTCATAGGTCATAACTGGCAACACACACTGGTCATAGACTTTTGTC
Source organism: Anorthoa munda (assembly GCA_945859665.1). NCBI lineage: Eukaryota > Metazoa > Arthropoda > Insecta > Lepidoptera > Noctuidae > Anorthoa > Anorthoa munda. The sequence goes on along the minus strand of OX243899.1, from coordinate 29,237,782 downwards.
TTGAGACACTGTGGTAAGTTGGACGAGATGATACCGCGAAACTTCCCGAACGAAACTTACTTATAGTTAGTTTATTGTAAGTTTGTGCTCCATTGCTATAATTGCTGCGAGGCATTCCATTGCGAGGAACGAATATATAAATAAATGCGAGAAGATCATATTTAATAGAAATTATTTTACGTTTAAAATAGCCGTCAGTAGAAAAGTTTCTATAAAAAAACTATTCGCATCGTTGTCACCATGCCTCGTTTAGTCGCGCCCAATCTGCGAGGAATTTAACGGGCAAATTTAAGGGCTCACATTGTGTTCTACGCGATGCTTTACCATCACTATCATCATCGTCATTTCAGCCGAAAGACGTGCAATGCTGGACACAGGCATCCCCCAAGCGTCGCCACACTGATCGGTTGTGTTCGATTCACATCCACCGGATTCCCATAGCCTTGATACGCGATGCTTGAATGAATTAAAATTTAGCGCTTAATTAATATTTAGACATTACAATTATGTTTTGTCTACTGGTAGTAAAACGAGCATTGTCCGGTTGAGCGCCGTAATTACCGAAACAATTAAAAAGCTAATGTGTCTCGCGCGGATCCACGTTTTAGGCAATCAAATAATAGAATACATGCAGAAAAAAACGCATATAAGCGAAAAAGTAAAGGAAACAAATGTTTAGAAAATAATCACGGCTCGCAAAACAACTGCGGTTGCCGGAACCAGAAATGAAACCATTACCTTATTTGATCCCTCTTTAAACATGTACCGACAACAAAATAGCTAAGTGTGCACGCAAACATCTTTTATTTTTAAAGTATGTTTTTACCAGCGGCTTTGTCCGCGTTGGTGTCAGGCATTATATCACGGAAATGTACTATCGGGATAGTAAAGTAGTAGTAGAAGTATTTTCTATGGAATAGGACTATAATCTATTTCTGTGTCAAATTTCATTCAGATCCGTTCAGCCGTTGTAGCGGGATTAAGTAACAAACATCCATCCATCCAATCTTTCGCATTTATAGGTAATATTACAAGAAATTGGACAACAACTATTTTGTTGCGGTGTTGCCTAAGCGACATCGCAACTGAGGCGGGTCGCGATGTCGTATGGGGTCTTCCATACCCATACGATATCGCTGCTGAAGGTTGGAGGCCTCGGCGGGAGAGGAGTGCCGGTATTGCGGTGCGCCGCTTAGACGTCGACGACCTTCCGCGGCTTAGACGGGGTCGCCACCGTCTGATTGCCGCCGCGGTGGGGCCGCAGGGGAGGAGGAGTGTCGGTATAGCGTTGGCCGCTCTCCCTATCCCCTGCGGCCGTAAAATGGTAGGTGGCGGGACCATTGACCTTGACCCGTCACAAGGGGACCATGGGTGCCATAGACGGGGTCGTCTGGCACCCATGTGTTGATTTGGTCCCTGGGGTGGTTACGGCGCACAGTGTGTTCTGGTGCGCCGGTGATGGGGGTACTCCCCCTAGGAGGGTCCGGTGACGGACAGCCGCGGCGGGTTCGCGGTGAGTGCTAACGCGTGCCCGTGTTCCCGTAAGCGGCACAGGAGGACACCGTGGAGTTTTAGTGGGTTAGAGTCCCACATAACTATCTCCCCGTGGTATCGCGCTCCACGATAAAAAAAAAGTATTGTATGAGGGGCAAGGTCTACACCCCTAACAGTTTCGCCGTGTGTACTTTCTATATGTATACTTTATTGTTTTTCAAAGTGTGTGTCGTGATTTATAAGGGTTGTTTGCTCATCCTGACAGCTAGATACGTGAGAACAAATTAATCGAAAAAATAAATAATTGATGAGAGCGAATATATGTTCAAGAAGGCGGCAAAAAATGGGCGATTCAAAATAACATAGCATAACATCACGTCGGTATAGTAAGGATAAGCAGGATTTAAAGTTTACAAAAAAATTACATATTGTTATCACCCATGCAATACAAGACGATTGCCACTCTCAAGACAAAAAAGGACAACAATTCTTGATTTCAACTAGGCTATTAAGCGGCACTTTTGAACGTCAAAAATATAAATATAAAATTAATAATATTTATTTTCTAAAAAGGATTTCTGGAAAAGTAGCTTCTTATGGAGAAGAACGAACAAGAAAGGCCACACTTACTCTTTAAAAAAAAAGTTTTTTTTCATACATACATACATAAATTCATATACGTGAGGACGATGCACCCAGCACTACGGTACTACGTATAGGTATAAAGTATTACAAGCACTAACAGGTAAATTTTTTCATTTGATTAATAGAAACATTGTTCTCTCAATATTTGTAAGTACAAATATTGCAAACATAGGTAAATTACCTAATTCAACAAAAACGGGACAGTGTGTGAGTCAATTTCTTAAACAAAAAGAAAAAAATAATAAAAAATAGAAGAAGAGCAGTGGTGGCCCAGTGGTATCGGCCGCGACTTACAAGTTCTGGGTCACAAGGTCGTGGGTTCGAGCCCAGGCAGGCGCTTTACTTTGTGTACATTATTTCATCACCACTGCTCTCAAAACGGTGAAGGAAAACATCGTGAGGAAACCGGCATGTCCTAGAACCAAACATTCGAAGATATGTGACATCCACCAACCCGCACTGAGCCCGCGCATTCCCTCTCACAGAGGAGGCCTGTGTCCCAGCAGTGGGAACATTAATAGGCTGATGATGTGATAATGATGATGTGAATAAAAAATAATGCATTACTATAATTGATGCCAGAATTCGACAGTTGCGATTAAGAACTGTAATTGACAAGGCAGTGAGACTTTTTGTAGGCTCGCTTCAATAAGAAAATTATATTATTTGGCTCGATCCCTAATTGACAAAGCCAATTTTCGTCAGGACCTGTTCCTTTGTTTCCCCTTCGCATATAAAGGGTCTTTCAACAAGGACGGGTCGATGTTAAAATTGAATAAAACAAGATGTGTGTGAGATATTAACGAAATTTATTTTTTATTTAAAAGGCCCATTTATGCCAATTATGGATGGAATATGACATCGTTCAAATTTCCGCCGCGGCTTCGTATGGTGGCACGAATCCGAGAGGTCCAATTTTTAATGACTCTTATCATAGGTTTAAAGCGTATAACATCGTGTAATTGTTTTCTCTGCCCAGTGAATTTCATGCCGGATTGATTTTAGCTTTAACAAATCAAGTGAGTATGTTTTGTTCAATGGAACTCCGAAGGTAATGCGATTATGTTATTATCAATTCAATGAATATTATTCATACATTGAGAGCATTTCCAATGTAATGCTGCGTTTTCTTTTCGTTCCTGATAAGTCAGTGGATTCGACAATAGATACGTAGAAATTTAACTTTTTTTTTTAAATCCTATTCATTTTTGACTTACCGAAACACTCCAGGTGCTGTACTCTGATGTATCAAAACTATCATGATTCCACTGTGATAAAGGGATAGTGCTCTTTGTCCTGTATAGCTCCGTCTCTCTCTCTCACAGTAGAACCATGATAGTTTTGAGACGTCAGAGCAAGGCACCAGGGGGGTGACCATAAGCTCTTAGAGTAAGGTTAATTTGAGTGTGCGTAAGGGATAGATGTATATGACTTGTATACATCTGTACCTTTTTTACAGTAGAACTATGATAGTTTTGACACGCCAGGGTACGGGGGCAGTCTGTGATAAAACCAAGTTGATGATGATGACATCGTTCAAAAAGCTTGCACTAGTAATGTCTGCTATATATATTGTATTTGAATGTCCATGGTTCACTTTTGGCAAAATTAAAACCAGACATTGCAATTTCATAACATATTATTACCAACTTTGTTATTGACTATCGGATCTGTTCACCATAACATGATGTATTCTAGAACGTGATGCCGACAAATTGCATCTCCATGTCAAAGGCAACGAAGATTCCTTTCACTCGTTAAAATCCCTTCAAAGCCTCTTGCCTTTTAAAACTAAAATCTATCTAGCTCAAACTCTAATTCAGCCGATTATCGATTACGCTGATGCCTGCTATCTGGATGCCACGGAGGAGCTCTTAAATAAGCTTGAGCGCTTGCAAAACCTGTGCATCCGTTTTGTTTTTGGTCTGAGGAAATACGACCATGTCTCTCAGTTCCGCAAGGATCTCAAGTGGCTCCCTATCCGCCTTCGCAGGAACACTCGAGTATTATGTCTCCTCTTCAACATCCTGTTTAACCCTACTTACCCTAAATATCTACGCGATCACTTCTCCTTCACTCGCCCTGCCGATGTCCCATGTAGATCACACCTTAAGCATCACCTAAACTTCCCATCCCATAGTACTAATTTCTATTCCCACTCCTTCTCTGTTCATGCAGTACGACTGTGGAACTCACTTCCACCTAATATTCGTGATTCCCAAAATGTACATCTATTCAAGAAACAAGTCAAAGATCATTACCTCTCCACCATATTGTAATTATTATATAATATTATGTATGTATTTTTATCTTCTATATGTTTATTTAAGGTATATGTGTTATTTATACATAATTAGTTAAGATAAATAGTTATATAGTTGTTAGTCTATTTTAAGTTTCCTTATTTCCTTCTACACACTGTCTTCGTATATCATCCAACTTTCCTGTCGCAGGTCTAATGGAAGAAATTTCTATTTGAAATAAGCAGTACCTTTGTGCTCTTCTATAAGTATTATTTCTTTTCTCTGTTAAGTGTTTTGTGTGTACATAAATAAATAAATAATTAAGATTATTTATATCATGAACTTAAGACAAGGGGGTTAACTAACTGCTTCGAATGAATGCAACCATCTCTTTTCAGTTTAGGACACATTTAACCATTGAGTTTGGTTCCAAACTGACCCCTTTGACTCTGAATGTCAGTAACGATGGCATTCAGAGGCCAGACTCACAAACGACCGAGAGCCAGAATGGACAGGTCTTCGTAATAGAAATGATGTTATGAGAAAGGATCCTGTGATCCTGAAGGCCTCTGTAGTACTTTTCTGCCCCGTCGACTTTCTTTTCTGCGAGCAATGGGCCCTGCCCACTGTAACTTGCCAATGAGTTTTAGTAAAAGTAAATGGAGCACAACAACAATATGAGGCTTTAACCAAACAAATACCCATCGATATTGAGGTAATGTAAACTTGACATGGAGGTTGATAGTGTGAACCTTTTTTGGTAGGAGCTTTCGCGTGTTGGGGTCTGCTCAGCTTCAGATGTCAGACGCGACCCAATGTAACGTGACGAAGTTCGCATCATTTAAGATAGCAACACATCATAGACCTTTAGTTACTTTACCAAAAGTTCACATTTTAGTGAAAGAAACCCCTCAACGCAGCGATGCTATTTAGTTTCTTGATCTGAACGTACGACGCTGCGGTATGCGACACATAATTCTCCTCACCACTGACGCATTCTGCGACGGAACAAAATCCATTCTAGACGATTGTCAGATGATTATGTATCCGGCACCGCATACCGCAGCGTTGTGAGTTACGATCAAGAGACCGAACCTTTTGCTGGTATGAACCCGCATAGCCAATATCCTAATACGGGCTTAGTGAGTTCCCATCAGCAAAGATATTCACGAAAATACTTTCAACGGCGACGTCGCGAATTCTTTCTATGCATTATGACCATCCTTTGATTCTGTATTAGTTCTTCAAATAGATAACGGTTTTAAGTACATAAGTACCTGGGCGACCGAGCTCTGCTCGGGTGAAAATAGAGAAAATGACGTTATCTAAAAATAAAACCTAGCTAGATCGATTTATCGCCCCCGAAACTGCCCCGAAAATCGTTGGAGCCGATTCCGAGATTCAGATTATAAATAAAATATACAAGATTTTACTTGAAACAGCTCCGATTTGTAAGAGAAACGAGGTAACAAGTCGGACAGAACATGTATTCTGATAGCAATCAGGGACAATCATATCGACGATCACTGGAAACTGCGACAAGAGTTGTCTCTTACAAAATAATACAGAAGGTTCACATAATCTAATGTATTTAATTTAAATGTTTATGTACAAGTCACAATATAACTAAAATAAAATCACAAATAAATTTACATATTTATCAGCCATTCGTTTGTCGACGCACACCACACACGCATTACTGGCCTCGTCTGATCTGCATGCAGTTTCCTTTCATCCATCTTGTTTCAATCTGCGTAGCCCTTTCCCAAGTAGTGATTCGCATATTGTTTGCTAGGCCTGAAGAAAATCATCAACAAATAATGCATTGTTGGTTGCGCGCTTCGATTACAGTGGGTTTTCTACATTCTTACATATTGTGTTAACATGGCGCAATCGTAGCGTAGCAAGCGTCAACTTTGATTGGGGGACAGTTTACTTCGCTTGTTTGAAGCAAACGTTCTGTGGGAAGTTTCAGAAATTGTTCAAAATCAAAATCAATTTTTTTTATTTTACATAGGCCTACATGGGCACTTATAAAACGTCGACAAAAGGCGCACGGAAAATGTTCTTCGATGAAAAATGTTGTTCGATGAAAATAAAAGAGCCGGTACGATGAATTTATTTAAAATGTTTCGTCGTGTGCCGTAATAAAACCAATCCATACTAGTTACAATTACTATAAATGCGAAAGTACCTTTTTTGCCTGGAGATATGCATGCTGCACTACCACAGGGAGATAGTGCAGTTATGTGGGACTCCAACCCACTAAAACGCCACGATGTCCTCCTTGTGCCGCTTATGGCGGGAACACGGGCACGCGTTAGCACTCATCGCGAACCAGCTGCGGATGTCCGTCACCGGACCCCCCTCTGGGGAGTACCCCCATAATCAGCGCACCAAAACACATTGCACACTGTAAACATCCCAGGGACCAAACCAGCACATGGGCACCAGACGACCCCGTATATGGCACTCTTGACCCCTGTGGTGGGTCAGGTCAGTGGCCCAGCCACGTACCATTTTTCGGCCCAAACCTACGTGTTGGCCGCTACAACATCGGCTTATGGGCAAAAGCCCTGACGAGCGGCCCTTCCTCGAAAATGCGGGAACCCACTGAGGGGTATGCGAAAGTACCTAACTCTGTCTGTATGCCTGTATGTCTGTGTTTTTGTTACGTTTTTATATTTATATTTGTTAAATTTGTGAGTCATATTTGGGAGAATAAATTATTTTTCTTTTAATTCTTTGCCAAGTTGATGGATTTTTATACTTTTCATCCCGGGACTACATCCCCTTGTTCTTAATCATTTGCATGGATTACGTAACAAAAATTACGACTACCCTCAAATTATAAACTAATTCAAACGGCACACATGACTTACACCTTTGTATAAAAAGTTGCCTACACCTTTTCTTCAGACCATAAAAGACCCCAACAACGAAAATGAAACGCCACAATGAACAAAGACCAAAAATAAATAAAACTGAAACAATTCTCGTGGTTACTGACCCACAAAATTATGCTTATTTAGTAAACAAGCTCACATTGTTTAAGCTCTTAACCTAATAGAAGGAAAGTACATAAATTCTACGTACAACACAGTTATGGGTCATTCAAAATTTACGCCGGATCTTATAGTTATGGGATCACTACCTATTTGAGGTTTTTATGGGTTTTGCCGCGTCGCAAGCATGGGGTGGACTGTGACTTAGGAGTGTTTTGTAAGATAAGGTACTATCGATCGCTAGGGTAATATTTTAGGACATATTTACGGCCAGGTTTTATAGGCTTTCAAGGTATTTGATTCCGCATTCATCCATGTCTAGTAATTTCGAGAATTGTGTTATCGCAAGTTGCAACAGTTTCTGTTGGTTAGAGTTTTTCGACAGAAAGCTTTATTTCTTTGCGTTGGAACACTTCAACTGATTGAAGCGCAAGCTAAGCGACTCCGTTTCTGCAGGGGCAAAAATTCTTTCGTATGTCTGTCCGGATGTCCGGCTGTTCTGCTCTACAGGTCGCATTTCTCAACCGATTCTCGTGAAATTTTGTGAGCAGGTTCGATAATTATATAGAATTAGAATAGTTATTAGAATTAAAACAAAAACAAAAAGACAGACTCGCGAGGTCTACAGCTCACACAGCAACTAGGTGGCAACTAGTGATTAGTTTGGTCGACAATGGAGCGCGCTAGCCGAGCTATCAGGAAAAACAGGCTCCGGCAGGACATTCTAGGGAGAAACTACTTAGAAAGTTGTGTTATATCATTGAATTCTGTTGAAGAATTTTTGTCTAGTGCCTACTGCCACATTTATGACACACCACTGTAGATAAATAGGTATACCCAAATCAGCGCGACTGGCATAATAATGAGACTCAAAAACAGCCATCAAATAGCCAATTGCGAAACATTTGTGAAGAAATGAGAAACAAACCTAATTACTGGCATAATAATCTAACTAGAAATGGTTTCTTCTAATTCTTACGCCTTGTCCTCCATCTTTCATTCTTCAGTTACTAGTTACTGATAATCTTTATCATCCCACTGCAAGGTAAAGGCCGCCCCCCACGTTCACAGCACATTTCAGTCCAGGGCTAGTACTCGTAGTGGGGCAGTTGTGATTGTTAAGTCTATATAGCCAACCGCCATTCTTTCCTAAGTACTGTGAGGAATGTAGCTCAGAGAGCTATTAAAATACTCAGAAATTACTTTTATATGATATATTTTAGCAAGCGTGTCTGTCTTCAGGCGCGCTCTATAGAATTGACAATCAAAACTTACCAAAAACATCTTCACTTATTTTATATATGTTTGAATTTCAATTACCTTCCAAAAATAAGTAGTTATCTGTTGCCAGTCTTATTATAGGCAAGGAGTTCGCCTCTAAATAGGCAGAGTCCTCACAGTACCTACTTCCTAAATGATATTATCACTACAAGTAGTGAGAACCGTCCATAGTAAAAAGGTTTACGATCAATACAGGGGCGAAAATACCTGCATTTCCTCATGCAAATAGCAGTCATAAAATGTAGGCATAAACTCGCTATTGCATAACTAACTACCGGACTATATATACTCGTACATATGTAGAAGACGTAGAAGTGTTGGTATAAAAGTTGCTGTTACTGAGAGGTTTTGGTTTAAGGGCAAATATAATGATGATCGGGTTGTTGAAAGATCTATAGCAGTGTTTGAAAGTATGAAAACGATCGTTTAGATTTTTATGTACTAAACGAGTCAACTCGTTGAGCATATAAAAATCTCCCTGTCCTAGTCCCACGTTACTTGGGATCGGCGCAAAATGTTTTCTTCTTACATTCAGTCAAAATCAAAGTATTTATTAGTGTTATTTTTGGTGATACAGTAGGGGTAACTTTACTTGCGCGATGCAGGATTTGAAACATCACCTTACACCTTTTCTCAATTTGATAGTAACGTGGGACGAGTTGCAGAATGAAAATATTATTTATTTGGATTTTCTGCAAGTTTTACTAAATGGGCCGTAGGCATGTAGGACGAGTTGATGCATTACTTCACAGGATGACGGCATAAAAAAAATACGGGCCAAGTGCGAGTCGGACTCGCGCACTAAGGGTTCCGTACCATTATCGCAAAAAACGTTTTTTGTATGGGAGCCCCACTTAAATATTTTTTTTTTCTGTTTTTAGTATTTGTTGTTATAGCGGCAACAGATTTACATCATCTGTGAAAATTTCAACTGTCTAGCTATCGCGGTTCATGAGATACAGCCTGGTGACAGACAGACAGACAGACGGACCGCGGAGTCTCAGTAATAGGATCCCGTTTTTACCCTTTGGGTACGGAACCCTAAAAAGCTTTGCGAATATATACAACACTCACATTCGCGTCTCGATCACGAAACATGGCGACCAAAAATGCCCAACCTTATTATTTATCGTGTTTGACTAGGTTCCCACGCTCAATAAGATTTATTGGACAGAACCAATAAATTTATTTGAACAAAACTTTGTTTTTCCTGACAGATAAAGCTATGAACACAGAGACAGGGTTGGATCATGCCGCATGCTTCTGCATAAGACCTCACTAATTTCGCTTAATAAAACTTTAAAGCACTTATGCGTAACATCAATCTATGCAAAGATAAGAGGGAATCAGAATAAGAGTTGATTTTGTCCTTTTTAAGGATAACTGTAGTTTTATCCGGCGTCCGTGCTCAGAAATTCGTGCTTTTTCCGTGTTCCAACGGATTAAATTATTAAATCCGCTGGAACACGGAAAATACACGAAACGGTTATGTCCTTTTTGTTCATAATTTTATGCAAGATTATTTTTGTATTTTGAAGACGTATAGAAGTAGGTATAATCTAAGATACCTACAATATTTTCAGTGCTGGATATATCATTGTATTCACAGCCAGTAATAAAATATGTAGTTTGAAACAAAACTTTATTCTTCTTTGATCTTTCTAAAAATATGAAAGGAAGATTGTGAGACGTACACTTTCCTTTGAGGCCACGACTTGGAAATTAAAATGCGAAGTTTCTTGCAAACTTTCTTGTTCTTATTTTCTACATTTTTTATAAACCAAACATAAAAAAGGAAAAATATTTAAAAATCGTTTGTTACAATCAAAATAAACTTTTCTTACTTATCTAAACGCTTTTATAACCATTTTTTTTAGTATCAAAAATTTATAACTGCCACATAAGGGTGGTAAAATTCCGCATAATAATAAAACTAACCAAGTAATCACTATAACGGGAGCCACGCGATAGCTGTAGCTGTAGCTGTGTGTGCTGATCATTAATTAAATAAGTCTGTAAAATCTTTCTGCTCTTAATTTTACTGATTACAAGGTAATCACACTAATGTTATTTAGGCGAAAGTTTTTGAGTGTGTGTTTGTGTATGTTTGCTACTTCTTCACGCTCAAACGGCAATATAAAACTAAACGCGTCGATCATTAGGTAGTTCGCTAAGTCAATCGCCCGGGTGTGTCCCACGCTACATTTACCATCTCTAATTGTACCGTTTGTACTCAAACCCTTGTCTCACTACGCTGTTAACAATACCGGGATCAATACGACCCTACAATAGATCGTTTGCCATAAAACGTTAAAGGATTGATGATTGCGTCGCCAAACCTTACATTTTATTACTATTTACACTATAAAGTAGGAATAAAAATTTGTAACGCCTGAAATTGCCTGTAAAACTTAGCGTACTGGTAACAACAGGTGATCCCCAATAAAACTTGTAAAGGGGTTAATAAATAAACTTCCACCTGTTTGTAGTAAGGATTTTGTTTACAAAGGAATAAGGATTACTTGAAAGCTTTAGAACTCTAAGACTTATTGACTTTCGGGAGAGGCTTTGCCTGCGTCAAAGTCAAAAAAATTGCGGGAACGTATTACTAAAGTAAAAAGTATTCTGTGTCCCAATACAGATGTATGAATGTAAAGGAAGCAAAAGGAGAATGTAAAGGATCGGAGGGTGGCGTTACATCCCACCAAAACATTTTCATGCAAAATGTTACCAAGACGAGACCTTATGGCTCGCACTGTCAAAAAGTTATCAGATCCCATGTAGAACCAAGCTTCTAACTCTACACGCCCTAACTCTACTACAAGCGTGTGAACGGGGTGCTTGGCTTGGTTTGCCTGAGCTTGAAGAAGTTTGTCGCTAAACCGGTCGAGTGTCGGTTTTTGAACACAGATCAAAGGGCTCTTGCAACAAGCGCTTGCGAGGCATTCACACGTTATCGATTGAAATATTTGTGATCTCGCGACGGGACATTTTGTTCTGTATGATCTGAAAATGAGTGGCTGGTCAAACGAGGGTTATATCTCTTCTGGAATGTAACGATGGTGAACCTTGTACTTATTTGGAGTCTCAGAGATGTAAACCGTAAAGATAAAAAACTGGCCAAGCGCGAGTCGGACTCGCACACGAAGGGTTCCGTATCATAGTCGCAAAAAACGGAAACAAAATACGTTTGTTGTATGGGAGCCCCACTTAAATATTTATTTTATTTTGTTTTTAGTATTTGTTGTTATAGCGGCAACAGAAATACATCATCTGTGAATTGTGAAAAATTTCAACTATCTAGCTATCACGGTTGATGAGATACAGCCTGGTGACAGACGGACAGACAGACAGACAGACAGACGGACAGACAGACGGATCGCGGAGTCTTAGTAATAGGGTCCCGTTCTTACCCTTTGGGTACGGAAACGGAAACCAAAAAGAAAGTTGCAGATGCTTTGAGTCGTCTTGACGAGTTAATGCAAAACCCAGTTAAAGAAATAAAAGCTAAAAGAATAAAATAATACTAATGACTTTTCTTGCTATTGTTTCAGTTTGCTTGTATTTCGAATAAAAGTATCATAAACCAAACGCGATAGCCGAAACAAGGTGTCCGCCATGCTTGCCTGTACTTAGCACAATGTCGCATTCGGGAGTGATATGAAGATTTGAATGAAATTATTGCGACGCACGCTATTTCGAAAAACTTTACGAGTGGTTTCACAAGCATGTACACTTCCCAATGTGTGCACTTCCCAATGTGAGCCTGCGTTTGTATAGTCTTTGGGCTTGTGTACGCTGGCCGAGGCTTGCCAAGCATGTAAAGCCGGTATTTAACCGTATAGTTCGGACGGGGTACATTTTGGGGCTTGACAAGCATACCTCCGCTGGCTCAGCCGCGGCTCATTTTGGACCCCAGATTTACGTCATACGACATCCTAATTAATAACTTAATTATTTATTAAGATACCTAACGAATCTTATGTGGGGGCTTTAATTAAAATAGTTGGATAAAAAGCTTACATGTTAGCGCAAATATTTTTTTTAGATTAAGTGCGCAAGTTTATTAATTTACATTTGTTAAAAACAAGTGTAATAATACGATAATCGCCATTTTGATGACAGTGGTGGTCGAAGCTAAAAAACATAAAAATGCAGATTTTGGACACCCAAACTCCACGACAGGGGTAGTGGTTCGCTAATTGTTTAATTATTGGTCGAATTCATCCATATTTCAAAATAAATAATTAGTGGTAATGAAGTTATTTGTTATTCAAAGTCGAAGTTAGGCGCCAATCGTGTTTGTTTACATTTTTATTTTACACAAATATCACCCTTCCACATGTAAAATTGATTACAAATATGACAATTATGTCTCTAAATATAATAAACAACAAGAAGAAGCCCTGATTTTAACGTAATTAACAAACACCAGTCCAATAATACGTAAAATTCATTACCACTACTTTATTTTTGTTAAATTTCCAATTCGTCAAGTAGATTGTTTTTTTTTAATGTAATAGTTGTGTGGCAAAACGATTTTAGCAATCGATTTTATTTATGCTATCCACTCGATTAATGAGCGATTATCCCAAATCGATTCTTAAAAAATAGAAAAATCCTGTTTTAGGCTTAAAATACAATAAGTACTTAAATTATTACTATTAATTATTTCTTAAAGTAATCTTAATAGATTTTTGGACATTATTTGACTACAACCAACTAAACAATTTCATCGAACCGTGGATAATTTCGCGCCGAATTATCTATCCGATTCAAAATTCAAATTCGGAATGCGTTCGCTATTCAAAACTATTTTGTATAAAAATAATAATGATTGAGTCTTTATGTTTGATAGTCTCAGAAGTATACAGAGTGCCTAGTATATTTTTATGTAAGTTTGTAACGCAAGTGTAGATAAATTTAGTTTTGGGGAACCAACGATATTGTGATTATTCGTTATATTGCAATGAGTGTCGTACTGGCCCAGTGGCTAAAGGCCTCGCCTTGCCTGAGGTCATGGGTTCAAATCTGGACAAATACCAATGATTTCCATTTTCAAATTCATTAATGTACTTTCTAAGTATATTTTAGAAATCGTTGACAACGGTGAATGAAAACGTCATGAAGAAACCTGGTCTTATAGTCTCAAATCGCCAACCCGCATTGAGAAAGCGTAGTGATGAATGTTCGTGCCTTCTCTGTATGAGAAGAGGCCTTTGCCTTGTAGTGGGACAATTATAGACTGGTATTATTATTATAATTATATATTGAATAATGAGTTGAGAGTATGGTATGGTTAGGTTTTGAATTCGGTCGAGTTTGTTGTAATGTTATGAAAATTGATGATGAGATACATACTTTTAAAATTTTATTTTTATTCATTTTAAGAACATAAGTTTGGTTTGTATTTACATCTGCATTCCCCGAAAACTATTAATATCAATAACCTTGTGCGTATCTTCTTGCGCGGTTCCTTTCCAAGCGAGTTATGGCATGGTTGTCAACCAACTAAGCTGAAAATCATCTAGAAGCATGAAATTTGGCAGAAAGGTTCCTCAAGTGAAGTAATTGTGCAGTAAGAAAGGATTTTTGGAAATTGCATCCCTAAGGGGGTAAAAAGGGGTTTGAAAGTTTGTATGAAAAATCTAATCACAGCATGATTTTCTCCTCGTTTAAGTCTTTTTATTTCGCTTTTAAAGCAGTCGGGTTTTTAGATTTTTTGAATTAACTTTTTTTATTTATAACTTTTTAGTTATCTGTTTTTAAGATTTAGGTACATTTAAACATATGTGTTTTATATTTTTCCCTTTATTTTGATACCCCACACGAAGGGTTTGGAAAAAAAAAAAAATGTCCTCCGCAATATGGCGCCCAAAATCTGCCATTTTTCTATTTTCCAATTTTAATGTAGCCAGTGACACTCGCGAGGTTAAGACGAATCGATTGACGTATGAATCATCAAAATCGGCCAACACGTTTGGTCTCTAGAACGCCACATAGGAACAAACATACATACATACATACTTACATACATACATACATAGACTGATAAACACATTACCCTCCTTCGGCAGTCGGGTAAAAAGAGAAGAAAGGAGTGAATAGCATATTTCGGTTGTTCAAAACTAGACCCACAACGGGGCAAAAAGGGTTGATAAGTTTTTAGGGGAGGATTTTACTTTGTGGCGATAACCTAAAATGTATTATTGTTTAAGTCAAATAACGAATCGTCCCAATCCAATAAACCCACCAACCCCAAACCCAAATCCACGATACCCAGTTTTTAATAGTTTTAATAATATCTTATTTTTGGTTGCCTTTACTAACTGCATATAAGAAAATCATTTATAGGATAAACGAAATCACGCGAACATAGTCGCGGGCGGAGTGCTAGTCATACATAAACATACTCATATTTATACTGGTCATTCTGTATAAAACCGTCTGAAATGATCAATGTAAAACTCTCTTTTATATTAAAATGTGCCCGATAAAATATTTTGAATACCGACTGCATTCCAAATTTGAATTTTAAATTCTTTTTCGAATTTTGAATTCGTTCGGTGAATTCGGCGCGAAATTAGCCACGAATCCTATTTTTATTTCAATTTACTCTTCTGATAACATTATGAAAGCATTTATGTATAGTTATTACTATATATTATTACTATAAGTTGTTATTTTAATTTGTGCCTATAAACTAATTTTAATGTTAAAACAATACATTTTTGAAAATCACTTTTTTATTTAAATGAATAATTTTAAATAATCGAAATACACTTAATCGATTAGGCTGAATGCAGTTTTAATCGATTATGAGACGCGTGAATGGACAGCAAAAAAAAAAACATCACCAAAGAAATGTCATGTTGCAAGGTTGCATCAAAATTTTAAGCAATTTTTTTCCAGATTTTGGCTTGTTTTTTTATGAATTTTTGTATGACAAATTAGGAACATAAGGACGCAAATAAAATGAGTATATCTTTGTGTTGTCCTTTTGCATCTTTTCAGCAAGGGAAAAGGTTGTTTATGTACATATTTTGAGCAAATCTAAATTGTCTACCGTTTGGAAAGGTGTAGTAATTCGTATTTTGTACACATTTTGCAGTAGACTGACGCGGTTTAACCGAGCGCAACATGTAAATAAAGATATTTTTTTCAAATTCACTGTGTAAGATAGCTGCGTAAACTTATTTTTCTGAATAAATTCGAATGTTGAAAGTTCAAGTAAATTCCTGAATTTCATGACGTAATTTGCAACAACCTGTCGACTCAGCTGGTGTGTCATGTGTCAAAATCTTGTCGAGCAGAGTGGTTAAATGAATGAAATTGACATGCGCTATCGAAATGTTACTTTACGTTCTACATTTGGCGTTTTGACTATCAAAAATAGAATGCCACTTGATCTAGCTAGAGTCTCTAATTTGATTGCAGCCTACGGTCAACCGTGAGCAAACAATCTACATTAATTACAGATTAGTCTCTCAGCAAACGGTTCTATCCGTTACCCATATAAATTACCATTAAGATTCATGAATCTTAAAATCCATCCGGGTCGAATAGACAGATAGGCTTTAGATTGACTTGGGGATCTGAGGGTGACTCTTGATTTAGAGGTTGCGGTGACCTTACGCAACAAATCATGAAATATTTTTTTTTTGTAGTTGGAAAGCTTTATCAAAGCGTAACTGACCGATTTTTATGTTAATATTAATACTAAATAAAACCGGCCAAGTGCGAGTCGGACTCGCGCACGAAGGGTTCCGTACCATTATCGAAGAAAACTGCAAAAAAAACACGTTTGTTGTATGGGAGCCCCACTTAAATATTTATTTTAGTATTTGTCGTTATAGCGGCAACAGAAATACATAATCTGTGAAAATTTCAACTGTCTAACTATCACGGTTCATGAGATACAGCCTGGTGACAGACAGACAAACAGACGGACCGCGAATTCACAGTAATAGGGTCCCGTTTTTACCCTTTGGGTACGGAACCCGAAAAACTAAAAAAAAATGAAAATTTAAAATTCTCTATAGGTTTTTTATATGGGATTTTGGTATGTATGAACTGAGTTGAACAAGATAATGAGCATTGGATCAGCTGGTAAATAAATAAATTTAGGAATATTGAACCTTTTTCTAAGAAAATGATGAATAGCGGCCATAAAATGGTAAACTTCCATACAGATTGATATCTATACAGAGTTCTTTTTAAGATGTCATGAATTTGACAAGTCTCGTCATTTGACTGATTGCCATGACGGCTGTCATTATTCGGCCGGTATTAAGACGGCACAAAATTCTAACATAGACGTTTTGGGAATTGCTAATTGCAGTTGCCTGCCAAACGCGGCTTTTAGTGCAATTATAATCAAGGCAGGAAGGGCATAACTTTCAAAAGCCTTTCCTGTCTTGCGCAGTTTTGTGTTCGCTGTTTAAGAATTCGTAGGATTATTTTTAATTCATTGGCTATCTTTGCCAGGTAAACTAATGAAAGCGGGTCTCCTTTGGCTTTACTTCACGGAATGTCTAGATACTGACTCTTTCAAGATATCAGTAAACAGTCTGCTGTTCGCATAAACGGAGGGCTAGGCTTTACTTCGGCCAGAGAATCAGCATTGCTATCCAATGTGGCAATACTTGTGAACGAATTATTTGGTACCCAATGAACCTATCCCCGTCTCCGCTATACGCGCTTGTATATAGTTTTTATTAGTCTATATATTTTTTTTCAATACAGTTGTTAAACATGGCGTACTTTCAGAGGCTATAATTATGATTCGAAAATTAAATCTTACGCATAGGCATCTTTCTGTTACGCGGTCGTGACTTTTGTTTACGAGCTCGATCATTAGTTTTGCAGTTTAGTTTTAAATTTATAAGTCAATTTAAAAAGTTTAGTAGCAAAGAGATTTCATACATAGAATAAAATGGGATAGATTTTATACGAGGAAAAATGAATGATTCCGTACGTTTTAGCAATGAACACTCAAAAGTATTTTTAATGGTTGTTTAATATATTTAATTACCAGTTTTAATTTAATTATTTTTACATCAACATTTGTCTAAAATCGAATAGGCTGTATAGACTGTGTTCGTTGTAAAAAATGTCCAGTTGCAAAAACGCGCCTTTAGTTATAATTTAATTTAAAAAAGTTTAGTAGCAAGGAGTTTTCATACATAGAATAAAATGGAATAGATTTTATACGAGGAAAAATGAATGATTCCGTACGTTTTAGCATTTAATTCTCAAAAGTCTTTTAAATGGTTGTTTCATATATTTAAATACCAGTTTCAATTTAATTATTTTCACATCAACATATGTCAAAAATCGAAGAGGCTGTGTAGGCTGTTTTCGTTGTAAAAAAAATATGTCCAGTTGCAAAAACGCGCGAAAATTTTATTTTTTTGTGAATTAACTAATCTAATTATTTGATTTGTTTTTACTATTTCCCACAACTGTATTGAAAAATATCGTGTGATACACGGGCGTGTAGGTTATTGCAAACTCGTGTCTTTAAAAACCCTCGCCTTCGGCTCGGGCTTGTTAATGACAGCTCGTTTGCAATAACCTACTTTCCACCCTTGTATCACAATGTACTATTTCAATACAGTTGTTAAACATGGCGTACTTTCAGAGGTTATAATTATGATTCGAAAATTAAATCCTACGCATAGGCATCTTTCTGTTACGCGGTCGTGACTTTCGTTTACGAGCTCGATCATTAGTTTTGCAGTTTAGTTTTAAATTTATAAGTCAATTTAAAAAGTTTAGTAACAAAGAGTTTTCATACATAGAATAAAATGGGATAGATTTTATACGAGGAAAAATGAATGATTCCGTACGTTTTAGCATTGAACTCTCAAAAGTCTTTTAAATGGTTGTTTAATATATTTAATTACCAGTTTTAATTTAATTATTTTCACATCAACATTTGTCTAAAATCGAATAGGCTGTATAGACTGTTTTCGTTGTAAAAAATGTCCTGTTGCAAAAACGTGCCTTTAGTTATAAGTTAATTTAAATAAGTTTAGTAGCAAGGAGTTTTCATACATAGAATAAAATGGAATAGATTTTATACGAGGAAAAATGAATGATTCCGTACGTTTTAGCATTTAATTCTCAAAAGTCTTTTAAATGGTTGTTTAATATATTTAATTACCAGTTTCAATTTAATTATTTTCACATCAACATTTGTCAAAAATCGAATAGGCTGTGTAGGCTGTTTTCGTTGTAAAAAAAATATGTCCAGTTGCAAAAACGCGCGAAATTTTTTTTATTTTGTGAATTAACAAATCTAATTCTTTGATCTGTTTTTACTATTTCCCACAACTGTATTGAAAAATATCGTGTGATACACGGGCGTGTAGGTTATTGCAAACTCGTGTCATTAAAAACCCTCGCCTTCGGCTCGGGCTTGTTAATGACAGCTCGTTTGCACTAACCTACTTTCCACCCTTGTATCACAATGTACTATGTTGAAATCAGTTGTAAATAAATCAGTACTAAATACGCAATAAGCCTCTTATATACTTAAATTATTTTGTAAATTGGAGAGATTATTATTATTATTTGATAATAATCCCAGTAATCTCTCCAACTTACCTCTTAAATTCAGAATCAATTTCTCTTACATTCAGAAGACTATATTATGTTAATATTTAGTTGCGAATGTGCCAATTATATGCAGTATTGTTTTTGTAACTAACTTCCTTTTATACATAAAAATAGCCGATGACTAAAATAATTATCGGAAACTGGTCACTCGGTCGGAATTTAAGGATAATATTGTAAGTAGTTCAACAGTGACTAGTGGCACAGTAGGATCTCTACACCATGTCTAACGCGATTCTACCTGAACTCCGCAATGCCTGGGTTGCTGGGATCATCTTATCAGCGCTATGCTTAGTTTTGCAAGCTTCACTCTCCGCATTCAGACCCACGCTAAGAAACGTGGACCAGAAGATCATCATCCAGCTGACAGCGGCGACATTGTTGCACACATTCCTACAATATGTGTTAAATACAGCCAAATATTCTCTAGTTAATAGTATCGTGGACGCTGTGGACGCTGTCTGGTCATTGACGTATTACTTGGACGCCGTGGTAGTGTGCTGGATATATGTGTACTTTCAGAAATTACGCGAGCAAGTGATATCAAAGTTTGCGTTGCACAATAAGCAATTTAATTGGATTTGGTTCCTCGTGATACCAGTGGGAGTGTTATATTTCGTTTTCCGTTCAAATGTGAAAGCTCTCATTGTGTACAATATACTTTACGGTACCATAAAAGTCTTAATTGTGGCAAATACGGTTTTGTCTTACTTAATTATGTTCTGCGAAATCTTACCCAGAGAAATTTCTGATGGAAGGTTCTCTAATAGTATAAAAAAGTGCTTTATCTCATTCATATTGGTTTTTATAGTGGCTGTAGAAGCTATTATATCAGCGTACTGCACAGTGAGTGAAACAGTGAGATATGTTTTCTATATGCTAAATTCGTTTCAAGTGGTGGCTTGGACAATTATATTTGTCATTCCTGCTGAGACCCCAAGCGAGATGTGACTGGCACTTACAGGGTTAAGAATGTAATAATTGTAATTGTTATTTTTTCATTTACAATATCATAGTATTATAAATATTAAGTAGAATGTAACTAACTAATTTGATTTTAACAATATAATTCGGTTTTATTTGACTTTAGGGATACGAAAATCACGAATCATCATTGGAATGTATAGTTAGGTACCTATTAAAATGATAACAAATGTATGACGCTAGTAGTGACAGGGTAATTAATACGTTTTCAAGTAATACTAACATAGGTTTAAAGTTCTAAGTATATTAACACGTATTGTATTTTATAAATGTTTAGTTATGTTAGACTGCGGCCCTGCGCACACCGCTGGAGGCGCGGCGGAGAGCAATTGAAGACAACAATATAATTTAAACCTTAACTACCTTGACATACGGTCAATATAAGATCACTGTGTCGTGCGCCGCTCGGCTCGTTCTTATTTATCTTTGCCATGAAATTTTCAACTTTACAACACAAGAATTATAGTCTAATTTAAATTGTATTTTTTTTTTTTTTTTTTTATTATAGGTAGGCTCGCGCTTGACCACTATCTCACCTGATGGTAAGCGATGATGTGGTCGACGGTGTAACACGCTTACCTAGAAATAACCTATTCACTCTTGACTTAAAGACCCCGAGGTTGTAGCTATCTGGAAACACAGACTCCGGCAGGGAATTCCACTCCTTAGCTGTACGCATAATGAAAGTATTTCCAAAACAGTTATCTACTCAGTATCTTTGCCGCGCCTCTCTAAGTGTGCGCTGGGCCTTAGATATCCTCTTTTATAATATAATATAAATTTTTCCACGGTTTCGGTCCTTTAAGCAATCAGGAACCGTGTATTTTCGCGGTATAAAACATTACCATTCAGCGATAGTTCATCAGTAAATGAATTTGCGTCATATTCATATTCTTTATTGTAATATATACTATTTATCTAAAATATGTTAATATGTTGTTGTTGTATGTGTATGTTTATGTTGTTTGTTGTGTTGTTGTTATGTTATGTTATGTGTCCTGTAGACAGGAAATGTTCCTTAGTTCTTCGCCTGAAAATCTATTACGAAGGGCTATCCCATTTGGAGTGATTATTTGATTATCCCAGAGGCGGAAAGAACTTCCAGAGATGAACTTTAACATACATAGAAAAAAGTAAACAATTCACTTCTTTTTAGTATTACTTAAAATTAAATCTGTTACGTCAAAATATTGAAAAATCCTATTATTAATTAACAGAGACCGTGGAGTTTTTTACCGGTTCTTCTCCATAACAACATAACATCACGCCTGCATTTTCCGAGTGGTTGGGCAGAGGTTCACCTAAGTACATCCACATTTTATATTTCTTAAGAACCGTCTGCATCTAGTTTTTGATGTTTTTATATGATGTTTCTTAAGTACCCGTGTTATTGAGTATTTTTTATAAAATGGTTTTGAATAACGTAAGGGTGAAAGTTGCATAAGATAAATAAATGTAATGTGTGTAATAAATTTATACCAAAAAGGTACTTGTTTTAATCGATGTTATTGAAGTATTCTACCCATTCCTGAAAATTGTAAAATTTACATTAGAAACAGGTTCAATTGGTATCAAATTAAGTTTTGTGTGTAATTTGCCCATTTTTCTTGCTGACTGTATTTTTTCCCAAATTCTGTGAAAACAGTCTCCAGATCGTTTTCCTGTTGCTACAATGGACAATATACCTATTTATTTTTAAGGTTCCGTAGTCAATAACGAACCCTTATAGCTTCGCCATGTCCGTCTGTCCGTCCGTCCGTCCGCAGCTTAGCTCAGAGACTCTTAGTACTAGAAAGCTATATTTTGGCATGGATTCACGCCGACGGTGTAGTAAGTGGTAAAATAAAATCATGAAAAAATATTGTAGGTTACCTCCTGTACAGGCTGTGATTCAAATTTAAGTAAAAAAGCAGAGCATGAGCATGAACATGCTGAACGTGAAGATGCTACTCACTTTATCCTATGAATGGCCTGAAACACAGGTTTAAAAAAAACCTAAATAGGGCAGGTCGCTACCAAAAATAGAAATTCCTATTTATCTTGCAGTTGTAATAAAATATTTTATTACAACTGCAAGATAAATAGGTATTTTACAGTTTACATATAAGCACTATTTACATCATTGTTTTAGAAATTATACTACTTAATAAAAAATTAATTCATCAAAGTCTAATACAGATTGAGAGAATTGACAATTAATTTTGGTACTTAGATAGATTTATAGTCTGAGAGGAAATGAAGACATCTGCAAGAAAACCAAGGTTACCGACATAGCCCGAAGAATTGCCAAACTTAAGTGGCAGTGGGCAGCACATTGCACGCAGTACGGATGGCCGTTGGGCCGAAAAGATCTGGAGTGGCGACCGCGTACCAAAAGACGCAGCGTTGGAAGGCACCCTGATTGGTAGAGCGACGGTCTAGTCAAGGCTGCGGGAGTCCGGTGGAAGCGAAACACACATGACCCACCAGTGTGGCGACGCTTGGGGGAGGCCTATGTCCAGCAGTGGACGTCTTTCGGCTAAAATGATGATGATGATATTCTGGAATAGCCCATAGGTTATTTTTTATCCCGGTAGTATTTTCCCTGACTATCACGTTTGCAAAGGCGCAGGCAAAAACTAATAGTAATTAAATACTAAGCACTTTACAAAAACCGCATCTAAATCGGTGAAGTCGTCTCGGGGAAAATGCACTAAAACTCATAAAACGTTTATTGCAATGCCCCCTGGTGAGTTATCCCCACCAAACCCGAACCGGCCTTGTATACCTACAGTGTTTACTTATAACATCGCCTTTGGCTTGAAGCCGCAGCAAGAATTGGGGAAAAAAGTCTTGGTAAAAGAAAATATGGCCTCTTTGCATAACTCAATTTTCACCGTCCTTGTTTTAAGGCGCCGAGTATGAATTTATTGATTACATTAGAGTTCCACTTTACGGTAGAGTCATAAATATTTATGGAGAAACTCTGACATACCCTAAGTGGTTTACTTCTCCATCGACATCGTCTTTAAGGTAAAAATTCATTGAATTATGCAAATGCAAAGTATAAAAGGTATTGAAGCGGTCTAGTGGCTAATCATGAAAGAAAATACAGTAGTTCAAGAAAGATCAAAGCTCATCTTCTTCTTCTTTCATGTCGGTTAACTCAAATAATTAACCGACTTCAAAAAGGAGGAGGTTCTCAATTCGACTGTACCTTTGTTTGTGTGTTACCTGAAAACTTTTTACTAGGTGAACCGATTTTGATGATGACTTTGTTTTTTTGAAAGCTGGTGCTTCTCATGTGGTCCCATTAAAAATTGATCAAGATATGACAAATAGCTTTTGAGTTATCCTTAATAATGCGTATTTTCATTGTAATAAATAAGGTACCAAAACTAAAAAGAGAAAATAAAATACTTTTTAACAAAACATTAAACCGACTTCCGAAACAAAACAATACAAATCGAAAATCAACTTACTTTTCGGAAGACGATGTCAAAAACGAAAAAATAGAGGTACTATAGACACCGACACCAGAAAAAAATAATTTTGCTTTATTTATTTTTATAGTCTCAACTATTCAGATTTTATTTGACCAGTATGAAGCTACTTGGACAGCTCTGTCATTCGACACGTTCAAATCTTAAAAGGTCCAGGTAGATGGGCAGACATGGTGGGCCACATCCTGCATAGCTTACACTGGCACTGTATTTTGGATGGGTCTATGATACTCCATTTGGCCAGATTTAAAGTGGGCCTTCTCCTCTTGATCTTGTTGCTGAAGACGACATCAAAAATAAACTGTCAAGACTGGACTTATTTGAAGGAAACTTTTTTATTATTTTATTCGTTATCAATTTATGTTTAATGGGTTTTAAGAAATTTTCTTAAAACCCATTTAAAATAAATAGCTAAAGGTCAAAGATCGTCTGGACGTAAGAATAAGATCTACATTCTGTTTTATTTTTATATTTTCAGTATAATAAATTTTAGAACTCGGTGACTGTTTTAGATTTATTTTTACTAGCTCTTTCAGTAGCTTAAGTCGCGTTATAGTCAACAATTAATTATCCACGGGAACAATTGGGAAAAACTCTTAGTCTGAATCCAGACCTACATGTATTTCAATGTCCATTAAAATCTTTTTAGCCGTTGAGGTTGAGGAGCCGTTGATTAATAAACATACAAACTTTTTACATTAATATTTGCAGTATAGGATAGAAGCTCACCCTTAACCACAGTTCTTTTATTCTGCACAGCGCAAGTCAAGTTCAAATCCTTATAATATTACAAATAACTTGTACCGCATTAACAACGCTAATTAGCTTCCAGTAGGTAACAGAATCCCTGTTAATACCAACCTTATTAATTCAAAATATTAAAATTTTGTTTATAACTTTTAATTAGAACCTGGTAGGGTTTGTTTATTATCTTTAAGTTGCTTCAGTGTTGAATAAAACATGGTTCGTGGCAAGTTTACTCTGCAAGTTTGTAAATAAACAGTTTTGCTGTTGGTAAATTGATTTAATCAATTTCTGAGAATATTGTTCTAAGCTAGGTGGCACCGCGGCTTTGTGTTTAATATTACTTAGTATGTACGTTGTGTGCCTAACCGTGCCGTGCTAACTACTGTTTCAAGAAATGCAGTTTGAAATTGAATATATCTAATAACTTATTAATACATACATAAACTTAAGCCCTTTTCCCTTGGAGGTAGGCAGAAACTACAGAACGCCACCTGCTACGATCCTTACATAAAATATTTCTTTTTACCCGACTGCCGAAGGAGGGTAATGTGTTTATCAGTCTATGTATGTTTGTTCCTATTTGGCTTTCCAGAGACAAAACGCCTTGACCGATTTTGATGATTCGTACGTCAATCGACTCGTCTTAAGCTTGCGTGTGTCACTGGCTACATTAAAATTCGAAAACAGAAAAATGGCGGATTTTGAATGGGGTCCCAATACTCCCAATTTTTTTTTCTTCCCAACCCATTGTGTGTGGTATCATAATAAAGGGTTTTATGAGTTGATTTCAAATATATGTAACACTTATATGTTTAAATGTACCAAAAATGAAAAAAAAAAAATTTCTCAAAAGTTTAAAAAAAAGAAGTTTTTGTCAGCCAGCTCGCAAATATGTATACTCCGACTGCACAGCATGATTTTCTTCTTGTTTACGTCTTTTTAGTTCGCTTAATAAGCAGTCGGGATTTTTTATTTTATGAATAAAATTTGTTTTCCTTCACTCACATTCATATAATAATCTAGTCATACACACACGCCGGTTATGAATACTGCGCACCTGGCCTTTCTGAAGAACATCACCAATAAGGTCTATGTATGTCCTACCGGTGTTCCCATTCACGACTGCCTTGTAGATACTCTTGTCCCCCCTCTTCCTCCTCGCGTCGTGTTCCTCATTACTGAGAATCGTAATTCCTCCGACAGGAGATCAACTTTTCTCTGACGATGATTCTCCATCTGTGTCTGTCCTTAGCGACGTGGAGCGCATCGTGCAGCTTGGTGTTCAGCGTTGTACGTATTTGGTCGGACCATCTGATCGGGCTACGGCCCCTCGGCCTCTTGCCTTCTACCCTCTGGCCTTGCTTACTCTTGTTAATAGTTAATATCACCATCATACTTTTGTTCCATGTTAGTTAGGGTTGGCACTATACGTTTTATTCTTCCATTCTCACCTGCCAACCGTTCACGCCCTTTTGTTTCATGTCATTCCTCAGTAACACAAAACATTCATCTTTTTTTTTTTGCCTTACCTCCCTCTCCTCACACTTGTACGCATCACTTTTGGACACATAACGTAGCACTCAAAAACAATACTTGAAGTCCTCTTTGTTAAATAGGTACCTATTTAGTTATGTAGATCTAAAGGGTCTTTCAACAAGGACGAGTCGATGTTAAAATTGAATAAAACAAGATGTGTGTGAGATATTAACGAAATTTATTTTTTATTTAAAAGGCACATTTATGACAATTAATAATATTATTGCGCTACAGAAACCCGTAATTTTGTCGTAAACCTGTAATTTTCAGAAACTCTACATCTATAATTCTATATATGCTTTAGACTAGATGAAGCCCTTGGCTAGCTAAAATTTATGGAAATATAAATCTGTGCTAGCTTAAACCACGATGCAATAAACTGCAAGAAATCGTATGGGATTAAGAAGGACATCCTCGTTTGATATAAAAGGCAGTAGTTTTGTATCTACAAATACTTTATTATGTAGTAGGTATTATGCATTATCAGTGTATGCTGAATTACTTGGCGTTCATTCGACGGAAAAACCAACGCTTCAGAGTCGCATTAGTGATTAATTCTCGTGCCTTTTCGGTATGAGAAGAGACTTTTCCCTGCATTGGGACGAAGATGTCAGATTTCTATAAAAAGAACATTTAGGTTTCTAAACTGAACAGTGTTGGCGTGTTAATATTCAAACAGTAGCGCCAATAATATCGTTTATTTTCCTATTATCACTCGATACAATGCGACAATTATCATAATCACCAACATAATGGCAGTGGCCACATTTACAAGCATATCACACATACTGTAACTGCATTATGTAAATATGGTCGCGAAGTTATCCGTGTTATCACAAGAATGGTCAAGTTAACTGTATCGTAATGCGGTTTCTCGATACATAAGGGTTGTTTTTTGGTATTAAATATCTACCTTACATCAAAATTCTTAGAATTATCGCAGGAGATTACCAATTTCGATATTATTTGCATTACGAACACGTCACTCTAGAACCGATTGTTATCAATGGCGGTGATTTCGAGATTTTTCGAGATTACTCTTCGAGAAAACTTAGAAGTTTGACAATAATATTTTTGAGATGAATTTCCCTCTCAATACTGGAGACTACAGGTGGGCTGGGCACTGGGCAGCATTTGAGAAACATTGTCGAGACTTTTTGTCGCACATTCCACAGAGCCATAAGATCTTTGCAGTATGGATGGTAGCAGCTGGAGTTGACAAGAATCAAGCTAAATGACAGTGGTCACGGCAATCACGATATCGGTGGCGCTCTTTAGTTTCTGAAAAGTGCTATTACTGTCACTTAGAATCTGGTCTCATGCAGTTGACTTACACTGGGTGTTGGACGGATTAATTATCCTCTATTTTCTCTGAAGCACACTTCCTAGATGCTGTCATTCAAGTAGCTTAGAATCACCTTTTTTAATCCTTCATACCGTCCCGAGTTGTAAGTAACTTTATATGAGAAATTGTGAAGATTAACTACTAAAAGCACTCAAGCTACAAATAGAATGGCAATAATAAAATATTGAACATATAATAACTTGTTTTCATGCAAGCACATTTATCATGTAGAGGACGACAAGCTCACTTGACAGAGACGTAACAAGAACATGAGAGCTCGTCACTACCATTCCGGTCTATCTGCAGTATTATTTGCATGAATTATCATGCAAGGGATAAGTGTCCTCTTTATGGCTTCTGCACGTCTCTGAATTTTGAATAAAACCAGTTATATGGGTAATTGCACTTTACAGATAAGTTATAATTATTTATATATATTTTTTTATTAATTAGATAATTTCTAAAATTAAACTGAAATTTCATAAGATTTGAGAAATATGTCAACTACGTCAACACTTAAACTCTTGGAATTAAGTGCTCTAAGGATAACGCAAGATAATAAATGCTCTTCCAAGTACTAATAAAATTAAAGAAATGGTCCCATCTTTTTGAGTAAGTTAGTTTGCTTACCACCATCGGCCACATCATCACTGACCACGGTGAGATTGTGGTCAAACACAGGCCTATAAATAGTAAAAAAAAAAAAAAAGTTTAAGTGTAAGTTAATTTGAGCATCAGTTATATTGGTAACTTCACTTTATAGATAAGCATGTTGTTAATCCCTTAAGCTAAGCTGAAATATGCTAAAACAAAAGTCTTGCAATCAAGTACTGTAACGTTTACCAATGCAAGACAGTGAACGGTCTTCTTTATTAGTATTAAAAAAAAGCTCCTTAAAATATGGGGTCACTCAACCACCGTTTTCTGTTTAGTGCCTATCTACACAAAAGTCTTGAAGCAACATACCATCATAAAACTAAACTAACTGACCGCCGCCGCGCCGCGCTCGTACATCAAATTACTGTTTCCGCTACACTTCTAAAGACCCTAACATACTCCAAACAACATTCACTACATCTTGTCATTGGCCGGCAACCAAAACGTGATCACGCAAGTTGAAATATCACCAACGGGAATGCATCATCTATGCTGCATAGGAAACTGTATCAACTAACTAGTCTATTCTCAGTTTACAGTCTAACATAGACTTATACGTTTCGACAGCTATACTTTGTCCCAAGAACTAACTTGGTGTCAGTAAGTTATCACCACTGTCCGACACTTTGGCACTAAAACATAGTGTACCTAGGCCACAGAGTACGGAATCAACGCGTCTAGAGACGGCAGTCGGTCTGCGATTGGCGATACCGTGGCAGTGGCAACATATAGGAACAACAAGATTTCATTGTACCATTGGCTGAAAGTGCTATGAGCGTATGCGCTGCCAATAAACCAAGGACCTTCAAAATCGTCAGATTCTATATAAAATTAGTGTCGTAGTGCGAGCAAAACGATTGCCACCGCTTGGATGAATTGACAATGCCGCATCTAGCAGCAGTCGTCGAGGAGTCTCCATGCTCTGTGGCCCAGACAGTTTCCAACTGGTGGCAAGTTATGGGTAAGGTCGAGAACTTGCCTGTTTACTGGCAAGCTAGTCTACGTTGCTGTGTTCTATCGTAAAAGTTTGATAATGTGGGGTGACAGTACATGTGTTACATCGGTCTTGCATTTATTGCACACTATTTTCAAGTTATTCTTAGTAGATCGCTGTTTTTTTCCTCTTAAAAACTTAATATTATAAAAAGGTTCGATTGTTTGTTTGATTATATGTTTGTAAAAATTAATTTTAGGAAGTACTGATACTTAAGTTTAAGAAAATTCTTGCACTGATATATTATAACACTATCATTGCGGAACCGGAAGACGTAGCGTTGGAAGACCACCCTCTAAGTGGAGCGATGACCTGGTCAAGGCTATGGGAATCTGGTGGGTGCGAAACGCATAGGACGGATCAGTGTGGCGACGCTAGCGGATGGCCTAACTCCATCAAAATGAAAATCCTGTCACTGATGAAAAGCTACATTCACGCTAAAAGTACTTCTAATAAACAGAAATCATAGGATTCCTGAGGGATAAACCACGGGGGCTTATACACACCTTCATGGTGTTTTATGTTATTATTCTTTACACCGTCGTCAGTAGTTACTTAAAAAAGCGCCTTTCACCAGTAACCAAACCAACCAACAAAAAAAAAAACCAGTCTAACCAATCCATCCTACCAATTCTTTCCATCCGTTCGCGTGCGGCTTGCCATGACGTGGCTGGAGGTGGATCACTGTATTGCCCAATTTCTCACAGGGCAAGGTAACTTTAAAAGTAAGTTATTTTCCTTCAAGGTCGTTGCCTCGCCTTTTTGTCAGTATTCTACATCTGACTGTGAATATGTACAATCTGCACATCATATCTTATGGAAGTGTATTCTTTGGCAGAATGAACGCAATACTATGTTGAATAATTTCCATTGTACCTTTGTGCATGAAGTCTAGGGGTCTTTAAGTCCCCCCCCGGTGGGTTCCCGCATTGTCGAGGCGGGGGGGCTCAGTAACCGTGGCTTGGTCACCCACGGTGAAGCGAAGAGGAACCCGAGGAGGGGCCGCTCGTCAGGGCTTTTGCCGATAAGCCGACGACGTAGCGGCCAACATGTAGGTTGCGGTGCTGCCTTGGCAACATCGCAACTGAGGCGGGCCGTGATGTCGTATGGGGTCTCCCAAACCAATACGATATCACGGCTGAGGGTTGGAGGCCGCGGCGGGAGAGGAGTGCCGGTATTGCGGTGCGCCGCTCTCCCTACCTTCCGCGGCCTGGACGGGGTCGCCACCGTCTGATGGCGGACGCGGTGGGGCCGCAGGGGAAGAGGAGTGTCGGTATAGCATTGGCCGCTCTCCCTATCCCCTGCGGCCGAAACATGGTACCGGGTAAAACGGGGTGAATAGAACCTCAGGGGTGAATAGGAACAAAACTTTGAAGAGAATTTTCACGTTATTAAAAAAATGTTTTACAACATCTTAATAGGTACTCCAGTATATTAAATAATTACTTAAAAAAACGATGCTTTGTTTGAAACCAATAAAGTGGTATCACAGTTAAAATCCTAATCAAAGTTTTGTTCCCATTCACCCCTGCGGTTCTATTCACCCCGTTTTACGGTAGGTGGCGGGGCCATTGACCTTGACCCGTCACAAGGGGACCAAGGGTGCCATACACGGGGTCGTCTGGCACCCATGTACTGGTTTGGTCCCTGGGGTGGTCACGGCGCACAGTGTGTTCTAGTGCGCCGGTGATGGGGGGTAATCCCCAGAGGAGGGTCCGGTGACGGACAGCCGCGGCGGGTTCGCGGTGAGTGCTAACGCGTACCCGTGTTCCCGCCATAAGCGGCACAGGAGGACACCGTGGAGTTTTAGTGGGTTAGAGTCCCACATAACTGCGCTATCTCCCCGTGGTAGCGCAGTATGCATGAGCAATTCTCCACGCAAAAAAAAAAAAAAAAAAAGGGGTCTTTAAGTCAAGAGTAAATAGGTTATTTCTAGGCAAGCATGTTTCACCGTCGACCACATCACCGCTTACCATCAGTTGAGATAGTGGACAAGCGCGAACCTAATAGAGGTTATTAAAACACGAGCGTGATAATATTAACACGCGAGTGTTTTAATACCTAATTATAAGACGTTGCATACACTACTTTATCTTCACGCATACAGTTGAAATAAAACAAAAGTGGAAACGGAATAAATATGTGGCATGGCAGGCAATTTAGATTATCATTGCGCATGGCAGGCAGCGCGCTCATCCATAGACATTGACACTACTTTTCTACATTAAGTAATTGAGCCCATACGCGCTACTAAATTAAAAAGTAAAAGTGTGCTATAAAAATTAAAAACTTATTTTATCTACACTCACAACGGAATGTTCCAAATATGAATTCAAAAAATATTTTATAAACACGTACTTTATATTCGTGGATAGATAAAAATAAAAAAAAACCATTACAGTGCAACATTTTCCCTCAATTTTTAAACAACTGCATCATAAAATAACTTTTACGGATGCGCGCGCTGCGCTGTCATGCACAATAAGAATCTTAATTGCCCGCCGTACCACATATTTTTTTCGTTTCCACTTTTGTTTTATTTCAAGAGTATGAGTGAAGATAAAGTAGTGTATGCAACGGCATATAATTAGGTATTAAAACACTCGCGTAATATTATTATCACATTCGGCTTCGCCTCATTTGATAAACCTACGCTCGTGTTTTTATAACCCCTATTATATGACCATATAAAAAATTATAAACTATATTATGATGCAGTTGTTTGAAAATCGAAGGAAAATGTAATTTAGGATAGGATATGTTTTTAATTTTGCCTATCCACGAATATAAAGTACGTGTTTATGGAATATTTTTTGAATTTATATTTGGAACATTACGTCGTCAGTATAGATAAACATTCATATTTGCGACGGTTTCAGTGATATTAAAATAAAAATACTAAGTAATAATGGTACTAACGAAATAGCTGACCAAACCACTTTCCGCGATTGTTACAAATACAATCGGATGCCAGAAGCAATTCTATAAATGGAATATTTATACGGATTTCCAATTCAATAAATTTTAGGTGAATGTATAACAAATAAATAATTATGTTAGCTGGTTTTTATTTATATCAGTACTTCAATATTATTTTTATAGATTTGAGCACCATTTTTCAACAGCCTTGTTTACTGAACACAAGCATTTTGGTTCAAAAATATTTTACCAAAGATTACAGCAACATCATCTCCCTGACCTTATCCTATGTCACTTGGGGGCATAACATGTTTGCATCTTTCATTCCTGTAACCTTGTTATATATGCCGTTTACTTTCTTGACTTCCATTTCTTAGTTTTACACCCAGCGCTTTTTTAGATTGTAAAACCTGCAGCGACATTGAACGAAAAATAGAACAAAGATAAAACAGCAAAATCAATTGCAATCAGAGAAACTGAAGCAACAGAAGAAGGAATTTAATTCAGTATTGATGGAATACAATGAGAATGATACAAGAAAACTTAACAGAAAAAATGTTGCATTTTCCATCTAATCGATTGAACTTTATTATTCAGAATCGCCTTTGTCAGTTCGCTGCATGTAATGAGATTCCATTGAAGAAAATAGTCTATGCATGTCGTAATCGAGCTGGCAACTACGTGATACAATATCCAAGTATTTTTAAAATGTACGCCTTATTCACTTCCTTATTTTTCCACGTAGTAATAGGAGGTAACTACATGTGCTGTTGTGCATCAAACAACTTTTAAGACGAGAATTATGTAACACAGCTTTTGTGATCATGATTTCGTCTACCTAAGTGTTTGTGTTAGGTACCTATTAGAATATTAAAGAAAATGATTTGCCATCGTCTGCTGATGTTGGATCAACCCTAACCTGAAAATAATAATATCAATGTCAAAAAAAAATACAAACAAATGTACAAAAATTTCCTAGCAGTCATTAGTCAATTGCTGTTTTGTCTACATCTGCTACGCTTTCGTAGCAGTCGTTAGTCAATTGCTGTATTGTCTACATCTGCTACGCTTTCGTAGCAGTCGTTATTCAATTGCTGTTTTATGTACATCTGCTACGATTTTGTAGCAGTCATTAGTCAATTGCTGTTTTGTCTACTTCTGCTACGCTTTTGTAGTAGTCATTAGTAAATTGCTGTTTTTTCTTCATCTGCTACGCTTTCGTAGCAGTCGTTAGTCAATTGCTGTTTTGTCTACATCTGCTATGCTTTTGTAGCAGTCATTAGACAATTGCTGTTTTGTCTACATCTGCTACGCTTTTGTAGCAGTCGTTAGTCAATTGCTGTTTTGTCTACATCTGCTACGCTTTTGTAGCAGTCATTAGTCAATTGCTGTTTTTTTACATCGCCTACGCTTTTGTAGCTGTCATTAGTCAATTGCTGTTTTGTCTATATCTGCTACGCTTTTGTAGCAGTTTTTAGTAATTTGCTGTTTTGTAATAATCTGTTTCCTTTATTCCTACTAATAATTTTATAAACGTGTATCTAAAGCTTTGTAGTTTAAGTAATGATATGTAGGTGTACATACTACTACTTAAACTAGTTATTTATAGTTATATATGCTGGCTAGAATAATCGCAGATATATCCGCCACCTTACAAAATCTTATCTCTAACAATTCTTAGCCACCCGTCATCAAAGCCGACGCCCATCACAATGCTATAACAGGTGTATAATGAAAGCATCAAGTTGTCACTAGCCCTTCGTCACGCCAACGCTGAACTTTCATTACGTAATGACGTCAGTCATGCGCCCCCTTTTCACAGACTTTCAATTAGCTGGAGTGACAGTGTAAAGAGACTGGGGCGACGTTTTGCAAGCCACGTGGGCGAACGGCTTTAAGGTTCCTGCGGACAGGCGAGACGTGACAATAATACACCATACATTGTTCATAGAAATTGTTCAACGGGGAATATATCTGTAGATCAATTTCTATAAACAAGTTGAAATAACATGAAGTTAAAAACTAAAACGCGACTGCGTAAAAAAGATGATATGATGCAGAATTGTCGATCGCGTTAGTACTTATTTATAAACACATTTTTTTTACTCAGATTTTTCTACTATTTCATTTGATATTCACACGAAAGGACAATAAATAAAAAACGGACCCCTCAATATTTTTAGGTGATCCATCCGCCATATTACCCGGTCCATCATAATGAATCGATTTTTATTCATCAAAACCTGTTCAGTAGTTTAGGCGCTACGGTGGAATATTTGTAAAAACATATATAAATACACTGCTAAAATCATACCTCTTTCTATTGACTTTGCCGTAGTCGGGTAAATAGGTTGTCGTATCATTGCGCTGGGCCTGTCTGCTGGAGCTTTTATACCAAGGAATGTAAATAGGTTGGACGAAGGAGTCGTGTGGTCTCGCCTATGCACTATGTTGGCATGTATTGTGTTAAGGGTTCATTTCGTTTTTCTTTTCAAACTACAAAAATGTTTTGTTCTCATGAATTATTCGGGGATATTATTATTATATTACGGTTAAGAAGCTACATTTATTTGAAAGTTTCAATTAGTATTCGCTGCCAGAAATGCTTTAATATGCAACAAAAGTAAATTTACAAATGACCGTAGTACTGAACAACAAATTAATAAAAGATAACCTATTAACGGAACTGATAAATTGTTTAGAGCCTCAGAATAGATTAATTCAAGTATCAAATAAAATTGAATTAGGGCGAATTTGAACAAAGTTAACCTAGTTGAAGACTTATCCAATGAATACATTAAAAAAATTGACGATACTTCCATAAAAAATAATCCACGATCCTCAATTTTAATCCAAGATTAAAAGGAGGTTCAAGAGACCGAACATTTATATGTTACACAGAATTGAGTCTGCATTTAGGTAGGTAATGTACGATCTGTTTCTTCGTAGTTGTTGAGAACAGACTTAAACTGATTGAATTGAGAAACCGGGCCGGTTTCTGAATTGCCTAAGTTTGACAGGTTTTCTGGCTAAAGAATTACATCTTCTAATTCTCAACTCAGAAATTGGGGTTAGAGTTCATATGTGAAATAATACAACTTCTTTTCTGATGTGTAAATGAAAGAAATCGTCGAGTAAATTAAAATGGCGACGATTTTAATTTATGTGCCCTACATGTGGGGCGATGATTAAAAGCCGGCCGTGTCGTAATGAGTATGTGGTGCGACCCTAACGTGAGAGGTTAAATTGTTTCGTACATGTTGCAGGTGCTTTTGAAAACTGGCGATGGCAGAAATGTCAAAATGTAACGTAATGGTCACGTGACTTTTCGTTAGCGTTTCACAATCCCATACATTTTTGAAATTTTTCCAACATATTTTTTTTTATATATTTTTCGTTTATCTATAGCCTCTGGAGCATCTTAGGTAATGTCTGATTTGTTATAATTTTTTCAGCGGTTTTATCTGAGTTTCTGAACTGGTGTGTAGGGTTAGCAATCGAATTAGTAACTTAACCATGCCAAAGTTTTACAGGTTTTCAGGCTAAAGAAGAGTTTGACAATTACTCAACTACAATCTAGTATCAATCAAATAGTATCTCTATTACACTACCTCTCCCCCATCTTGTAATTTTATATATTACTAGCGACCCGCCCCTGCTTCGCCCGTTACAAATTATACACAAAAACCTGCCTCGTTTCTCACTCTTTATATTGGTGAAAACCGCATGAAAATTCGTTCAGTAGTTTTTGAGTTTATCGCGTACAAACGCGGCGGGGGTCTTTATTTTATAATATTATGTATCTGTGTTGTGATATGTATGTATTTTTATTTTCTTTATAGTTTTTTTTAAATATATATTTGTTTAAGGAGTTCTTTATGTATTATCAGTTAAGTTATTTTTGTCTATTTTTAGTTTCCTTATTCTTTCTACACATTGTGTCTTTGTTTATCATCCAAATTTTCTGTCGCAGGTCTGCTGGAAGAAATGTCTAATGAAATAAGCTGTATCTTTGTGCTCTTCAATCTGTATTCTTTCTTTTCTCTGTAAAGTGTTTTTGTGTGTACAGAAATAAATATAAACACTTAACTCAAAAATTAGGGTTAAAGTTCATAAGTACCTACAATTAAAACTTTCGTCCAACTGCCTTTTCTAAGGTGTAAACTGTAAACAAAAGAAGGAAGGATTAGTAATCGGTATTTTTAGGATTCCGTACCCAAAGGGTAAAAACGGGACCCTATTACTAAGACTTCGCGATCCTTCTAACTGTCTGTCTGTCTGTCCGTCTGTCTCCAGGCTGTATCTCATGAACCATGATAGCTAGACAGTTGAAATTTTCACAGATGATGTATTTCTGTTGTCGCTATAACAACAAATACTAAAACCGTATAAAATAAATATTAAAGGGGGGCTCCCATACAACAAACGTGATATTTTTGCCGTTTTTTGCTCGATATTAATAACGGCAACAGGTAGACGCTTAAAATAGTCACAGAATGTTTATTTGTATATTTACTTCAAAAAATAATAATTAATAAAATAAAATAAATTAAGGGGGGCTCCCATACAACAAACGTGATTTTTATGCAGTGTTTTGTGATAATGGTACGGAACCCTTCGTGTGCGAGTCCGACTCGCACTTGGCCGGTTTTTTTTCTACTTAGTTTGAGTGTATATGTACCTATTTTGTATGAGTATTGTATTTTTTTTAGTACTGTGCATCTCTTCTCTCTCTCGAATATGTATGCTAAATTTTTTGGGTTCCGTACCCAAAGGGTAAAAACGGGATCTTATTAATAAGACTCTACGATCCGTCTGTCTGTCTGTCCGTCTGTCACCAGGCTGTATCTCATGAACCGTGATAGCTAGACAATATAAATTTTCACAGATGATGTGTTTCTGTTGCCGCTATAACAACAAATACTAAAACCAGAATAAAAAAAATATTTAAGTAGGGCTCCCATACAACAAACGTATTTTTTGCCGTTTTTTGCGATAATGGTACGGAACCCTTCGTGCGCGAGTCTGACTCGCACTTGGCCGGTTTTATTCTAAATTGAGTAGCAGGTCGTTGTCTCCCAGTTAGTCGCAAAAATGAGTGACACCTATATGCCCCTTAAACCGATAAATAAAAACATAATGATGATATGTGGAGTATTACTAAATTACCAGCTATATGTGGTACCAGCTGTTGCCCGCGACTTCATCTGCGTAGCATTAGTACTTTAATTAGTACCAATTTTTTTATATCGCGACATAATATTATAGGTGTGTCATAATATTATAAGGCCGCCTTCCTTGAGAAATTATTAGTTCAATACTACTACATACCTTCCACCACTCTTTCCACCCCCTAAAGTTAAAAAAAATCCGGTATAAAATACTATCCTATGTCCTGCCCAGGCTCTCAAACTATCTCCATACCTCCATCTAAATCGGTTTAGCGATTTAAGCGTGAAAAGGTAACAGACAGACGGACATAGTTTCTTTCGGATTTATAATATTAGTGTGGAAACTTAGGTAACTTAAGTAGGAAATCACTAAAATAAGAAAAATGAAACAGATTATTCAGCCCTGAAATATTTCTCAAGCAGACTAAAACATTACTTATTACGCGACCTAATAAATCCTCATTTCTAATAACGGAAACAGTCGACTTCGCAAATGACAGATTATGACGTATGTCTGCAACGCACCAATTCCCGTCTTTGACTAGCGGCGCGGTAAACTAATGAGTGAAAATGAATGAGCAATGGGCGAAACGTGTTAACGAGAGAATTCATGACCTATTAATGATAAGTAACTAGCTTTTTTTCGCGGCTTTGCGGCGGTAGTGTTACTTTCTAATAGTGAAAAACATAACTTTGGCATAACTTACATTGGCATAACGAAATTCAGCATAATGATCATTACGCATAATATTATTAGGCATAAATGTTTTGCCATAATGTATAATGCCATAAATACTATTGGCATAATAATAATGAAGTTATAATTAAACGCGTAATGTGTTTTACACATAATGTTCTTTGGAATAAAACAAACATGTTTGCGGCTCAAGGGCACCTCCGCCGCACCTCAACCTAATCCAATTGAGTCCTAACCTTTCAAACTGCGCTACCACGGGGATATAGTGCAGTTATGTGAGAGTCTAACCCACTGAAACCCCACGGCGTCCTCCTGTGCCACTTATGGCGGGAACACACGCACGCAGTCATCCGCTAACACCCGCCGTGCCTGTCTATCACCGGAACCTCATCTGGGGAGTACCCCCCTTCAATTGCGCACCAGAACACATTACACGTCGTGACCATGCTAGGGCCAAACCAGCACATGGACGCCAGGCGACCTCGTATGGCACCCTTGGTCTCCCTGTGACGGTTCAGGACAGTGGCTGAACTGATGATATTCTCTTGTAAAAATCGGCTGAGAGCGATTGCTTATCTGCCGTCTACAATCCAGCAGCTGGGTTACACGAAGACTGGTTGTCCGACTGCCGAGTTTCTGACTACCCGTAACGTCTGTTCTATCCTTCCTCTAATAAATACTAAACTATTATCCACAAACCGACTTCCAAAAAAACACTGCACAGCGAAAAATAACTTTCTTTTCCGAAGTCGGTGTCTTTGGTACCTATTGTTTTCCGTGTTACGACATCGACTTCTGAAACGAAAGTTACTTTTCGCTAAGTAGTGTTAGTTTTGATAGATACCTCCAATAACCATAAAAATCATAGATAACAAAGTACATTTCATGACGAATAAGCCCAAACACGACTAGGATACATTGTTTTATTTCGGAGTTCCAGTGCCTACCTGCCGGCTTCATCATCAGATCAGTTCGATGGTACCATTTTCATCAGTACTATTTATTTATAAGTATTTGCTTAATCATAGTCGTTTAACCATTCGAGATATCTTTTAACCATGACATACTTAGCATTAAGGAGTTCCATTGGTCATCTGTGGTCTTCTTCACCAGTTCCACTTCACCAATTATAAATACATTCCGAGTACAAGTGATAGCATTGTTGATGAAAATACCAAAATCGCAATATGTATGTTTATAATATTTGAGGAGTTCCCGATTTCTCCAAGATCCCATCATCAGATCCAGACCTGATAACTATGGGACCAACTGGGAAGTATACCCTTTCAAACAAAAGAAGAATTTTCCAAATTGGTCCAGGCGTTTTGAGTAATCGGGGAACATACAATGACATAAAAAAAATCTTTCTCCTTTTTTGAAGTCGGTTAAAAAGGTCGATTCTTCTTCTTTCGTGTCGATTAACGATTAAGATTTTGTTGAACCAGTATATAGCTACTCGGACAGCCCTATCATCTACGTTCAAATCCCGTAAGGTGCAGGTGGTCGGGCATGAGGGGCAGTCAAGGAGGTATAGGCCATATCTTGCGAAAGGGCCCCACACTGGCACTGTGTTTTGGATGGGTTTATGATATTCCAATTAGACAGATTGTTTTTACAGCGGCCAACCTGGGTCCGCAATCGGTTTAGGGATTTCCAGAATGGCCACTGCAGTTTGTTTCCAGGGGGCAGATTCTCTGCAGGAGTGATGAAGTCTGGAGGAGTAGGGTGTGTATGTTTCCATAATTTACATCTCTCGTCAATTGCGCTGGCTTTCGAGGAGGTCGTATGTCTCAAGAAGCTCTGACAACTCTTCAGGTCAACTCGCGCAGGTTGAAGTTGATGCTCATTAAGGGGTGCCGACTGTCCCGTTCCTGTTTGTCCTTCTCGATGCGGCTGGCTACTTCGCGACGAACTTCTGGTAGAGCTATACCCCCGCCAGTGAGTACAACATTACAAGTGGGGTTGGTATAAAAGGTCGATATAAAGCATAGTATAAATAAAATTTAAAATAATAAGAACGTCCGACACATTTTTATTTCATGCCACATTATTTATCTAGTAGTAGACACGCTTCGATCGACAATCAATTGAACATGTAGTTATGAAACGATATCTTGGGAAAACACACCGATTGAAACAGTAAGACGTCCATAACTTTAGAACGGCTAAACCGATTTTCATCAAACATAGCTAAGAACATTCTCGATAAAGTCATCTTTCAAACAAAAAAAAAATGAAATCAAAATCGGTTCATCCTTTTAGGAGCTATGATGCCAAAGACAGATACACAAACAAATAGGTACACACGTTAAATTTATAACGCCCCTCTTTTTCCGTCGGGGATTAAATAAAAATACAACACAATCGATTATCTCCAGTATAACAATATAATAGAACATAACATCACGCCTGTGTTCCTCGTAAGGTTAGGCAGAGATAGATCTTTAGAACACTCACATTTCACCAGTTACGTGATAGTCCCATGTAATAGGGGCAAGCCTATTGCTATAAACGGGCACAATTCCGGACTCCCTGCTGCTATTGAGAAATTCCAAATGGAAAATCCCAATACCGCTTTACCTGATCCGAGAATCGAATCAGGCAACACGGGCGGGATTGCGGACGACGAGTATGATGTCAGCAAAACTGACGGGGTCCGCTAGGGCCGATGCCTGTCTGTGTCGCGGATAAATTGAAAAGGGAGTTACCTTGGCCTTGACACAAGCAATTCAAGGAACATGGTTGGGTTTTAGTCAGTAAAAGTCTGACACGCTCTCCCGCTTCACCCAGAGCGGAAGAAGTCATTGGATGATTTCCCACGCC
Source organism: Anorthoa munda (assembly GCA_945859665.1). Lineage (NCBI taxonomy): Eukaryota > Metazoa > Arthropoda > Insecta > Lepidoptera > Noctuidae > Anorthoa > Anorthoa munda. Next base: position 29,197,139 of record OX243899.1, on the reverse strand, counting down.
AAAACAAAAAAGGCTACTCCAGAGCCCACGACCACCCCAATATTTTCTCCAATAAAGACAATTACTTCTCCGCCAATATCTCTGTTAATCAAACTAATCAAACAACAGCAATTGATAACATTTTGAATCTCCACTGTATTCTCAGAGATCTAATTATTCCAAGTTTGTTTGCTAGTTGGTATTAATTCACTCTAAATGAGTTTCAAGTTTTCGTTAAGTTTCAATTATGTTAGAAACACTAGCTCGCGATAACCTACTACTGAGAATTCATTTTGTTATAACACAAGTATTTTATCTACTAGTATGGATAGCTAGGTATACCTAGGTACTTCAAATTAAGTAGCCTGGTTTAAAAAAATAAACTGGCCAAGTGCGAGTCGGACTCGCGCATGAAGGGTTCCCCGTACCTTTATAGCAAAAAACGGCCAAAAATCACGTTTGTTGTATGGGAGCCCCATTAAAATATTTAATTTATTCTGTGTTTAGTATTTGTTGTTATAGCGGCAACAGAAATACATCATTTGTGAAAAAATTTCAACTGTCTAGCTATCACGGTTCATGAGATACAGCCTGGTGACAGATAGACGGACAGTGGTGTCTTAGTAATAGGGTCCCGTTTTTACCCTTTGGGTACGGAACCCTAAAAAGCCTAGATCGGTTCATCCGTTTGGGAGCTATGATATCATAGACAGTGATACACACGTCAAACTTACAACAACCCTCTTTTCCGTCGGGGGTTAACTAACTTTATTTTCTTATACCAGTAACTATAACTTCTAAATTCAAAATGACTGCCAAATGGCCACATTCAAAATACGCCTGCGAGTAATTGTTGCTATAAATTCAACAACGAACACAAACGTGTCATATTCAATTTACTTTTATAGCAGGAGTTTAAGTAATTGTTTGACAATATGGAAAATAGTTTAGTATTCATGTTTTGGAATACACATTTACGATAGGAGTTAAATTACGCTGAACAAAAGGCGAATTAATTGCTAAAACGCTTTTGTCAAAAGTGCCTTTGCAATTTTACGTTAGACTTTTTATTTTAGCAAATAAATATCTACAGCGATATCTCTCGAATTACCCAGTAACTGGGTTGTAAAACTGAGATAGGCAAGAAGAATGGAATGCTGGGACTTAACTGCATCTGCTTAGATTATCGCCAGCAGCCAACCCCAAGGTAGTTGGAAATAGGGTAGATTATATCTAATAATTACTTGTTAAAATTGGTAAAAATAAGGATTTAAATTTATAGATTGCATTTATATGTATGTTCATATAGCACGTGGCTGATCGTGTTTAAATAAATTGATGTACTAAGGCATACTTGCGTCAAAAACTAAATAAATATATAACAAATATGTCATACATAACTGGGCGTGTAAGCTACTAACTCAGAGTTAGTATAATAGCCAACTGTGACGCCAGTGGGCCTTAGAAGTGAAGTATATACCTACTAACTCATTTTTTTTATTTCACGTTTGAGCGCGAAAATTCACAGCTTTGTCGTCTAAAATATTCCTTGGTATTGCTTCCACAACATATCTCAAAGAGCGTTTTATGTGGTTTGTGCAAAATGTTTAGTCAGACAACAAAAACATCTCTTTTCAATTGAATTTTATTTATTTAGGTACCTAATAAAGCTATACGCACCAGTAAAACTGTGAAAAGTCTTCTACCATTGGGGAGAGCGTGATTGGCCGGGGGAGCGAGATGAACTATCAAAAAAAGAAGCATAAGCTTACTGGCGAGTAACCTAAAGGATGACAGATGAGTGTTTTATTTCAGGCCGCGCCGAGAGGGCCGTGATTGCAGACACAAAGAATAGTATAGATATAGTCGTTTGTTCCACCAAGAACGTACCGCAGCTACCAGACTCGGTGTAAGAAGGAGGTAACGCAGAAGTTTTACTCTCATTGGGCTGGTTTTTATATTTTTTTTAACTAAACTAAATTTTATTTTTTTTCATCTGGCCGTCTCGCAGTTCAATCAAAAGTGATTGTCTTCTGCTTAACCGGGCGATCCTATGGAGACTAAGCTATATAGCCTCCAGCCAGGCACAAAAAGCTAAACCTAAGCGACAACGCTACCCCAGGTGGGATCGAACCTCGGCTCAGGGCGTCGCTGGGGGGACAGCTAAGGCTAGATCTTGATAAGTGATTTTAGATTCCGTTCGCAAACTACCTACATGGAGAAGAACGGATAAGAAACTCCTTTTATATCTAATAATTTAACTAATGGTCAGCTACGTGGGCTGGCGGATATTTATTGAAAGAATACGCGACAGGCCTCGGCGGCGAGGACGGAACGAATTAGTTTGTCCACAGAAAGACAGATACACACGTTGAACTTATAACTCCCTCTGTTTTTCGGGCAAAACATTGGACAAGACAACAAGGGAGATAATGGAATGGGTAACTCTGCCCAGTAGAAGGTCATGTAGGTTTAATCAAGACTTATTGTATTTACGTCAGAGTTCATGCAGAGTTCCTACACTTATAACACGCTGTGTATCACGTTTTTTTCTTAACTTCTCATAAGCAATCCTTCTGTTTTTCATTATAATGTGTACCTATTGTTTCAGCGGTTCTAGCCATGTCATTAGTTCTGGCCTATTTTACAAATTTCTACACTTTAATAGAGCTAAGTGAGGTTCAAAGTTCGTATAAAAAGACTCATGAAATAAAGTAATAATAAATAAATAAACTGAACTGAACCGTTGAAAATGTTGATAAAGCTTTAGTCTGTCCTTTGTTTCTAATTGTAATTTTAAAATTAGGAGGTAAAACAAATATAAAGACCACCTCATTTTAGCTGTAAATGTTTATAGCACAGCAAGTTCATGAATGATACCCGCCGTTAATGATAAATGATTTATTTTCTGTAAGTTGGTTTGTACAAACACTTTCACATGTCGATCATATTTTTTAAAACTAGATGAGGTCGGCGTTTCCTGTTTGACTACTCTGAGAAGAAAGGCCGAAACAAACTCAGAGGTCACAGTCTCTTTTAAAGTCCAGACAAAAACTTGGTTAGATCATGTGAAGACCATGTAGACTGATGTCTGAAATGGTTTTTTGAGAAAAGAACCAGCCAGATTGAGTGGACCTGTCCAGTCAGTGCACGCATTTGTCAATAACCGTGCAGCTCAACTTAGAATTTAAGGAGCTCAACGAATTGACGAACAATACCAAAGAAAAGACATTCGGGTAGGCCGCATAAATACTCAAACTGCCAGACCATGATTAAAAACTAACTAAGATAAATTAAAATAAAAAAAGAATAATCCACATAGTCTTCACATTCACAATAATTAAAATAAAATAATATAATACTTTAAAAAGTAAATATTCTTGTCATTGCAAGAAAAATTAAAAAAATTAAAATATAATTAAAAACTAAATCCACGAAGCAAAATAAAAAAAAATAAAAACGAAATTAATTGGAGCAGCTCAATCCCAAGCCTTTTTGTCCTCAACGTAATCTTTAATGTTATAAAACGCTTTCTGGCGCAACTTACGTTTAATGAATGATTTGAATTTATTAACACTTAAACCTTGTACGTCGCTTGGAAGCTTATTATAAAAGCGTACACATTGACATCTAAACGAGCCACCTATTTTCTTGAGCCTTGTTGTAGGTACTACAAATTTGTGTTTGTTCCTAGTATTTATGTTATGGATATCCCTGTATTTTTTTAACAATTTTATATTTTTATGGGCATATAAAAGATTTTCATAAATATACTGAGAAGGCACAGTCATTACATTAATCTCCTTAAATTTCTCTCTGAGAGAGTGTCTCGGGCTTAATTTATAAATTGATCGAACAGCTCTTTTCTGCAAAACAAAGATAGTCTGGATGTCGGCGGCATTTCCCCACAACAGAATACCATACGACATTACACTATGAAAATAGCTAAAGTATACTAAACGGGCTGTCTCTATGTCAGTTAAATTACGAATCTTTCTAACAGCATATGCTGCGGAGCTTAGCTTCTTTGACAATTTATCTATATGTGGGCCCCACTGAAGCTTAGCATCCAAAGTTAGGCCTAAGAATACTGTGCTATTTTCAGGATTCAATTCTTCGCCCTTTAACATCACATCAGTTTTCACCTGCCTAACGTGAGGTAGGGTAAACTTAATGCATTTGGTTTTTTTTCCATTTAAAAGTAAATTGTTAACATTGAACCAGTGAACTACTTTTGAGATCGCGCTATTTACATCGTCAGTAACCAGCTGCTGACGTTTAAGTTTAAACAAAAGTGAAGTATCATCCGCAAACAACACTATATCATGGTTATCCTTTATGAGGTAAGGCAAGTCATTAATATAAATAAGAAACAAGAAAGGGCCAAGAATTGAACCCTGCGGGACTCCCATTGTTACTATAGATCCGGGCGATCTTTTTCCATTAAAGTCAACGCTCTGAATCCTATTACTCAAGTATGAAGTAAGAAGAGCCAGAGCGCCGTTCCGGATCCCGTAGTGGCGGAGTTTCCTGATTAGCGTTTCATGAAGAACACAATCAAATGCCTTGGACAAATCACAAAATATTCCCAAGGCATCGCACTTATCTTCCCATGCATTATCAATATGTCCTAAAAGCTCAACACCGGCATCAGTAGTTGAACGACCCCTTGTAAAACCGAACTGTTTGCTATGTAATAATTTATGTTTATTAAAAAATCTTTGCGATTGCTCTAAAATTAATTTCTCAAATATTTTACTAAACGTAGGTAGTACTGAAATAGGTCTATAATTTGTAGGGTCTGAAGTACTACCTGATTTAAACAAAGGTATTATTTTACTATTTTTCATTAGGTCAGGAAACTCCCCACTGTCGATACAATTATTAAAGATAATAGCTAAACTAGGTGCGACAATGTCAATAATGGACTTAGCAACTTCTACAGAATGTCCCCCCAGATCTGCAGTCTTTTTAACATTTAAAGTGTGAAAGGTTTTAATTATGTCTCTACAAGTAATATGTTCAAAAATAAATTCCGAATCACAAACATTAACATTTTCTTTTAGTATAGACTCAGCAACAGAAGGTGATGAGTTTAGGGATTTAGTAGTTGAAATGGGAATATCTGAAAAGAAATTTTCAAAAGCCACTGCGACTTGTGAGTCTGATTTTATGTTGTTGTCATTAATAGATAGGCTGTAGTCAATATTCCGGTTACCAGATCTTCCCGTTTCACTATTAATAATATTCCAAGTCGTTTTAATAACATTACTACTATTTTTAATCTTTGAACTCAAATAACGCGACTTGGCCAAACAACAAACTTTTTTAAATAATTTTGAATAATTTCTAACATATAAATTAAATTCAGCAGTGTTTACATAAGTCCTTTCACTGTACAGCTCATAAAGCCGTGTTCTGCTTTTATGAATACCAATGGTAGCCCAATCACCGAATGAAGCATTACTATTAACCGAGATAGTTTTGGGAATAAAAGTGGAATTAAATTGTCTACAGTATATATTAAAAAAATCATCATATAGATGATTAGGTTTAGAATGAATTGCCAATATTGGTAATTCATTAATAAGTTTAACTTTAAAAGCTGCCAAGCGACTTGCAGTTTTGGGGTTAACAGTGATATCTTTTTTAGCCACTTTGTTATTTTGGTTTGGTATAGTAATCCTCTGCCCGCAATGATCAGAATCTAATAAATTTATAATTTCTTTGTGGACTGGTATAACATTAGTATAAATATTATCTAAGCATGTGGCACTAGTAGGGGTTATTCTTGTGGGCTCCAAAAATAGGTTTACAAGATTGTAGGACTGAAACAGACTTTTTATTTTACTACAAGAACCTGAGTTTTCTAATAAATTAACATTAAAATCACCACAAGTGATAATGGATTTATTCGAGTTACAAATCTTGTGTAACACTTCATCCATTAACTTTTCAAAGCAGTCATACAATCCTGAAGGGGGTCTGTATACACTTAATACGAGTACAATAAACTGCTCCAATTCTATACAAGCTATTTCAATTGTCCGCTCAACAGATAGGCTCACAATATCCTTACGGTCTTTAAATTTAAGCTGGTTACTTACTAAAATCAAGGAGCCACCATGTATAGCATTAACTCTGCTGAATGAACTACCAACCTGGTGATTATTAAAATTGAACAATAACTGGTGGCTTTTAAGCCAATGTTCAGTTATACAAAGAATATCAATACTGTTAAAGTTCATAAATAATTCTACTTCTAAATCTTTGTTCATAAATCCTTGAATATTTTGATGCACCAGGTTAATACTATTTACTGATTTTAAACTTTTATTTAATTTAATTTTGCAATTTTCATCCTGTACAATTTTGCAAGAGGTTGTCCCTATTGTCCTAATTTCTAATTTAAATTAATATCAATTTCTGATACCAAATTATTGGCTGAATTAAATAACATATCTTGGCATTGCTCAATAGAAGCAAGTTGTTTAGCCAAATTCTTGGCTGTAATAGAAAAATAATATGATAGCGACACAGCTATCTGTCTTTTACAATACTTTGAAAGAAAGTACCTATCCATGAAAAAACTATCTTTTGTCAAATAAAAGTGATTACCAACATAATTGTTGGTGTCAATTAAATGGAATAAATTACTACTATATGTTAAATTATGTAATGTCCTATTCAATTCAAATCTAAGATTATTTTCTTCCTGTGGCAAACTTTGGCTGCGTTTTTAAACGTTTCTTTTGAACAATCCTTAGGTACTTCACCAATTCACCATGATACAAAACGCAGCAGGTAAATATAATGACTTGATCATGACTACAATGAGCACTCTTTATTTCGTCTTGATGAAAAACCATGTTCTCAACTGCCTCATACTCTTTCAAGTTCTTATTAGACCCTTGAAAGTCTTCTACTGGAGCTTTTTTAAAGTTTTTGTAAACTTTTGGAGTATTTTCCCAAATTGGCCCATTTCCAAGAATTTTTTTTTATCCAAGTCTTCGTTATTTTTAAACTCATCCTAGTAATTTTGGTCAGTTTGTACATGCATGTTTTATTATCTGAGTTGTCTGTATGCTATTCAGGAAACTCTAATAGCCATTTGCTACCTAATACAACGTCTACAACAATACTTTTAACTTTATTCATTGAAAAATTATTGCTTTCTATGTATTTCTAAGTCCTCATTTTGTTCTGCGATATCTTTAAAATTTGTTAGAGTTATTTTAACAATCACCACACCGAAATTTTGCTTAGAGCTGCCACGGTCAACTGAAAATATAAGCCTCTCTACCCATCGGGTCTCACAAAGCGATGTAATTACGCATCTCTTAGTATCCATCAATACTGTTTTCGTTATCAATGTGGATTGAAGAAGGCAATAACTGCCTTCATCAATGCAACAGCATCCCTGATGGCGGGAACTTAGATTTTCGCAAAGTTTTGTTTTAAATTGACGGTACGGTGATCTCACAGCATTTTAGATTCTTTTTGAATTGTTCTTCCAGGACCTCGTATCTCAGAAAGCATATGCATCTGTCCATTTTCCTGCACAACGTTCCATGGGCGTTTCAGCCACATCTTAAGGTGAGATAGAACTATACTATCTGCCCAACTGCTATTACTGTCAAAGACTTTCTTGTATGCTGAGGTTCTATTCATCGTCTTTTTGGCTGCGAGCAGCTTGATAATGATTCGTACATATAATTTTGCTTGCTGTCATTCAATTCTTTAACAAAGTTAGGCTGATTTGGGACAAGGGAGAAATGGCGGTTGTCAAAGACTTCCTTGTATATTGAGGTACCATTCTTCGTCTCTTTGGCTGCGAGCAGCTTGATAATGATTCGTACATATAATTTGCTTGCTGTCATTCAATACATTAAATGTGTTAACAAAGTTAGTCTGATTTGGGACAAGGGAGAAATGGTGGTTGTCAAAGAGTCCTTGTATATCGAGCTTCCATTCATCGTCTCTTTGGCTGCGAGCAGCTTCATAATGATTCGTACATATAATTTGCTTGCTGTCATTCAATACATTAAATGTGTTAACAAAGTTAGTCTGATTTGGGACAAGGGAGAAATGGTGGTTGTCAAAGACGTCCTTGTATATCGAGCTTCCATTCATCGTCTCTTTGGCTGCGAGCAGCTTCATAATGATTCGTACATATAATTTGCTTGCTGTCATTCAATACATTAAATGTGTTAACAAAGTTAGTCTGATTTGGGACAAGGGAGAAATGGTGGTTGTCAAAGACGTCCTTGTATATCGAGCTTCCATTCATCGTCTCTTTGGCTGCGAGCAGCTTCATAATGATTCGTACATATAATTTTGCTTGCTGTCATTCAATACTTTAACAAAGTTAGGTTGATTTGGGACAAGGGAGAAATGTCGGTTGTCTCGTCGAAAGTAGGTACCGGTCCGGATGTCTACGAACTGCTATATTTTGAAGCCCGTAGAAGATTGATTTAACTATTACTCGACAATGTTCCCTGGTTTTCTTAGAGGCGCCGGCAGGAGCAGTTTTTAGAATATGACCGCACATTTCCGTTACATTCTGTATAATATTGTTGATATTGCACAATATTCCTATACCTACGTATGTTAGTCTACGAGGGCCTCTAAACAGGTGTGCCTTTCATAAGTGTACTTGTATTGTGTTGTAAGTGTAACTATGGACAAAAGTCTGAAATAAACGCTTTTTATTTCTTTTCCTAGATCTGCTATGATGCTGCTAATTGTTTTCCAAGTTCCACTTGTAATAGTCGAATTTATAAATTTGTATTAATGATTAAAGAGCTCAGAAACCCGTTATCAATTGATTACAATCTCAAAAGGTCCTTGCACTTTGCGAACCGGAAGAAATTAGGGGCTATTTTGTCGTTTGAACACCTAATTGCTAAAGTTAGAATCCCTCGATACTTTTGTTGATACAAAGTTGTATTGGATTGTTGATACTTTCATTCTAGTTTACAAGATGATTGAACGATGATTAAGAAATGGTTTGATTGATTGCATGTTAATCTCCGGCCTAGTCTTGATCTTGACATAAGTTGACTTGACAATAGAGAAAAAAAATAGTGTCCGTAAAGCTTCCTGCCCGTTCTTCTCTCTGGAAAACTACACTTTGGAATGGGCAACTAGCTTCATCTTTCTGACTAGCCGACTCCTTGATAATAAAATTCAAAAATACCTTTAAAATGCATTGACTCACTAGAAACAAGCTGGAACGCTTCTAAATTTGAACTGACTTTAGACCGAAAACCAGCGAAGGCAAATATTTACAGTAGCTGTGGTTTTATGGCAATATCCAGAACATGGCCTAGATGACATTAACCAAGGTAACCGACGTAGCTCGAAGAATTATCAAACTGAAGTGGCAGTGGTCTGGGCACAATGCATTCTAAACGGATGGTCGCTGGGGACAAAAGATTGTGGTAAGGCGGTCGTGTACCGAAAGGCGTAACGTGAGAAGCCCTTCTTGCGTACCGGACTTATGACCTGCACCCTAATTGCGTATCTGCTTTTGTTATTTAGAACGAAGCACACTCCGTCCCTTTCATTTTGGTAACTCATTTCACTGTCGAGTTGACGCACTTTTGTTTTTTTTTTTTCCTTTTTTTCTTTTTTTTTCTTTAGCTCGCGCTTGGCCACTATCTCACCTGATAGTAAGCGATGATGTGATCCACTTAAAGATTTCTTGAACTTAAGTACACAATTAAGGATCTGGATGCGAAAACCACAGGGCCGGTCAATATGGCGACACTAAGTGGAGGTCTTAACTAGCAGTGGAAGTCTGATGTGAAGAATGATGATGATGTGCTAGTTGAAATGGGGCGGGTGTACAAAAATGCCTCAATGACCTATTTTAAAAGTATCCAAGCTTCCACATAACTCGGTGCGCACAAAAAGTGGACACTATAAACCACAGATATAAATTCAAGCATAGTTTTATATTAACTTTCTTTGTGAAAGGTGTTACTTATCTAGATAGGTAACAGTACCGTCGGGGCTGTAAGGCTAGGGGTGCCACACATTTATTAAAGTTGTAAATATTACCTACTCGGAAAATATAAAGTGCCTTGAAAATTAAATATGGTATCAGGCAATGAAGGTAAAATATGCTTCGAATTTGGTATAGCAGTCTGAATGAAAGAATTGTATATATGCCAAAACAGAAACAGATATTCTTAATTTAGGATCATTCTTCTTTATGCAATACTAGCTGACCCGTGCCCACTTCGTTGGGCGGTAAACATTTTTACTTGTGATGAAATATGAGTGTGGTTCGGTTAGTACTGAGTGCTATGATTTATTTCCTGACTGCCAAAAGGAGGGTTATATTTTTACTGCATATGTATGTATGTATTTGCATGCCAATTTGGATATTTTACCGGGTTTCAACTGACTGAATGAAACGATTATGATTGAATAAATTATGTTTATTTTTATTGTTCAAAACTTATCTGTGTACTTTATTAGATGTAATGTTATTATTTGATACCAAAATATATTGTCTTTCGGGAGCTACAAACCCGAGATAAACCAACATATGCCCATGGGAAAAACAATGCTTTCTCAGGTCAATGCCTACCAGAGAGAATGCAAACATTCTCTCTGCGCAATTAATAGTGAGGGCAAAATAGATCTTGACAGGATACTGTAGCCTTTTAAACGGTATGGGTAATTCCGTCGGAATCATGGGTATCCGCGGAATATAAGCCAGTTGTCCCACTGCTGCCCCTGTGAAAATGGTCGTCACTATTATATTCTCTCACAACTCTTTTATAAGCAGCCTTGTGCCATTACACATGTTGGGAGGGGCTCAAGTTTCTTAATAGCATGATAGGAATGCCAACTTTTAGCATAAGGTCGTGAGGAGGTAATCCAGAAGGGCTCAAAGAATTTTAAAAATTCTTTAGGATAGTGCACTGCATCCTCAATATTACACATCATGTCAATGGACTTATAGTGTTTGACTTGACGGGGAATTTTCTCTAAAATCAGTTTATTTATCTCATTCACTGTATCGTTTCTGGGTGACACTATTGTCATAGAACAAAGCCAATAATAAACTCTTTTCAATAAATTTTCAAGACCGGGATATATTACGTCTATCAGATGTTCTAATCTATGTAGTATGTGACCTTATCTATCGTCAAGTTTAATGTCATCGCTAGTACTGTTGGTGTTAGGACAGCAAATTTTTCCTTCTCCAAGATTCAGTAGTTGAGACGGAAAGTCGCTATCGTAGTTGTCACTCAAATGGCCTCTCATGTTTGTTCGTAAAAAGAGAATTTAAACGGAACTCCATATGTAAGATGATTTTAAGCATGCCCTGATAACATCGGCGCGAGTTCCTTTTGTTATTACAGGCAGTGTTTGCAGAAAATCGCCTGCAAAAACAAAAGAGAGAGAGCGTTCGGTTTACTGCTTCAAAATGAGTTCTATGACTCATGGTAAATTCGTCCCATATAATTAAATATGTCTCTTGTAAAAGTTTCACGAGCCAAATGGACCCATTTTTACGTATAGAGCATACTGACACTGTTGTTCGAATGATACTGTCTGTGGTAGCTTAAAGGTGGAGTGTGCTGTTTTCCCATCATTTAATAGAGTTGCGGCAATCCCTGAAGAGGCAACGGCTAGCCCATTTTACCCGGATTGTCTTACTTTTGCCAATACCAAATTTGCGAGGAACGTTTTCCCAGTGCATCCTGGGCATAAAGAAAAAATATTTTACCCCTAATATTTAGCACACTGTCAATAATTCCATCAAAAGCCTGTCTTTGGTCTCTAACTAATTCCGGTAAATTTTCATAAATAAAAACTGACAACTCATTGTTGTCTTTTGAACGTGTCAGTATTACATCCGATGCATTGTTATGTGGCCAAATTGGAGAAGGTAAACCAAAATCACTTAAGGTTTTCTTATTTAGTTCTAAGAGTTTATTTTCTATTTTTAATAGACGTTCATTGTAGATGTCATCATTATAGGGTAAAGTGTTCCACGCACAACGGACCAAATGGGAGTCTAAGTGCGGAAAAGGGAGTCCCTACCACTAGAGTAAAGTGATGTCCAGATTTTGCTGTCGTTACATAAATCGTCTTTGAAGTTTTCCCACAATTTGAGTGGTTCAGATGGGTAACAAAATAATAATACCACCACAAACAGCAACCTCAGCTGCAAAGGACATTGAGAAATCGAGGCTTTTCTCAAAGTGTTTTCCCATTGGTTATCGTTTTCTATCAAACCTCTCTCACGGCAAGCAGTTTGGTATGTTTCTTTGACAACTCCGTTCACAGTTTTAAGTCACGGAAAGAGGTGGGACCACGTACTTGGTGAAACAAAACTCTAAGATTGAAACACTCTGACTGAGAAGGATGGAGACTACTATACTACTATACTCTTCCCAAAGCAAAATCTTTATTTATTTCGGGATGCCCAGCGACATCTTCTCCGCGTTTTCTTCGGAAAAATTTGTTATTATCCCAAGTATAATAGTGGGAAACTTCGTGATAAAGTAATATTTTTGCGAAGTTGTCGGAATTGCACAAATCAAAGTATGCGGTCAGAGTTGTTTTTGGTGGATTTTCCACTACACTGCACATTATCCGGTGATATTAATACTATTTGGCTGTTTTCTAAATGTACGGCTAACTGCACTACAGTAGGGTGTCTATCGTGTATAGGAAATGCCAACAATCTCCACACCGCTTCCGATGTACTTATGTACCATCCATTTAAATAATTTCCAAGAAAAAAATATGGACCTGATACAAAAGGTAATTATCAACTAATTAAAATAGAATTTGGATATTTTTTGTAATTTAAAAGATTAGTTTTAGTGTACTGAAAGTCTCGCTTATTATGGAGGATTTTTTAGCTACGATTTGTGTTTAATAGGAAATTTGTTATAATTCCAAGTTAGATCCTGTAATAATTCTTAATACAGTCGAAAGATTAATGTTTTCAGTAGTAAAAAATAAAAAATTGGCCGCAGAATGTCGCGGATAAGTACCTAATTTATAGTGTTTTTATAAGAAAACTTAAAAACTTATGTGAAATGTATTTCTATAGAAAGTCTGTTTCTATTTTATTTTAGGTTCGCAAAATACCTCGGGAGCAAGAACTGTGACCCGTAAATATTAGTTCGACTGCAAAAAGTGTTTTGATTTGCCTAATTTAATTTGCAAGAAAAACTGACTTTCTTAAATGAGGAATTTTTGCCATGCGAAGGATTATTCGTTTGATTTTTTTAAATATTTTATTAAATACATATTTCAATATACTTGATGTAATATTATAACGTTTGTTTTGTTTACTAATATTGTTTAGAATCATTGGGGTATTAACATAACATAACATTAAGATAATATGTTGATATTATCTTAATGTTTAGAACCAATATTGACAATGAAATAATTTTAGCCGCGTAGATCATTCAAATACCCGTATTGCTACATAGTGGACATCCCACCCATACGCATAAAACGTTTTGGAAACACTTTTATTGCGCTTACAACAAAGAAGTGACATTCCCTGCCGGAGTCTGTTTCCCGCTACAATCTAGTGGAGTCTTTAAGTCAAGAGTGATTATTTCTAGGCATGCGTGTCTCACCGTCAATCACATCATCGCTTACCAACAGGTGAGATAGTGGTCAAACGCGAACTTATAAAATATATATTAAAAAAAAAATCTGACGAAGAAAAGGGGAGAGGCACAAGCTCACAATCAAAAAGACAATGGTTGAAATCTTTTGAAGCCTATATAATGTAGGTTAGTCATGAGTAATCAACCTATGATCATCAACATCACCATGTCCAGTAATAGGAACTCAGACAAATAATTTTTTTCGGCAGCTCTCTGATAGCAAAATACCTATATGTTCGTCCTGGCGAACAAGCAATAATCTACCCTAAACGTCTTTCAAAGATGTATAACAATCTTTTACTTACAAAAATTGCTAATTTCTTCCGCCATGTTCATCCGCGACATTTTTTTATCTGAGTTCACACGGAAAATTCGCAAGAAAATATCATACATTTTCTCGAATAATATGTAAAGGTCAGTAGAATATCGTGCCGTAGTGATCCGAGATTTACTGAGATATGAAACCTTCTTGTCACAGAGAAGCTGCGCCCTTTGTGATTCAGATTCGTGACCCTCATAACTGCATATAACATTTTCAATATCTCCCGGATCGAAATGTATATAATATATTTTCTGAAATAGGTTAAATTGAGATTGGCCCCAGTAACATCTTCCGCATTTAATAAACACTTGCGTAATCTTCAGTTTTTCGGTGTTTTGTTGCCTTAGTAAATATTTTAATTTTGCAGGTCTCATATTTATGGTCTGTGACTGAATTTCTCACTATTTAATTTCATAGAACCAGTTTTCTCCAGCTTATGGATCCTCTAATAAATCTTCCAGTAAAAAATGTAATAAAAGTACCTAAAGTAAGACGCTGTAAAATAAAATTATAGGGATCATAACAATTTTATAACTACAACAAACAATTCGTAGCATATGTTTCTAGAAAAATATTTGGTAATTCAGTCAGATACTGGCAATCCAATTGTACTTTTGCCCCGAAATTATTTGTTAAATTGTAGAGTAAACTGTAATCAGGCTACACTAGTTCCTTTTATTTCATATGTAATTTGGGCACTCCATGTTTGGTCTAATTTGCGGTACTACTGCATGTAAACTTGAACTTACGGTTTCTGATTCCGAACTAAATTTGGGCGCACGATTGGCGCAGTGGTTGAGCGATTGACTGCTACGCTGCGTGTCGCGGGTTATTATTATTATTATTATTTATTTTATTAAAAATACAGAGTAGACTTATAAGCTACGCACACTCCCGCAAAACTGCACATACAGTTTGACTGCGGGATCAATCATACTCGCTTACACATAGTAGGTACATAATTACGCAAGTGCTTAAAATTAGAAATCAGGTAAGTAAGTAGGTACTTAATGCAAACAATTCAGGTAGTGCTTAAATAATTTACGCTTAAATAAATTCTTTTTTTGTTTCTTTGGCAATGTCTGCGGGCAAACTGTTGAGTAGGTATGGAATACGTTTTTTTAAAGTTCTGTCCCCGTAATAATTATTGACTCTAGGAACAACAAATTTACCCGCAGTCATTGACCTAGTATTATAGTTATTAAAAACTTTAACTAACAAAGACATATGATCTTGATTGCCATGGTTATTAACTGCAAGAAGGTATTTATGTTTCAGACTTACCGGGAGAATTTTACAAACTTTAAACAATTTACTGTAGTCATTTTTAAACTTATTCTTAACTTTCTTATCGACAAGTAGTTTTAAAAATCTTAGTTGAATGCTTTCCAATTTATCAATGTATGATTTAAATGTTAGTCCATAGCAATCAAGAGCATAACTCAAAATCGAGTCTACCAATGCACTATACAAAAGTCTTAACGTACTAATAGGAACTTTGAAGCTTAAATGATAAAATTTACCCAAAATTATTCTAAGTTTATTACAGATGAAATTTATATGTTCAGTCCAGGAGAAGTGCTCATCAACTTTTACCCCCAAGTATGTCACACAGTTAACTCTTTCTATTGATTTACAATTGCAATTAGCAACATTATTATGAAAGCAATTATAGGAATGGGCAAATAATGAGCAAGACACATCATTCAGAGGCAAATATGGCGAATGTATAATTAATAATTTAGTTTTGTCCGAATTTATTACTATGCCGTTATCGTGTGACCATTTGACGATACCCGCACGGAACAAATATTTGTATGACCTACAGGTAGTTGTTCCGGCTTTGGGTGTTGTGTATGTGAGTTTATATGTTTGTAAACGCACCCACGATACAGGAAGAAATTCCTAGTGTGGGGCAACGTTTTATTTAAAAACAAAAAAAAAAATGTTTTGTATTTCGTGAATATACAATCGTATAGGTAGGCACTACTAATACACTGTTAGTAATAATATTATTTGGTTGGTTTAACAAATAATAGCTTTCTTTGTTTATTCGAGTCTGAAATTCACTTTAATCATTGAATTGTACTTATAATACAATCAAGAAATATGATTTAGGCATTAAATTACTAGTTTGTTGTAGCTACTGCTCAGCCTTTGTATCAAAGAACATCGCAATGGTTATATACTGTATCACTTTGGCAAAATCTTCTAAATCTAATGAGAGATAAAAAAATACAGCAAAAGCAACGTTCATCTACATAAACCGTCATCACCGGAGATGAGAAATTAGAGTTAATTTCGACATAATACTTTGTAAAGTAAAACAATTCTAAGGTGAAAATCCTTTGAATTTTCTTTCACGCTTAGACCTTATGAAGACTTGGGTTTAATGAGAAAATTGTTAGTCCTCAAAAGGTAAGCTAAGCTAGCTAGCTAGTAAGCTGATTATGTTTTGCTAGCGGATTTTTGACACAATTTTGTTTTTTATTGCCCGAAGAGAGCAACTTAAAGCTTGTAACGTAACACATGGTAGAAGTTCCATGGTGCACCTCTGTTGTTATTGATCGAGCTCAAATCGAGACCCTGGGTTGCTACTGAGAATTTCTTATAAAATACCCAGAAAAATTTACCTGAACCTAGAATTAAACCCTGTAATTTACTTTACTTATAGTTTCAGGTTTCAAAATTGCGACTACTCTACTGGACAACGCTGCAGTCACTATCTCAGTAGAGATGGTTCAGTACGTCATATAGCCTATAGACATGCATTATTCCAATAACAGCATACCATTTTTTGGAAGCAGTCAGATTGTTGGCATCAATAGGAACCGAGTTACCAGATCGTATATAATTGCTATTCTGTCATTATAATGTATTCAGTTGCCACAAGGAGCTGTGGCGAACGGAGTGATATTTTCTCAATATATATTTTTTCCTTTTCTTTGAAGACATTATGATTCGATTTGCGAAAGAGGATTCTTTCCTTTTATCCTTTTTGTTATTCCAAAGAAATGTGCACTTATACTTCGGAGAAATTGCTGTTGTTGGCCATTACAATGTTAGTATTCTACGTAATACTTAGTCAAGAAATACTTTAGGCCAAACGTTTGTAGCGGTTTCGCCTTTGTAGAAGTCGAAGATAGGGTTGGGATAATCCACGGAGACGAAATAAAAAGCACTCTATGTCCTAATGCAGACCATAGTTTACCCGTGTTCCAAATCCGTTTTGGCCCGCCATTGGGGCATGATTGATTAATAAACATCTAAACAGCTTCTTTTTGCATGTAGAAATCTTTGTGGATCTCCTGTGGCATAAACTTAACTCAATGTAGTTGACTATACTGGTTTGCAGTTAAAATTTTAATAGGAGTAGTAATAATTTTCGTGACATTCTCTTCGACTGAATGAAATGACTTTATTTGAAAATGAAGAAACTTTTTAGTAGATATCTATCTGTCTTCAGATCATTGTCTGAGCAGCTTGGACGTCACCAACATACCCCTTCAATCAACCATTTACCTAACTATAACTTGCTAGACTTTAGTATTAAATATTCTACATGCTGAACGTAGTACTACCTTTGTATGTACGTTTAAATATCTTCCAACAATGGTGTGCCCATTAAAAGAACGTTTCGCCTCAATGGAACTGCCTTTGTGGACTACTTTGAATGTGAATATCTGATTCTGATGTAAATCTTCCATCTACATAAGTAGATTATTCTCGTTTGTGCCAGGTGTAGGTTCAGGTTTCAAACGTCACGTCAGCTTATGTCTGCCTTTCTTTTGTTCAGATGGAAAGCATGAATGCATTTACCAAGAAATTGCTTAAAAAAAAAGTAATATTGGTTCGCAAATGGGTTTGTAGGAAACGAGAACGAGACACCAATTAATGGATGATATGACTTAAATATATTGACAGTCCCAAGCTTGTACATTTTGGTCCTACTTAGTCACTTATCGAAATATATCTTTGAATATGAGACTGAAGATGAAATGCAAAAAAGGGAGAGTACAAGAAGAAAAGATCTCCAGACGAAGCAAGTACCTCACCTGAACGTTGTAAAGCATAGCGCCTATCACAAGTCAATAAAAATGTTCAATAAGCTGCCGACAGAAATAAAAAGTCTAGTCTTTACAAGTAAGTTTCAGAATAAGCTTAAACAGTTCTTGTTAAACAAGTGTCTATATTCTCTTGATGAATTTTAAATCATTGACATGAAATGGAAATTATATTGTAGGTATTTTATTAATTGACATATGACATTAATTCTTTTTTTTTTTGTATTATTCTTATTATTATTCAGATTTTAATTTAATTTCGATAATTGTTATGATTTAAGTATGGATTGCATGCATGATGTTTCTTATTTATATTTAGTTATAGAAATTCAGACATGATGTAAAAATCGTTATTGAATAAATGAATTGAATTGAATTGATGCTATGTTGATGAACCCTCTTCTATTTCAAGTATATTATTTGGTAGGGGCCACATACGAACTAAATTTAGCTGGTGTCACAAAATCCTACATCGCGCAATCAATTTTATCCGCGCGGTCAGACACACAATAGTCCGACACCAACCGTCACCAGACAACTAAACGTCTGATCGAAGATTCCCTCCTTTTTTGGAAGATGCGGCACTTTCCCTATTCCTCATTCTTCTGTTTTATATCTTCTATTTATTTTTTGAATAAAACACAAATGCAACTATTTTACAAAATTATTGTCAAGCATATTATAACAAAGCATGCTACAGCAATGGGAATCTAATATTTAGTGCCACTAACTACTCACTTAATCAGCATTTTGGTCACCGATTCTGCCTGTAAAATAGCCATTTCCAAATGACCCCGGTAACGCCGTGACATTGTCATCGGGCTGTCCAATTTGTGCTGCGGCGGTTGAATACTCGTCGCTATTATTAATAAGCAACACTGATTGGGACCTGTGTGACTGGCATGTTGCATTTTACTGCAATTTCGAATTTGACTGCGTTTTGAAATAGGAATTCTCTATTGGTTTCATAAAGTTTTTAGGCCTAGGAAAAATTTGCCTGAAAACCTGTCAAACTTTGGCATTAAAGCATGGTTTGACACGTTCGTAACTCCAAATACCCAATTCGGAAACCGACCCTAAACCGAAGGCATATGTTCACGGTTTGACTATGATTTAAATATAAATTAAAAAATTAAATAAACTTTATTTATATAAACTTTATATCCATATTTGTATTTATTAATGGTTGAATTGGACTTTGTTTCTAAGATTTAATTTTGATTTAATTTAATTTTGTTTTGGATATTATTATTATTATTTTTTTTTTTTTAGCCTAACTTAATTTAACTTTTAATTTTGATTTAATTTTGACTTTAATTTTGATTTTAATCGAATGAATTGGATTGTGATTGTAATTTTAATGTTAATTTGATTTTAATTTCAACTTTGTGTTTGGTTATAATTTTAATGCTCATAGTGATTGTAATTCTAATTGTAATATTTTATTTGATTTTAATTTTCATATTATTGTTGACTGGGATTTTAATTTTAATTTTATTGATGAGTTTATCTTAATTTTGATTATAATTTTAATTTTAGTCTAGGATTTTTATTAAATAATTATTTGAATTGTGATTTTAATATTAATTGAATTAGTGTCTAGTAGATTATAATTGTGTAACATAACGGAAGAGGTCACTGGCCCCTGAAACAAAGGTGCTGTTACCTAGCTCAGGGGTCAGGGTTTCACTCTTTTTTGTAAAAATTTAATGCTAATAAACTATTTATTTATTTATTATTTATTTCAGAATCACTTCCATATTTGTTATTTACAATGTAAACTTATAAAATAGTGTTAGTAAACATTTATTCTAAACTGTGCGAGGCACGCCGATCCTGGGGAATGTCTATTTGACTGCGTGCAGTCGTAATATAGATAAGAACAGGAACCGTATTTTTATCAATGGATACCTATAAGTATTTTCAGCAACAGTGATAAAAATACTTATTTATATCCATATTATTTTTTGTATTTTCCTTTGACAATGTCTGTCATTGTGTTGAAATTGAAAAAAGATTTTGAACGTTTTTAAATACGGAAAATTTATCTCCCACCTGATGGGTTGAGCCAACATTAGCAGACGATAGCAAATCATTTTGTTGAATATTCTAATAGGTACCTAACTCAAACACTTAGGTAGACGAAATCACGATCACAAAACCTGTGTTACATAATTCTCGTCTTAAAAGTTGTTTGTTGCACAATAGCACATGTAGGTACCTCCTATTATTACGTGGGAGAATGTGGAAGTGAATAAAGCGCACATTTTTAAAATACTTGGATATTGTATCACGTAGTTGCCAGCTCGCTTACGACATGCATAGAATATTTTCTTCAATGGAATCTCATTACATGCAGCGAACTGACAAAGGGGATTCTGTATAATAAAGTTCAATCGAATAGATGGAAAATGCAACATTTTTCCTGTTAAGTTTTCTTGTGTCATTCTCGTTGTATTCCATCAATACTGAATTCCTTCTTCTGTTGCTTCAGTTCCTCTGATTGCAATTGATTTTGCTGTTTTATCTTTGTTCTATTTTTCGTTCAATGTTGCTGCAGTTTTTGTAATCTAAAAAAGCGTTGGATGGAAAACTAAGAAATGGAAGTTAAGAATGTTGATGGATGGAGTGGAACAAGGCAAATTAAAAGATCAAATCGAATCAAATATTTTATTGATAAATAAATATTTACACCAAAATAATAATTGAAATCTTGATTTATAAGCTAGGTAAAAACCTGTGTTACAGAAGTCACTGTCTTCTCCCCTTGTGGACACATACATTAGAAGTGAAAAACAAATAAATACATTTAAAAATATGCTCAAAATAAGATTAAAATAACATATAAATCAGAATAAAATTAGGTAAAATTTGCAATTAAATAAAAAAAGAATCAAACTGAAAAGATGAGGAATGCCATGAAAGTAAACGGCGTAAATGAAATCGTGACAGTTAACAGGAGAGAACGAAAGATGAAAACATGTTGTGCCCCCAAGTGACATAGGATAAGGTCAGGGATATGATGTTGCTGTAGTCTTTGGTAAAATATATTTTGAAGAAAAATACTTGTGTTCAATAAACAAGGCTGTTGGAAAATGGATCTCCGTTCTATAAAAATAATATTGAAGTACTGGATTAAAAACCAGATAACATAATTATTTATTTGTTATAATTCCATTCAAATTTATTAAATTGGAAATCCGAATAAATATTCCATTTGTAGAATTGGTTCTGGCATTGTATTTGTTAAAATATTTGTAGCAATAGCGGAGAGCGGTTTGGTGAGCTATTTCGTTAGTACCATTACTTAGTATTTTTATTTTAATATCACTGAAACCGTCGCAAATATGCAAATGTTTATGTTTTTATATTTGTGATATTTATGTATTGTATTTAAGTATGTGTGGTGTAACTTTAAATGATAGATTGAGGAATGAGGTAATAAGACAACGTTGTGGTTTAAAAGGAGATGTAGTGACTAAAATTGAAAAGAGTATGTTAAGATGGTTTGGTCATGTTGAGAGAATGAATGAAAGGCGACTAACGAAAGGTATTTACATGGCAGACGTGAATGGAAACGCCGGGAGGGGACGCCCTAGATAGACATACATAGACCTTATAGGTGATGTTCTTTAGAAGGGCCAGGTGCGCAGTACTCATAACCGGCGTGTGCGTATGACTAGATGTATGAATGTGAGTGAAGCAAAAGAAATATGTAAGGATCGTAGCAGGTGGCGTTCTGTAGTTTCTGCCTACCGCCATGGGAAAAAGGCGTGAGTTTATGGTATAGTATGGTATGTATTGTGAAAAAATGCTGTAATAAAGGAAACTTAATGGATCAATAAGTTTATCTGATCCAGTGGCTGAAAGTGGAACAAACGAAATTACTAGTGAAAATAATCAAAATCTGTATTTTTTCTATAATTTTTTTTGCGGAATATGCTATTATTGCCGCAGCTTTGCTCACATAACGTAATTCACAGTAAACGTGCTTTTTTAATATATATAAAGCGTAAGTATTATTTTATGTTGGATGCAAGAAGCACAAGATCGGCCAATTTAACACCTATGTCCAGAGAGACGATTAATTTCAGCCCCAAAGCTGCCATACTAATACTGATAGTGACTAAGCTCCCTCCATGAATCCTTGTATCTAAACTACATTGCTAAACTAATGTAACATGTCCAATACTTGTATTTGAGGAAAACTGGCTTTCACGCTTGGTAATCGGTTTACTGAGTTGCACTACCCACGCACTAGATGGCGCTAATAGGTACTGCTCGTCCCGCATTCGTCCCACGCCAACAGTCCTGTTCAGTCCTGTCCTGTTCTGTGTCCTGTTGTTATTGAGCATTTATTAGTTATTGGACATGCAATAAATTGTTTTTGTTTCATAATTGTAATTCGCTGACTATCTATTGTTTTATCACATTATTAATTCTATTTGTATTGTTGACATTGTTTTTTTATTTGTATTTTATTAATGTAATGATTTGCATGCCGTAAGGTAAAATGTAGCTGATCTCATTTTTTTATGTTATTTATCTTATACTGTACCTACATTTAGAGCAAATAAAATTCTGATTCTGATTCTGATTCTGAATAGAATGATTAATTGAATTTTTGGTAAGTAATTATTAATGCAGATTCAGCCCTTCTATACGAGGGGTATAACGAGAAAATAATAGTTACCAGAGAATTTGTAACGAGTTCTCGGAACAAGGAATTGTGTACAAAAATTTATGGAATCGAGTGTTTTGGGTAAAAATCAGTTTAGATTAGAGTAGAACATAAGTTATTTCTCTCAAAAATGTAAATTTACGGTCAATATTAACTAGATTACAGCAGATTCAAACCTTTGTGAGAGCTGGAGTCTGTACTGGGCTCGAGACCTTTAAGACAGATCTCAAGGCTCACACCTTTAATATAACAATATTATGGTGCACTTACGTACTATAACAACGTGAAAGTATCAAATTGAGAGGAAGAGATATACAAAAACAAAAGAGATGTGTCGTGTGTGTCTTTGGAGAGTGTTGTGTCCGTGAGTGCAATATAAGTCCTCATCCCAGCGCACGTGAAGGGCACCAGGCATGAGCACTTACTTGCCCGAGAGTGTGTGTGCGTGTCTGTGTGTGACAAGGTGAAACGCGCTCTAGGATCTCCATCCTGTATGAATGTGAATATTTCCGGTAGGCGAAATTATTGTAAAATACTTAGTATATCTTCAGTCTCTGCATAATCCTATTTAAGTATCCCTGTCGTTAAAGTTTTTTTTACATTTTGATCTGCACATCTTCTATCTATCTATCTTATCTTATACTAATAAAGAAGAAAGATTTGTTTGTTTGTACCGAATAGGCTCCAAAACTACTGGACCGATTTAAAAAATTCTTTCACCAATAGAAAGCTACGTTATTCCTGAGTAACATAGGCTATTTTTTAATCCCGAAAACGGGTACCTGTGGGGTGGTCCACGGGAGTGAAGCCACGGGGAACAGCTAGTAGGATATATATTTAATATTTTATTAGCCTTGTTATAGACGTAACTACTGAGGAAAGGGAAACTACGTTGGGCCGATCGACAATTTGTGCGGATGGAGGGACACACAGTATGTTTACGTCGTTGGGTGCTAAACTTGCATGGATCGTAGGGAGTCTGAGAGTGTGTGCCTAAAGATTAAGTATAAATAATTTGTGAATAGTGAGAATCGCACACGTTTCATAAAGATCGATAGTTGGATTGGTTATTTAATTGGACAATCCCACCGCACTATTCTCAAACTCTCACTGCAACTCTTGAAAGCCAGAATCAACAGTGGCGACCAACAGAAAAGCGCCGAGGCAATGAAGCTGGACGAAGTCCCGGAGAATGAATTTAACTGTCTTGGATCCCGCAACGAAATTAATCAGAAAATAATAAAATATAAATTTCCACTTCCCTCCATATCAAGCAGGAGACAGAACAAACAAGACCAATAGGCACAAAGGGTCGTTTACAACTGGGATAAGACCAGTTGCCTAGCACTACGGATAAAAATTAAGATTAATATTAATGGGTCCTAACATTGTGAGCTGTTATATTTGATTCCAATAATAGGTATGGCAAAAACGCTTGAACGCACAATTTGTTCTAGTTTCCACAAGGTGCGTATAGTAAACAACTCCTAATGCAGCCTGTACATTATTCAACAAAGTATTGCGTTCATTCTGCCAAAGAATACACTCGTATAAGATATGATGTGCGGATTGTACATATTCGCAGTCAGATGTAGAACACTGACATAAAGGCGAGGCAGCCAGCTTGAAGGAAAATAATTTACTTTTAAAGTTACCATGCCCTGTCATAGAAATTGGGCAACACAGTGATCCACCTCCAGCCACGTCCTGGCCAGCCGCACGTGAACGAATGGAAAAAATAGGTTGGATTGTTTTTTTTTTATTTGTTGGATTGGTTAATGGCGAAAGGGCGCTTTTTTAAGTAACTACTGACGACGGTGTAAATAATAATAACATGAAACACCATGAAGGAGTGTATAAGCCCCCGTGGTTTATCCCTCAGGAATCCTATGATTTTCGTTGATTAGAAGTACTTTTAGCGTGAATGTAGCTTTTCATCAGTAAAAGGATTTTCGTAATCGGATCACCACCCTAATTGTTTAAGTTCAAAGAGTAGCGCACGGTATGCGCTCCTTGCATTTATTACTTCATATGTTGTAGCGTTACGTATAGCTCAGTTGAACTATACGTAAGCCACGTTAATAATAAAGTTTAAAAAATAAGAAAAAGGATATAAGTAAAGAAATTAAAGATCCGGCTTCGCACGACGTGGGCAGCTAGGAAGATCCGGCTTCGCACGACGTGGGCAGGTTTTTCATAGTAGGCAGGCAGGCTAGGCAGCTGGACGGGCAGGCTAGGCAGCTGGACGGACACGAAGGCGTGGAATGCCCGAGGTAGGCAGATGAGCTCGCAGATGAATCGCTTAGGTAGGCAGTAGGGTAGCCAGCAGGACGAATGGGCTGGCACACAGTTAGATGGTCAAGGCTTGAACCAATTGTCAGGATAACAGGCAGGTAGCAGTAGCAGTAGCACTGGTGCAGGAACAGGCAGCTAGGAGTGTGGAGGTTAGGCTGTGGCTTAATATGCTGATCAATCAAGCCCTTTTGATATGAAGCGGTGACCGTCGAAGTTAAAGAACCAGTTACACACTCAATAAATAATATTTATTGCATTTCACAGAATTGGTAGATTCACAGGCATTATATGTAATAGTTTTAAAGAGAAATTTTAGATACAATCGTATACTTCATAGTATTAAACAGAAAAATGGACTGCCAGCGTTCAGTCCAGATTCAAGACTAAAAAAAGTGACACCCGTTTTTCTTCGTTCCGACATGTCTTCTAAATTTTAAATTTGAATATCAATTAAGAAATCGTGAACGAATAAAAACGGTTTACAGAGGCGCAGTCTGCCGCTGCCCTTATAATGAAAAATATAATGTACAACGAGCTTAATAAGCTATAGAGAATGGTATCTTATGTCTATGGTTTAAGAAAATAAAATAATGACAATGCCATGTCAGGTAAAAATGTCAAGAGTTAAAAATAATATAATTGTTTTGGATGTTAAAACAAATCTTATGATTTTCAGGTTTATACCAATGTAAATAATACATAAAAATGGAAAACATGAGACGATACAATTTCAAAAGTAACGGTGATGAAATTTGTAAAATATATTATAAAACGTAAGTAAACTAAAACATGTGGAATGAACACCACAATGTTCAAAAATCCGTCTACTCGACAGCGTAAAAGAATACTGTTGTGTTATCAAAATGAAATCCCAAGAAGTGTGCATCGTGCTGTTAAAACAGATACGCAATTAGGGTGTTATATCCTACTAACATAAAGTTTTATAACTAATCGTTTAGTAGATATTATAATCAATTTTGTTCAGAAATATTACAAAATTCTTTGAAGTAACTAAAAGGCCTTTTGTAGTATAGTATAAGTATCTGACTGCACTGCTGTAGAACACACATAAAGGCGAGGCAGCGAGCTTGAAGGAAAATAATTTACTTTTATAGTTACCATGCCCTGTGATAGAAGTTGGGCAACACAGTGATCCACTTCCAGCTAAAAAATTAAAATAAAATGTCATTCATTAGCATTAGACTTTAAAAAATACTGAAATCATTAAAATTTAATCTATCTAAGCAAAAATCTATGAATTGAAGTTTGATTCACTTCTTTATTAACAGTAGTACTGTAATATACATATGCACCTAACTACTACTAAAATGAAAAAAATTGGTGTTTTTCACATGTATGTATTTTAATAAAGAATGATAGTTTCAATGGGATTCTTCAAAACTTGGCAAGCATAATGTCTTCTTAATCTTGTACTTTCCAAACTTTTCAGATAAGACTTATAATATAATTATAAACACGAATAAGTTTTTTTCGGTGGTACAAGATCTGTTTCATAAGCTACTAATCTGCTGTTCCCATTTCTCGTAAGTCCGTGACTTTTCTACGTAAAAATTTTTCACTGGCTGAATCAAAAGGTCCAGCAGGAAAAGTGTAAAATGGGAATATTTCAGTTTGTTGCAGCCACTCAGAGTATATTTACTATACAGTAAGTCCTTTTAGCGCGCAGTATATAAATATCTTCTTTTTATATTGAAAAAAAATTCTGAAACTCTTATTCTCATAGAATTTTGTGGGTCAGGGGGGCAATTAATTTTCAATATAAAGTGTGTGTGTGTGTATTCTTCAAAGAATTCACTCATATAATCCCAACTTTTTGAAGGATCTTGAAATATTAAGTCTGCCAGTTCACGACGAATAAAAATTAGTACGCGTCCTACTATAAAAAAAAAATAATAACATCAAGATTAGCAAATTTTAGCAAGTTTTTTTTTCATAATATAATAAAAGAAGGTTTAAGGTATATTTTCCTATAGGTTTTGTTGCAAAGAGTAGCGAACTGTTACAACTTTTTGCGCATTTTAATGAAGCAACTATTCAAATTGTATTAGCCATAACTTTTTTTTACCTATCTTCAACTTTTCAAAATTGGTTTTTGACCGACCCCGGCCGCTCTGTGCGACGGTGTAAAGAATAATAACATGAAACACCATGAAGGAGTGTATAAGCCCCCGTGGTTTATCCCTCAGGAATCCTATGATTTTCGTTGATTAGAAGTACTTTTAGCGTGAATGTAGCTTTTCATCAGTAAAAGGATTTTCGTAATCGGATCAACACCCTAATTGTTTAAGTTCAAAGAGTAGCGCACGGTATGCGTTCCTTGCATTTATTACTTCATGTGTTCAAAAATCCGTCTACTCGACAGCGTAAAAGAATATTGTTGTGTTATCAAAATTAAATCCTAAGAAGTGTGTGTCGTGCTGTTAAAACAGATACGCAATAAGGGTGTTATATCCTACTAACAAAAAGTTTTATAAGTAATCGTTTAGTAGATATTATAATCAATTTTGTTCAGAAATATTACAAAATTCATTGAAGTAACTAAAAGGCCTTTTGTGCTCAAAAAATCTTGCAAATTATTTCGTAGATCGTATAAAAGGATACTCACTACGATGATTTTCGTAAGTTCTTTGTCCTGACTTAATTGAAGTTTTAGCTAACAATGACTTTGTAAGTTAACTCACTCAGGCATAAAATCTTAAGAATTTTGTTTCAGAAATTTATCCTTTACCACGCATAGCTATCAATAAATTAGAGAAGAGTACCTACCTATATTTTAAAAGTTTCTTACTTGAAAGAAAGTAAAGTAAAAGTTACAGTTGTTTACTTTGAGTCTAGATATTTAGTAAAATGCGAGTATATTTGAGTTATAAATCCCAAAGTCAACAGTAACAGTAACCTTTGAAATTATTCTGACTTTTTCAGACGTAAAACTAAACCTACCTAGGCATAAGGTAATTTACAAAAGTTCGCGAAGTATTTTCTTTAAAAAAGAGATGTATTTTAAGGTAAATATTCCGCGAACTTTTACGCCGCCTCTCGTAGCTAATCATAGTATAGAAGACTGGTTTTAGTAATGTATATAAATTGTTACTTCGTAAGCATTTGGTACCTGAAAAATATATAATTTATCAAAGTTTTATGAGAAGACGTGATGATTTTTATTAAGAGAATATTCCCAGGTAGAATCAGTAAACAAATAAATACACATAACTATTAAATTGAGAACAATCCGAACTACCTTTTTTATGTGACTTCGTTCCCGTGTGCCATCCCGCAATCATCATTTTATCCGAAAGTCGTCCACTGCTGGACATAGGCTTTCCCCAAGCGTCCACCGGATTCCCATAGCCTTGACCAGGGCAGGTCAGGCTCCACCTAGAGGGAGGCCTTCCAACGCTACGTCTTACAGTTCCGCAGTGATAGTGTTATATATCAGTGCAAGAATATTCTTAAACTTAAGTATCAGTACTTCCTAAAATAAAGTTTTTACAAACATGTTATCAAACAAACGATCGAACCTCTTTGTAATATTAAGTAGTTATAAAGAAAAATTAATTACATGGATGGCATATGGAATTATGATCTAATTCCACCTAGCCCGTTCCATCATCAGACTGCAAGACTTACAGCGATGCTCCATCGGTACATGGTGGACATCCCACCCATACGCACTAAACGTTTTGGGAATACTTTCATTGTGCGTACAGCTAAGGAATGGCATTCCCTACCGGAGTCTGTGTTTCCCGGTAGCTATAACCTAGTGGTCTTTAAATCAAGAGTGGATAAGTTTATTTATTTATTTATTTAGGATCAACAACGAGTTACACAACATTAACTTATGCAGACAATATAGAAATTGATACACTTCTTGTTATGCACACTCAATTACAGGTAACCACAGCTTATAGAAGTGTTAGGGTTTGTGAATTTTGATTTTGTTAATTGATTATTTTAGTCGATATTCGTATTAACCGAGCTTTTATTTTAAACTTTACACTGGCAACTTTACCCTTTTAATATATTCGTGAATGTTCTGTGATTGGTTGCCGCAAAATGGCGGGAACCAATCGGAGAACTCGCTTATTCCCGCTAAAAATAGAGAGTTCAACGTGGGCAAACGGAACGTGGCTGGTTGCACCGTTCTCTTGGATTTTGGGACTCGACGCGATAGCTTGTGTTAGATAATAAGTACCTATTCCTGTATTGATTTTTGTATGTACAAGTGCAAGTAAAATATAAGCCTGTTTCGTATAATCGCTGTATTATTACTCAACTACGTCCTGTTCCTGTTGGTGTTTCCCACAGAAGTTACTTCTATGCAAGCGTGCTTCACCGTCGACCACATCATCGCTTACCATCAGATGAGATAGTAGTCAAGCGCTAGCCTATAAATAATAAAAAAAGCGATCTACTAAAAATAACTTGAAAACAGTGGGCAATAAATGCAAGACACAAGAAAACTAGCAACAAAGACGTAGCAACAGACAAATTCCGAAGTAACACATGTACTGTCGCCTCACATTATCAAACTGTTACGACAGAACACAGCAACTTGGACTAGCTTGCCAGTAAACAAGCAAGTTCTCGACCTTACCCATAACTTGCCACCAGTTGAAAACTGTCTGGGCCACAGAGCATGGAGACTCCTCAACGGCTGTGCTAGATGCGGCATTGTCAATTCATCCAAGCGGTGACAATCGTTTTGCTTGCACTGCGACAATAATTTCATATTTATTCTGACGATTTTGAAGGTTTTGCTCCTTGGCAGTTATGCGCTCATAGCACTTTCAGGCCCACGAATTCTTTCTTGCACACTCTATACGGGATAGCCCTTCGTTAGAAGAAGAAATATGGAATATTTTCTATCAACATGATACATTAATTTATGTATTTATAATTGTAATATTTTAGTTTTATATTATTTAGTATGCTGTATGTATTATGTTTATTATGCAATGTGTGTTATCATTATCATAACACGTATTTGTTTAGTTTATTTAGTGAGTAAGAATTTAAAATTGTTCAGTGTTTTTAATAAGCTTTTGTTGTGCACATGTACTATTCTCATATCCATACCGCAACTGAAGTTTTCTGTTAGAGATCCCAACTATGGAATAAGCTTGCCTTTTTACTTAAAGTGACCTATTGTATTTGTATGTTTTGTGTACAATAAAAAATAATAATAATAATGTACAATAAAATCTTGTTGTTCCAATACTTTGCCACTTTCACGGTATTGTCAGTCACAGACCGACCGCCGTCTCTAGACGCGTTGATTCCGTATTCTGTGGCCTAGGTACACTTGTATTAGTGCCAAAGTGTCCGACAGTGGTGATAACTTACTGACACCAAGTTAGTTCTTGGGACAAAGTATAGCTGTCGAAACCTATAAGTCTGTGTTAGACTATAAACTGAGAATAGACTTTTTAGTTGATACAGTTTCCTATGCAGCATAGATGATGCAATCCCGTTGGTGGTATTTCAACTTGCGTGATCACGTTTTGGTCGTCGGCCAATGACGAGATGTAGTGAATGTTGTTTGGAGTATGAAGTGTAGCGGAAACAGAATTATGATGTTCCGGCGCCGCGATCAAATAGTTTAGTTTTATGGTGTGGTATGTGGCTTCAAGACCTTTGTGTAGAGAGGCACTCAACAGCAAACGGTGGTTGAGTGTCCCCATATTTTAGGGAGCTTTATGTTTAATACTAATAAAGAAGACCGTTCACTGTCTTGCATTGGTAAACCTTACATCACTTGATTGCTAGACTTTTGTTTCAGCATATTTCAGCTTATCTTTAGGGATTAACAATATGCTTATCTGTAAAGTGAAGTTACCAATATAACAGATGCTGAAATTAACTTACACTTAAACTTACTCAAAATGATGGAACCATTTCTTTAATTTAAATAGATCTTGGAAGAGCATTTTATTATATTGCGTTATGCTTAGAGAACTTAATTGCAAGATTATAGTGGAATTATTATCTTATGATATTGCAGCTTAGTTTTAGGAATTAACACTTATCTGTAACATTATACCGGGTTGAGTAGTAGCGTATATGCTATTCAGACCATAATCTATCTGTGCCAAATTTCATCGAGATCCGTTCAGTCGTTCGGACGTGTTTGAGTAACAAACATACATCCATCCATACAAACATTCGTATTTATAATATTAGTGAGATGTAGGGAAGTGCAGAAGCCGTAACGGGGACATTTATCCCTTGCATGATAATTCATGCAAATAATACTGCAGATAGACCGGAACGAGCTCTCATGTTCTTGTTACGACTCTGACAAGTGAGCTTGTCGTCCTCTACATGAGAAATGTGCATGCATGAAAACAATATATATGTTCAATATTTCATGATTGCCATTCTATTTTTAGTTTGATTGCTATAAATAGAATGTCAGTTAATCTTCACAATTTCTCATATAATGTTTTTTACAACTCGGGACGGTATGAAGGGTTAAAAATGGTAATTCTAAGATACTCGAATGACAGCATCAAGGAAGTCTGCTTGAGAGAAAGTAGAGGATAATCAATCCTTCCAACACCCAGTGTAAGTCAAGTGCATAAGACCAGATTCTGTTCCTCATCCTCGATCCTAAGTGACACTAATAGCACCTTTGAGAAACTGAAGAGCACCACCGATACCATGATTGCCGTGACCACTGCCATTTAGCTCGATTCTTGTCAACTCACATCCATCCTGCAAAGATCTTTTGGCTCTGTGTAATGTGCGACGGGAAGACTCGAAAAAGTTTCCCAAATGCTGCCCAGCCCACCTGCAGTCTCCAGTTGTGAGAGGGAGATTCCTCTCTACAATGTTTTTGTCAAACTTCAGAGTTGTCTCGAGTAAACTGTATAATCGAACAATTTCGAAAGCACCGCCATTGTTAACAATCGGTTCTACAGTGACCTGTTCCTAATGCAAATAATATCGCAATTGGTAATCTCCTGCGATAATTCTAAGTATTTTGATGTAAGGTAGAGGTTTAATACCAAACAACAACCTTTATGTATCGAGAAATCGCATTACGATGCAGTTAACTTGATCATTCTTGTGATAACATGGATAACTTCGCGACCATATTTACATAATGCAGTTACAGTATGTGTCGCATTTGTATGTAAATGTGGCCACTGCCATTATGTACGTGATTATGATAATTGTCGCATTGTATCGAGTGATAATAGGAAACTAAACAATATTATTGGCGCTACTGTTTGAATATTAACACGGCAACACTGTTCAGTTTAGATATCTAAATGTTCTTTTTATAGAAATCTGATTTCTGAAATCTGATGAATGCCTCCTCTCATACAGAGAAGGCAGGAGAATTAATCACCAATGCGACTCCGAAGCGTCGAATCAACGCAAAGCAATATTGCATATACTCATAATGCAATGCAAGCAACCGCACGACGATGATGCGTTAGAAGGCCTCCCACTAGGTGGACCGATGACCTGGTTAAGGTGGAGACGCACGGGATCGGTCAATGTAGCGACGCCTGGGGGAGGTCTATCTCGAGCAGTGGACGTCTTTCGGCTGAACTGATGATGATGATGATTTGTACATACAAAACTACTGCCTTTTATATCAAACGAGGATGGCCTTCTTAATCCCATACGATTTCTTGCAGTTTATTGCATCGTGGTCTAAGCTAGCGCACATTTATATTTCCATATATTTCAGCTAGCCAAGCGCTTCATCTAATCTACAACAGATATGGAATTATAGATGTAGAGTTTCTGAAAATTACGGGTTTCTGTAGTGCAATAATATGCTGTAAGGATTCGTTTGAGCATGATATAATAGCCTGCTGCTCATTCTCTCACTTAGATATTTTAAGGGTCATATTTATTTGGTGCAAAACTTAGTGAGATCGTAATTTCTGGTCATTTCTGTCACTCTGGTACTTTCCAAAACAACAAATGATTCAATTTCAAAAACTGTATTTTTTAAAATTTTGAGCCAAGTAGTTATTCGCTTAAGCACCTAGTTCCAGTTCATTTCTGCTTTCCTGGTAGTTTTAATTAATAAACAATCAGGACAGTTGAATTTTAAAACGTCTATCAATATCATTTATTACGAATCCTTCATGCTCTTCTCTATGTTTCATCGTGGGTGCGCTTCAAGGAATACTTTAGGTTCGCTTCAAATTGAGTGCGCTTCGAGGAATACTTTAAGTGCGCTTCAAATTGGATGCGCTTCGAGGAATACCCCCAATTTAAGCAGCAATTTTTTATTTGCCGGAAGCGGGACGATTTTTTGACTTTCTATTCAGTCTGACAATTTTGCCGGTATCCTTGGTATCACAGGAGCTCTGTATTATTCGATAAATTATCCTTATTCTACGCCACTAGGGCGAATCCAATTCATTGGAAATGTCAGAAAAAATAAGGAAAAGGAGAGGAAGAATGTCATCGAAAGCAAACACATTACCTCCCTCGTAAACCCGATTTCATAGCGGACCCTGCTTATATATTTTGCAGTAAAACTTTTTTATGATAATCTTATCATTTCAATGTAAATGTCTGTATAAAACTGTTGACAGCGGTCGGTAAGTCACCCGAGTCAATGGAAATATTAACAAACAATCTAGGTATTAGAAGTTAAAAAGAATGAAAGGAACTTATTATATTATTCCTACTAGATGAACATAACTAAGTAGGTACCTTTTTAACCAAGAAGACTTTAAATATTGTTTTTGAGTGCTACGTTAAGTGTCAAAAAAAACCGGCCAAGTGCGAGTCGGACTCGCGCACGAAAGGTTCCGTACCATTATCGCATTAATATGGAAAAAAATCACGTTTGTTGTATGGGATGCCCCACTTTAATATTTATTTTATTCTGTTTTTAGGGTTCCGTACCCAAACGGGACCCTATTACTAAGACTCCGCGGTCCGTCTATCTGTCTGTCTGTCTATCACCAGGCTGTATCTCATGAACCGTGATAGCTAGACAGTTGTCACAGATGATGTATTACTGTTGCCGCTATAACAACAAATACTAAAAACAGAATAAAATAAATATTTAAGTGGGGCTCCCATACAACAATAAGTGTTTTTTTTTCCCGTTTTTCTGATAATGGATTTGTACGGAACCATTCGTGCGCGAGTCCGAATCGCACTTGGCCAGTTTTATTTATAACTTTATAGTTAACATTTTTTTTTTCGAATTAGGTACATTTAAACATATTTTATAAGTGTTATATATTTTTGAAATCACCTCTTAAAACCCCTTAATTTGATACCCCACACGATGGATTTGGAAAAAAAATATTGGGACCCCACAATATGGCGCCCCGCCATTTTTCTATTTTCGAATTTTAATGTAGCTAGTGACACTTGCAAGCTTAAGACGAATCGATTGACGTAAGAATCATCAAAATCGGCCAATGCGTTTGGTCTTTGGAACGCCATATAGGAACAAACATACATACATAAACTGATAAACACATTACCCTCCTTCGGCAGTCGGGTAAAAAGAAATATGTAAGGATCGTAGCAGGAGGCGTTCTATAGTTTCTGCCTAAGGGCGTGAGTTTATGTATGTCATGTATTAATAAGTTTTTAGATATATTTAATTTCGAAATGCATTTCTTGAAACAGTGTTAGTATTTAGCACGGTTAGGCACATCATCACATCACATCACATCATTAGCCTATTAATGTTCCCACTGCTGAGACACAGGCCTCCTCTCTGTGAGAGGGAATGGGCCGTTATCCACCACGCGGGCCCAGTGCGGGTTGGTGGATGACACATGTCTTCGAATTTTTGGTTCTTGGACATGCCGGTTTCCTCACAGTTAGTCAGGTTAGGCACACAACGCTAAAAAGTACATACTAAGTAATATACATATTATACACAAAGCCGCAGTGCCACCTAGTTTAGAACAATGGTCTCAGAAATTGATTAAATCAATTACCAACAGCAAACCTGTTTATTTACAAACTTGCTGAGTAAACTTGCCACAAACCATGTTTTATTCAACACTGAAGCAACTTAAATATAACAAACAAACCCTACTAGGTTCTAATTAAAAGTTATAAACAAAGTGTTAATATTTTAAATTAATAAGGTTATTATTAACAGGGATTCTGTTACCTACTGGAAGCTAATTAGCGTTGTTAATGTGGTGCGAGTTATTTGTAAAATTATAAGGATTTGAAATGGCTTATGTTTAACTTACCACCAGATATAGTAACATATAACAGACAAAAATAGTAAATGATCACCAAAATTAAACCCGCATCTTATTGTAAAATTATAACCAAAGTTTTAACATCTCGCTATCCTGTTTAGGCAAAATGACTCCAAATAAATCATTGTTAACCCAAAAGTAGTAAATGATCACCAAAAGTAGTAAATGATCACCAAAATTAAACCAATGACCAAAAAGATTATAAAATTTCTGGGAGCAACTTGGAAGTAGCGCTCGCCGGCCGCTGCCGCGGCACCGCTCGCTTTGCTCGCTCGGCTCGCGCGCGGTTGGTCACAGTTCTAACCTAACCTAACCTATTTTACAACATTAAATAGCGCAATAATTTGCTATTAAAATTTGGTGATCAATTTACTAAATTTGGTGATCAATTTACTAAATTTGGGTTTCATAGTACAATTTTAGGTAATAGAGGTTATGGTCACAAAGTAATTTTAGGTGGTCATTATATTTATCCCCATTTGAAATTGACTTGCGCTGTGCAGAATAAAAGAACTGTGGATAAGGTTGAGTTTCTATTCTTTACTACAAATATTAATGTAAAAAGTATGTATGTTTACAAATCAATCAATCCTTAACGGCTGAACAGATATTAATGGACATTGAAATACACGTAAGTAGATCATGGCCTGGATTAAGACTAAGAGTTGTTCCCAGTAGTTCGTTCTAAAACAGTCACTGAGTTCTAAAATTTATTATACTGGAAATATGAAAAAAAAAAAGTTTTACATTATGTTTTTTTCTTAAAAAAAGATTATCACTAGACCAATTATCACCAGATAATCTTTTACCTTTATCTGGGCAATTGTCTAAAACCCATTAAAAGTAAATTGATAACGAATAAAATAATAAAAAAGTTTCCTTCAAATATAATTAAGTCCAGTCTTGACAGTTTATTTTTGACGTCGTCTTCAGCAACAAGATCAAGAAGAGAAGGCCCTCTTTAAATCTGGCCAAATCGAGTATCATAGACCCATCCAAAATACAGTGCCAGTGTAAGCTATGCAGGATGTGGCCCACCATGTCTGCCCATTCATCTGGATCTTTTATGATTTGAACGTGTCGAATGACAGAGCTGTCCAAGTAGCTTCATACTGGTCAGACAAAATCTGAATATTTGAGACTTTTAAAAAAACATTACAAAGCGAAAAATAACTTTTTTTTCGGCAGTCGGTGTCTATGGTACCTCTATTTTTTCGTTTTTGTCATCGTCTTCCGAAAAGAAAGGCGTTTTTTGCTTTGTATTGTTTTATTTCGGCAGACGGTTTATTTTTCTGACCAAAAGCTTTTTTTCCTAGTTTTAGTTTTGGTACCTTATTTATTACCATGAAAATACGCATTATTAAGGATAACTCAAAATATATAATAAGTTTTTAATGGGACTGGGATGGGCTTTCAAATTAAATAAAAAGCATCAAAATCGGTTCATCTAATAAAAAGTTTTGAGGTGTTACCTCAAAACTTTTCAGGTAACACATAAACAAAAGTACATTCGAAATGAGAACCTCCTCCTTTTTGAAGTCGGTTTATTATTCGAGTTAACCAGCATGAAAGAAGAAGAAGATGAGCTTTGATCTTTCTTGATCTACTGTATTTTCTTTCATGATTAGCCACTGTACCGCTTCAATACCTTTTATACTTTGCATTTGCATAATTCAATGAATTTTTACCTTAAAGACGATGTCGATGGAGAAGTAAA
Organism: Anorthoa munda; assembly: GCA_945859665.1. Taxonomy (NCBI): domain Eukaryota; kingdom Metazoa; phylum Arthropoda; class Insecta; order Lepidoptera; family Noctuidae; genus Anorthoa; species Anorthoa munda. Next base: position 29,160,185 of record OX243899.1, on the reverse strand, counting down.
CCACTTAGGGTATGTCAGAGTTTCTCCATAAATATTTATGACTCTACCGTAAAGTGGAACTCTAATGTAATCAATAAATTCATACTCGGCGTCTCAAAACAAGGACGGTGAAAATTGAGTTATGCAAAGAGGGCATATTTTGTCAGGAATTTTATCAAGACTTTTTTCCCAAATCTTGCTGCGGCTTCAAGCTGAAGGCGATGTTACAAGTGAACACTGTAGGTAAACAAGGCTGGTTCGGGTATGGTGTGGCGTTGCAATAAACGTTTTATGAGTTTTAATGCATTTTTGCCGAGACGATTTAATCGATTTAGATGCGATTTTTGTAAGTGCTTAGTATTTAATTGCTACTAGCTTCTGCCAGCGGCTTCGCCCACGTGATAGTCAGAAATTATCACATGGAAATATACTACCGCGATAAAAAAAAGACTATGTGCTATTTCAGAATATCATCATCATCATTTCAGCCCAAAGACGTCCACTGCTGGCCATAGGCTTCCCCTAAGCGTCGACACACTGATCGGTCCTGTGCGTTTCGCATCCACCGGAATCCCGCAGCCTTGACCAGGTCGTCGCTTCACCTAGAGGGAGGCCTTCCAACGCTGCGTCTTCTGGTACGCGGTCGCCTCTCCAGAATATTTCAGCCCCAACGGCCATCCGTTCTGCGTGCAATGTGCTGCCCACTGCCACTTTAGTTTGGTAATTCTTCGGGCTATGTCGGTAACCTTGGTTCTCTTGCAGATATTTTCATTTCTTTGCAGACTATAAATCTATCTGTTTACCAAAATTCATCCAGATCCGTTTACCCATTCTGGCATGAGTAACAAACATACCCTCTTTACGTGTTAAGGAGTTACCCTACAATTATTTTCATGATTTTATTTTACCACTTTGGAGGTGTGATTAATATGTATATCCATGCCAAATTATAGCTTTCTAGTACTAAGAGTCTCTGAGCTAAGCTGCGAACGGACGGACAGACAGACGGCCATTGCGAAACTATAAGGAAACTTTTGACTACGGAACCCTTAAAATGAATAAGGTACCTTGTCCATTGTAGCAAAAGGAAAACTTTCTGGAGACTGTATTCATAGAATTTGGGATAAAATTCAGCCACCAAAAAAAATGGGCAAATTACACACAAAACTTATTTTGATACCAATCGAACTTGTTATATAATATAAATTTTACAGTTTTCAGGAATGGGTAAAGTACTTCATTAATATCTATTAAAACAAGTAGGTACCTTTGGGAATAAATTTATTACACACATTACATTTATTTATCTTATGCAAGTTTGGCCCTTACGTTATTTAAAACTATTTTATATAAGTTACACATAATTACACGGGTACTTATGAAACATCATATAAAAACATCAAGAACTGCACGGTTTTAAATGATTGTTTTCTAAGGAGAAAAAATAAAATGTGGATGTACTTAGGTGTTCCTCTGCCCAAACGCTCGGCAAATGCAGGCGTGATGTAATGTTGTTATAGAGGAGAACCGATAAAAAACTCCACGGTCTCTGTTAATTAATAATAGGATTTTACAATATTTTGATATAATAGTGTTAATTTTAATTAATATTATAAAGACGTGAATTGTTTCTATGTATGTTAAAGTTCATATCTGGAAGTTCTGTCCGCCTCTGGAATAATCTTTCTCACTCCATACGGGATAGCCCTTCATTAGAGACTTTCAAGAGAAGAACTAAGGAACATTTCCTGTCTACATGACGCATAAATAGGTATGTATTTTAGTTATATAGTATGTATTATGTTTGTGCATTGTGTGCTGTATACGTAATTGTGTAGTCTATTCAGTTTCTTTTTTATTTTTATTTTTTTATTTCAATATTCTACCGCGGACATGTGGCAGTTCGCGCTTTTTTTATTGTGTTTTTTTTTTTTCATTAAAGTTACAATAGTCTGACCCCTACGTCGGACATTATTTTTGGGTTTACTTAACTAACTTAAGTCTACGTGAGTCTATTCAGTTAGTAATAATTGAAAATATATAGGTGTTTTTAAGTTTATGTTGAGCGATTTTGTTAGCTGTCCTAATTTTGTAAATCTCACTAGAACACTGAGGTTTGCTATCAGAGGGCCCAATTATGGGATAAACTCGCCTTTGTACACAAGTTGTCCTTTTGTATTTGCATATCTGTATATTGTGTACAATAAATAAAATGAATATGACGAAAATTCTTTTACTGATCGCTGAATGTTAATGTTTTATACTGCGAAAATAAACGGTTCCTGATTGCTTAAAGGACCGAAACCGTGGAAAAATGCTTATGCGTAAATAAAAGAGGATACCTTTCAATATAATATAACTAAACATTTGTAAAATAAAATTCGTGTTAATAAGTATAATATAGAACTTTAAGCCTATGTTAGTATTACTTAAAAACGAATTAATTACCTTAACACTACTAGCGTTATACATATAGCGGAAACATGGCTGTATATTATTTGTTATCATTATATTAGGTACATACGAATAACTATACATTCCAATGACGATTCGTGATTTTCGTGACCCTTAAGTCAAATAAAACCAAATAGGTATCAACAACAGGCGTTAAAATCAAATTAGTTCGTTACATTCTACTTGATGGCAAAGAATTTTTTAATATTTATTATGCTACGATATTTTAAACGAAAAATAAAAACAAATTAGTATATTCTTAATTCAAATTAATCAAAGAAGTGCCAGTCACACTTCGCTTGGGGTCCCAGCAGGAATAACAAATATAATTGTCCAAGCCACCACTTGAAACGAGTTTAGCATGTAGAAAACATATTTAACTGTTTCACTCACTGTGCAGTACGCTGAGATAATAGTTTCTACAGCCATTATACAAACCAATATAAATGAGATAACGCACTTTTTTATGATATTAGAAAACCTTCCATCAGAGTTTTCTTTGGACAAGATTTCGCAGAACATAATTAAGTAAAACAAAACGGTATTGCCCACAATGATGACTTTTATGGTATCGTAAACTATATAGTACACAACGAGAGTTTGCACACGTGAACGAAAAACGAAATATAACACTCCCACTGGTATCATGAGGATCCAAATCAATACCGATAGACCCGTAAAATTCAAATTTTTCAACGCAAACTTTGACAACACTTGCTCGCGTAAGTTTTTATAGTACACAAATATCCAGCAGACTACCACGGCGTCCAGGTAATACCTCAGTGACCAAACAGCGTCCACAGCGTCCAGGCTACTATTAAATAGAGAATATGTGCCCGTATTTAAAACGTATTGTAGGAATGTGTGCAACAATCTCGCCGCTGTCTGCTGTATAATGATCTTCTGGTCCACGTGTCTTAGCGTGGGTCTGAACGCGGAGAGCGAAGCTTGCAGAACCAAGCATAGCGCTGATAAGATGATCCCAGCAACCCAAGTGTTGCGGAGTCCAGGTTGAATCGCGTTAGACATGGTGTAGAGATCCTACTGTGCCGCTGGTCACTATTGAACTATTTACAATATTATCCTTAAATTCCGACCGAGCGACCAGTTGCCGAGAATTATGTTAGTCATAACTATGTTATCTATAAAAGGAAGTGAGTTACAAAAATAATACTGTATCTATGGCAAATTCACAACTAAATAGTAACATAATATATTATTTGATAATAATCCCAGTAATCGCTCTAACTTACAACATAATTGAAGTACATAAGAGTCAGGACATCAGTATTTAATACTGATTGCAACTAAAAATATATCATAATCATCGTCGTCAGCCTATTAATTTTCCCACTGCTGGGACACAGGGCTCGTCTTTGTAAGAGGGAATGGGCCGTAATCCACCACGCGGGCTCAGTGCGGGTTGGTGGATGTCACATGTCTTCGAATTTTCGTTTCTAGAACATGCCGGTTTCCTCACGATGTTTTCCTTCGCCGTTTTGAGAGCAGTGGTGATGAAATAATTTACACCGAACCCACGACCTACAACTTGTAAGTCGCAGCCGATACCCATTGGCCACCACTGCTCCTAAAAATATATAGACTAATAAAAACTATCTACAAGCGCGTATAGCGGAGAGGGGAATGAGTTCATTGGGTGCCAAAAAATTCGTTCACATCGTTATCAATGGGAAAAGTCCAGAACGCTGGAAGTATTGCCACATTGAATAGCAATGGTGATTGTCTGGCCGAAGAAAAGCCCTCTGGTTACGTGAAGAGCCGACTAACTGTTTGCTGATGTTTCGAAAGAGTCAGTATCTAGACATTCCGTGAAGTAAAAGCAGAGGAGACGCGCAGCCTTATTATAATATATAACTAAATACGGCAACGCAAAGGGTTTAACCGCTATCAGTCGACCAATCACACAAAAATCACACGGAAATCCACATCACGTCATTCATCTCGCATGTGATTGGTCGATTTGATAGCGTTCAAACTTTGCGCCTTGCCGAATTCACTTGCGCAATTCGGCTGCCGCTTTTAAAAATAATCCTGTGCGTACAAAACAATCTACGAATTCTTAAACAGTGAACACAAAACTGCGCAAGATAGGAACGGCTTTAGAAAGTTAAGCTCTTGCTGCCTTGATTAGAATTGCACTATACGCCGCGTTTGGAAAGAAACTGCAATTATCAATACCCAACATTTTTTTTGTTAGAAATTTGTGACGTCTTAATACCGGCCGAATAATGACAGCCGTCCCACAGTCAAATGACATGACGTGTCAAATTCATGACATCTCAAAAATAACTCTGCATCAGAGAGTTTGTATTATACTAGAGGTAACGTATTTAAGACGCAATTTTTATATCGGTATTCACTTTCGCACTAACAGATAACGTAATAACCATTCCGCTGTCACGGTGCGATTTTTTAATAGACAATTATGAGAAAAAAAAATCCCTATTGTCTGTGGATCCGCCAAACGTCATTATATTTATTGTCAAAGTCAGTGCACGAAGTACCCAAAACTGGGAAAAAAATTACTTTACATGACTTTACACAATTTTTGTAAATAAATTACAAGGTATAACTGGGCAAATCGCTGTGAAATCTGATAGCTTATTTCATGAAGATTCTAACAACATAACATTCATACATGGTTCCTATACAAAAATACCGAGAAATATCGGCGTTTACTGAGTCCGGGTCGATACCGGGGGTACTCCCGGACATTATTCGGACAATGTTCGGCCCCCAATGGACACCTGAGAGGATAAGCAATAAAAAAAGTTAATTAAAAAGATCAAAAAACCCGACTGCTTAAAAAGCAAACTAAAAAGACGTAAACAAGAAGAAAATCATGCTGTGCAGTCGGAGGATACATATTCGCGAGCTGGCGGACCAAAACCAGATGTATCCTCCGACTGCAAAGCATGATTTTCTTCTTGTTTACGTCTTTTTAGTTTGCTTTTTAAGCAGTCGGGTTTTTTGATCTTTTTAATTAACTTTTTTTATTTAAAACTTTTAGTTATTTTTTTTTAGAGTTGGGTACATTTAAACATATAAGTGTTATATATTTTTGAAATCGTCTCTTGAAATCCTTTATTTTGATACCCCGCACGATGGGTTTCGAAGAAAAAAAATTTTTATTCCCCCACAAAATGGCGCCCAAAATCCGCCATTTTTGTTTTTTCCAATTTTAATGTAGCCAGTGACACTCGCATGATTAAGACAAATCGATTGACGTAAGAATCATCAAAATCGGCCAACGCGTTTGGTCTCTAGAACGCCATATAGGAACAAACATACATACATACATACATACATACATACATACATACATACATACTTACATACATACATACATACATACATACATACATACATACATACATAGACTGATAAACACATTACCCTCCTTCGGCAGTCGGGTAAAAAGAGATATACTTTTGTCTGTGCCATCTTTTGTGCCAGTGTGACCGAGGATGCTATAGATACGTACTTATCCATAGACATATATCAGAACTAGATCTGTGCCAATGTCATATCGATATTATCGAGTTTAGTTTAGGAGCGATCTACAAATTTGGTCAAATATCTGTAAAAATCGTCCCTGACTGCGGCTAATTTTTTCTACGTTTTTTTTAGGGATTCTTTATAATTATTTAAAAAGTAAATGTGTACTCGTACAAAGAATGAACTTATCAGTCATTGTAAGATTACAAATGTACTCTTTCGTAATTTTTCTGCGCATTATACGCGTTTTATAATAATGTTTATTCATAGCTTGTGCAAAAACGAGGTACATCATGAGACCAAAGGAACAATTTTTGATACATTCGTACGACTGTATTTACAAACAGGTTCTTATCAATGTACTGATATATAATATGCTATATAGTTTGCTAGTTCTTGTGCAAGACTAAAAATAAAGTTCAAAAACGAGTATGTATAAGTGCAAAAGTAACAAAATAAATAACAACAAAATGGTTTAAATATAATAATTTAATTTAAAAAAGTATAATGTGTAAATAAACATGATTCATCAACCTGTATCCATAGATGGGTCGACGGATAGCGATAGCATGATTCAATAAAATGCAGTGAACACAAGCAAGAATATGGTGAAGGTGTCCAGTTAGCTCGTTTTATATTCTTGATCTTCTTATTTCTTAAATAAGTACTCTTAGGAACCTGTGCACTATCAATACTAGATTTATAATAACAAATAAACTTTAAGAAATACATTATAAAGTAAGTAAAATAAAAATACAGTATCGATAAATCTTTCTTGTGACTTTTGTCACATCTCCAACATCAGAACGTAAGTACGTAAACTGTCATAGCTCTATCAGCGAACGCATAAAAGTTAATTATTTCACTAAATAGAATGGTTTAAATGATACTACACGTCCTCGACGTATTTAGATTAACGAACTGATTGACGAACTAAGATTCCTTTTATTCCGGACAGCCTATGAAATGTATTCCCTGCACAATATTTATTATGAAATGTACACCCAGATACACGGGTCCATTCATTTATCAAAACATTAACAAGATTTTGAACATAGTAGGATGCTCAAAGCATAATTGTAAAGTAAAAATAATCAAATGGCTATCAGGTAAAGACTATGCGCAGACAGAAGCTCTCCTGATTCCCTTACAATAAATCCATCGTAATGACTCACCTAGGCGTATCAAATCCCTCTCAAACATACATATAAACTACACTAGACACACACTACACACACACACAAACAGACACACACTACACATAAAAGACACACACTTACGTACCTACACTCTTCACAAACCTTTTAATAAATACCTATTATAATTTTGTATGTTACCATTTAGTTAAGTAAGTTAAGTTTAATTATTGTTTAGTGTTGTAGCCGGATATTGCTGAATACCTCCAAGTGCGCTTAAAATAATGTGTCATTAACGACGAAAAAGCTAGATCCCACGACACAGGGTATCCTAGTGTGGGGTCTAGGGTTTCTTCAATGCACTAAATATTTGTATTTTCTTATGTACCTGTGCTATAATTTTTACTATTTTATTTTGTTTTTGTGCTCATTGTATCTAAAGAAAGGTGTCCTAATAAATTTATCATATCTTAAAAAAAACAACAGACAATATGCTAGTCGATATCTCACCTGTGGAAAGATATCCTTTGATTATGTCTTGTTAATACACTCATTCTACTCTTGCAACCGATAGTCACACACGACATGGTTCATGCAGATTTATAATCAAAGGCATTAAACAAAGGCGTGAAAACTGTGAAAAACTTTAATTAGAGCTGGTAACCGATGGGTTACAACAGTGACTAAAAAGTTATTTCTTTGACGGTCAGGATGGTAGCGTTTGTCTATGTTTGTCTCTTTTTTTTTCATAGTTTTTCTATAAGCAAGAACGAAAGAATTGACAGTTTCTTTTTCGTCTTAAATACGTTCCCTCTAGTAAAATACAAACTCTGCTCTGTATAGATAAAATCAATTTGTATGGACATTCATCATTTTTCGGCCGTCACCCGTCATTTTCTTGGGAATAGGTTCAATATACCTAACTTTATTTATTTACCAGCTGATCCGATAGTCGTTGTCTTGTCCAATTCAGTTCATACATATTAAAATCCCACAGAAAATACCTATTCAGAATTGGCGTAACTTTTGAATCCTTACTCGAATTAATATTAATAAATTAAAAAATCGTTCAGTAATCTATACTAATACTAATATTATAAAGAGGAAAGATGTTTTTGTTTGTTTGTTTGTACCAAATAGACTCCGAAACTACTGGACCGATTTAAAAAATTCTTTCACCAATAGAAAGCTACGTTATTCCTGAGTAACATAGGCTATTTTTTAATCCCGGAAATGGGTCCGGGAGCGAAGCCGCGGGAAACAGCTAGTGCTTTGATAAAGCTTTCTAACTACTTAAGATATTTTTTTTTATTTCGTTATTTTTATGCATAAGGTCACTGTAACCTCAAAATTAAGAGTCACCTTCAGGTCCCCAAGTAAATCTACAGCCTATCCGTCTGTTTGGCCCGGATGGATCATGAATCCTAATGGTAATTTATACGGGTAACGGATAGAACCGTTCGCTGCGCCTCTAGCGTCAGCCATGCGGATGATTAGCAATCCTGTAATTAATGTAAATTGTTTGGTCACGGTTGACCTTAGGCTTCATTCTCATTAGAGACTCTAGCTAGACAAAGTGACATTCTATTGGCGATAGCCGAAACGACAAAATGTAATTGACATTGACATCATAAATATGACATTATAATGTCATAGTGTCATTATCCCATTCATTAAGACTCTTCGTACAATCGTTGTCGCTGGTAGAATGGCATTTTGTCAAAAGTCTCAGTAGATCATGGTCTCCTATTTATTTATTTAACCATTTATGCACACACACATAATATACAGACAAGATGAAGAAACAATAGGTAATACAAATTGGTACAGAGGTCATGCTTAATTCTATAGAAATCTCTTCCAGCATACCTGCGAAAAGAAAGATGAAAAAAAAAGAGATGTGGACATAGTGTGTAGAGGGAAAAAATATCTACGCCTGTGTCTACCGTTCGCACAGCGGAGATCAGGAGACAACCAGGCCAGCCGCCTCACAGAGTACCTCAGTGAGGCGGCTGATGCGGCACAGCAGCGGTACCCTTCCGCCCAATTAGTGCCGTGACGGATGTGTTGCGTCAGGGAATGGAGTACTACATTCCGTTCTCTGACATAACGATGTCCAGCGTTGACCGACCATGGTTTGGCGCCGAATGTGATCGCGCCGACGCGCTTATACATGAGGCGTACCTGGCATGAGTCGACGCTCGATCGGGCAAAGTGAGTGACGTGGGTCAGAAGAAGAAAGCCTACAACAGGGCTGCCAAGTCCTGCAAGAAGGTGCTGCGTAGGGCTCGGTTCGACCACATTGGCCGAATAGGAATCAAACTTGCTTCTTACCCAGCAGGTAGTAAAGCGTTTTGGTCCCTGGCTAAGTTGGTCGAGTCGAACTTCTGCCGTCCCTCACTACCCCCACTGCTGAAACCCCATGGGTCGCTGGCCCACACCACTGAGGAGAAAGCAAATTTATTTGCCTCTCTTTTTGCGGCATCTTCGCGTCTGAATCCTGGTAACGCGCAGGGGGCGCGCTTCTCCTGGTGGATGCGAGACGAGTATGTCGGACATTCGCATCCATCAAAAGGACGTCCGTAGGGTGCTGCGCAACCTCGACTGTCTTTTTTCCGCTAAAAAGACCCTATTTCACCCGGCTCCAACTTTCCGTGATATAACCGTGCCAATAACGGACCATCTTGAGCTTCTTGGCGTTACGTTGACATCGACTCTCAATTTTGGGCCATACATTAAGGCAAAGGCTCAGCTGGCTGCCAAAAAGTTGGGGATCCTTGCGAAGGTGAGAAGGTACTTCACGCCGGAACATCCTCAATTTGTATCAAGCGCAAGTTCGATCGTGCATGGAGTACTGTTCTCATCTCTGGGACGGATCTGCCAAATACCAGCTTGATGCACTAGAGTCGATCGAAAAGCGGGCCAAGAAACTCATCGGCAATGAGGCACTGGTCAAGTCAAAGCTCCAGAGCCTTGAACATCGTCGCCGAGTTGCCAGCTTGTCAGTTTTTTATCGGTTACATTTCGGGGAGTGTGCGATGGCATTGCATGATTTAATTCCGCCCAGACCATTCCATCATCGGACTACCAGACGTACGCGATGCGTTATCGGTACATGGTGGACATCCCACCCATACGCACAAAACGTTTTGGGGACACTTTTATTATGCGTGCGTGCGTGCGTGCGTGCGTAAGGAGTGGAATTCCCTGCCGGAGTTTGTGATTCCCGATAGCTACAATCTAGGGGTCTTTAAGTCAAGAGTGAATGGGTTTTTTCTAGGCAAGCGTGCTTCACCGTCGACCACATCATCGCTTACCATCACGTGAGATAGTGGACAAGCGCAAGCCTATGGACAATAAAAAAACACATAAAACGATTCATAACTAAGTAAGTAACATCCAATACTGATTGCAACTAAAATATACTATCATATACATACATACATATTAGTAAAATAAATATTACAGCAATAAATACTCACATAAAAAAGATAATAGTAAATAGATTAATGCAGTAGAAATGCGTTCCTTGCGAAGTATGTGTGGAGTAACTTTAAATGATAGATTGAGGAATGAGGTAATAAGACAACGTTGTGGTTTAAAAGAAGATGTAGTAACTAAAATTGAAAAGAGTATGTTAAGATGGTTTGGTCATGTTAAGAGAATGAATGAAAGGTGACTAACGAAAGGTATTTACATGGCAGACGTGAATGGAAACGCCGGGAGGGGACGCCCTAGAAAGACATACATAGACCTTATAGGTGATGTTCTTCAGAAAGGCCAGGTGCGCAATACTAATAACCGGTGTGTGTGTTTGACTAGATGTATGAATGTGAGTGAAGCAAAAGAAGTATGTAAGGATCGTAGCAGGTGGCGTTCTGTAGTTTCTGCCTACCCCCATGGGAAAAAGGCGTGTGTTTATGTATGTATTTATATAATAATAAATAATTACAATTATGCAACAATTATGGCGGAATGGAAAGGTAATGTCTTTCACTACGAGAAAGTATATAACACCGATGTTGATGAATGAACTACCCTCAAAGTTGGTGTCCTGTATTAGATCCAAATACCAACTTAGGAAAATATTAAAAAACACTATCTGTCACTTTGTCCCTAACCATGTTTTGTAACAGGCCTCGCATTGTGCAGCCATGGGCAATATAAGTTGATCATGGGTGTGGAATGTGGGATTGTCTGATCCCGATGGAATTTGATTTGTTTTGTTTGACATAATCAGGTATTTAAGTTATTGTTTAAACATTATTTGTAATGTATTGTGATACGAGAGCAACTGCCGACAAACTGTTTTACAGTTTGGCAGATTTTTTAAAATTTTATAGTGTAAACAGATTTTGAATGAATAAATAAAAAAATAAAAAAAACTTTTCTTTTAAAAACTACAAGAGTTTGACAAGCGCAAGCCTAATATCAGGCTGAAGAGAGTTTCACAATCGCAAGGCGTGCACAGTAAAAGAGTAGGAGTAGAAGTTGGTAGTGAGGGAAGAGATATTAAAGAGATTTTTAAGATGCGACCTACAAAAAGCATCGGCAGGACGGGAGTAAGAAAAGCGTCCTCGGAGATAGGAAGGCGTTTTAGGGTGTAGATGTAGAATGCAGTTCCATAGTCCTTTTATGATTTTATACTGCTGAGTGATCAGAGATGACGATGATAAAGATTTTGTGGTAGTAAAATCGTAATGTCCAGAGGCTCTAGATAACGTGATAGCGATTGTTGAAAGACCAAAATGCAAGGGATTGATCACATGACATTTGATAGCGCTTGTCAATTTCATACATGCGCTGACCTACTTCACCTGGATTTGCTGCTGTCTTAGGAAATTTGTCGCCGTGCGTACTTTGGCAAAATGGCTTAAAAACATTTTGCAATAGCCCAGCTCAAATATCTACTGACGCTCAAAGTTCGTTGTCCGTGTGTGTAAATAATTAAGTGCAAACAATTTTATGTAATCTAAGCTAAGTTAGGAATTATCTGTTTATCATTATTAATAGAATTTAATTTTAATTTGCATCTGTTTTAGTAATTGAGATTATAAATAAATCAATATATCTCTGTCACTATTCTAATGTTAATAAAATATTGTAAAAATTATTTGTCCTTACATTTACATTGTTTGAGCCCCTGCCGCCTGTGATACAGGATTACCTAGTACAGGCACCTAACATTGTTGTACCTACTTTATATATAAGACCTATTAGTCTAGTTTACCAATTTGAAGTTTGAATAAAGATTTTATTATTTTTTATTATACATTTTTTACGCTTTCACGATCGCTTCTCCATACCATCGACGGTAGAATCTGGGAGCAAGGTGGGGGCACCACCAAGACGAGCCACGCGAAGCGCTACGTCGTTTTTTTTAACCCTCATAACTTGGGTTTTGATTATACCAGATAAACAAAATTCTCGGGATATGATGTCAATAGTGGACTTATTAAACATACTAGCTTCTGCCAGCGACTTCGCTTACGTGAAAGTCGAAAATTATCCCGAGGGAACTTATTCACTGGATAAAAAGTATCATATGTGCTATTCCTGACTATAATCTATATCTGTGCTAAATTTCATCCAGATCCGTCCAGCCGTTTGAGCGTGAAGAAGTAACAAACACACTCACAAATTTTCGGCTTTATTATATTAGTGTGATAAAGTTTCAATTGCATAGCTCTTGTACTTTAGATTTGATTGATATCTAAAAAAACCCGTTTGTTACTGACTGACTCCCTCACTCACTGATGATGGCTTGGCCGTTTCACTACCGTCACATGTAGTCGCCACTTTTAGGTTTCACGTATTTCGTATGCGCAACTCCTCGTCGCCATGTTTCGTTACTACAAGAACTATTGTATAACAGATAAGTAAAGAACAGTAAATACATTTTAAGGCCTTACGCCCATGTGACGGTCAGCGAAACGGCCAAGCCACATATTTTAACTTAGGTTAAGTTTGTGAAGTTAGGACTCTACATGAGGTCTGATAACTTTTTGTCAGTGCGTGCCATATGTTCTCGTCTTGGTAATATTTTACATGAAAACGTTTTTGGTGGGATGTAACTTGTCCAGAGCCTCAGTTGTTTCATGTAACACTGTTTTTATGTTTTACTAGCTTCTACCAGCGGCTTCGCCCGCGTGAAAATTGTTTTGTTTTCCCAAGGCAACATTATATGGACGAAAAGTAGCCTATGTGCTATTTCAGACTATAAATATATGTCTGTGCCAAATTTCATTCAGATCCGTTCAGCCGTTCTAGCGTGATTGAGTAACAAACACATATCCATACAAACTTTCACATTATATATTAGTAATATTAGTAAGATTAGCTTAACGTAAAGCAAAAAGTTGAAGTTAACATTCAATCTTGTTCTTGAGTGTGTTAACACACGTGGACACGTTCGCGTAACACACGTGGCACTTGATATACTGTGACCAAATTGTAATTAACGAGAAGCTTTCATCGACTAATGAGTGTTGCTAAAAATCATTAAGTACTTACTCGTCGACATCAAACATAATTTAACATTACAATAATTGACATCACCTTCACATTACGACATTAACTTTAATCTGTAGTATTATTTGTCATTGTTGTTGTTTTAGAATATTTTGACATTAAACATTTTGACATTAAGCTTTTTGACAATACACATTATGACATTTATTTTATATTCTTCATTGCATGTTATTAATTAAGCGAGAGATTCACATTTCATTAATTCATATCTTTTATTTATTTTTTAGGTTTATCTGTACCTATCCATTCAATTCTGAATGGTGTTAATAATAATTGTGATGTTTGTTACTGTATTATTAAATCCAAATGTAGTATTTTGCATGCCGTAAGGCAAAATGTATTGGGACAATCTAATAATATTCCAAATCATTTGTATACTTACATTATCAGCAAATAAATGATTTCTTTCTTTCTTTCTATCATACAATCGTCCTATATTGAAAAAAACTTCGTAAGAAGTACCAACTTCTTACAAAGAGTTTTTTGAGATATCAGGTTATCATCCTGCTTCGGCTAAATGAATTTGGATGATTGGGTGAAACTTGCCACACCTGGATTACATAAACTCAGGGTTTTTCTCATGGGGTAGGCAGAAACAGAACGATCCTTACATTCGCCTTTTGATTCATACATCTAGACATAAAACATTTTTATTTTTTGATTGCGAAACCCACCCGTGTTCCTTCAGTTGCTTGAGCCAGGGGGTCTACTCCCGAAGCTCGAAGTTCGTAGTTTCGAGCTTAGTTACGGGCATTTCCTACTCCCTATCACCTACGGACGGATGATTCGTACGGGGCCCGAACGAAGAATGAATGACAACACAATTTGACAGTTGAACCTACTCCCTAAGCGTTTTTATCCGTCCGAAAAATTGAACTTGACACTTGTTTTATCGGATCGTTATGTCAGATATGACGACATCAAAATAGTTATCGTGCGGTCGACGGAAGCTACAATTCCAAGTGGTGGCTGCTTTTTTAATGCTCGAAGAAGCTCTACTGGAAGAGCAGAGGCAACGTCGACGATATTTACGCCAAAACATCCTGTTGGAGAGTATTATTGTTGTTCATATGGAACTATAGGCTCACTTGGGAATTATTCGAGGACTTGTATGAGGACCTAATACCTCTTTTGCCTCGACTCATAGGTACGACGAAGTGGTGTTGATCCAACAATGAAGGTAAGGATATATTAAAGACTCTGCAACATTGAGCTGTACCAAAGCATCACACCCATTTACTGTTGTTATTGTTTTATTTCAGATCCCCACAGCTCTTAATTTTTATGCCCGGGGGGTTACCAAGGTGCAGTGGGCCTCATTAATAAAAAAGTATATAAGGTTTCCCCAGAATTTGGCTGGGAGGAACCTTATAAAAAGACAGTAAGTTTAAAAGCTTGTACCATTTTTTACCCGACTGCCGAAGGAGGGTAATGTGTTTATCAGTCTATGTATGTATGTATGTATGTTTGTTCCTATGTAGCGTTCCAGAGACCTAACGCGTTGGCCGATTTTGATGATTCATACGTCAATCGATTCGTCTTAACCTTGCGAGTGTCATAGGCTAAATTAAAATTAGAAAATAGGAAAATGGCGGCTTTTGGGCGCCATATTGTGGGGGGCCAATTTTATTTTTACTTCCAAATCCATCGTGTGGGGTATCAAAATAAAGGGTTTCAAGAGGTGATTTCAAAAATATATAACACTTATATATTTAAATGTACCTAATTCGAAAAAAATGTTAACTAAAAAGTTATAAATAAAAAAGTTAATTAAAAAATTCAAAATACCCGACTGCTTAAAAAGTGAACTAAAAAGACGTAAACAAGAAGAAAATCATGCTGTGCAGTCGGAGGATACATATGGTTTTGGTCAGCCAGCTCGCGAATATGTATACTCCGACTGCACAGCATGATTTTCTTCTTGTTTACGTCTTTTTAGTTCGCTTTTTAAGCAGTCGGGTATTTTGAATTTTTTAATTAACTTTTTTTCTAAAATCTAAAAGCCATTTCAATAATGACTACCTATGCTATGAATAGTGTTTATACCTATAACTACTTAAAGAGTACACTTAAATAAATTTTAATACGGATCGGATCACCCCATGTTCGGGGATGTAAAAAGGTTGAAAGTACGTCGGAAGTACGTCAGCGAAAAGTTTGTTATTAAACAAAATATAAGGTAACTAAGGTCATTAAACGGCGGAGAATCTTAACACCGCGATTTAACTTTAAAGGAATCCGGTACAGCGCCATATATCGGCCAGAATCTTAACTAAATTTACATAACGTTTGAACTACTTCAAACACCCCAATAGACAATAACATACAATAACATGCCCGGTCTAATAAACAGCGTATATTTGCCATTTTAAAAGGCCGATTAAGATGCCTCTTAGCAGCAAGAGAGCTGCTTT